>CAXDID010000710.1:0-271513 GCA_963988835.1 Hexamita inflata
GCTCCTGGGCACGACCTTAATCAGGCTGACCTTAACGCGCCCGCCGTAGTGAAGTCTTATATTTGATTCTCTTTTTGCCGAGTTGCCGCCTGGTTTCTTGCCGAGCTGCCGCCTGGTTCTTTGCCGAGCTGCTTTTATGCATACGTATTGATTTATATGTCTACATGCCTTCATACCCTTGAAACGGCCTTCCGCAAGAAGGACGCTTTCAGACCGAACTCACCTACCTGCCGAGGTAGGTGATGAGGGATGAAAGCGTCCTTCTTGCAGAAATCCAGGCGCCAGTCCACCTCAACACCATACCCTAGCTTGGCCTCCACGCCGGCCGGGCCTTCCACAGATAAATAAAGAGAAAAAAGCGATATTACTACGCTCAAATTTCGGCTTTCTCGAGAGCGTGCGTTTGGCGGCCCTCTTGTTGAGACCGATTCCAGCCAATCCCGCTTCGCTTGCTCTTTTCGCTGCTATCATCTAGCGGACATACGAGTACCTGCTGTAACGGCTTTATGGAGTGATTACCATCTGTTTCGCTTACATTCAATATTATTTTACTTATTTTTATTAATACCACACCACCATCTATCATTTGCAATTGATAGATTGCGAGGTGCCACCTGTGTATTGTAACATTTTGATTTATTATTAGTGTTCGCGTATCAGCTTATTATCACATATCTAAACAAAAAGATTAAATGATCTTAAAAATGCAATCCAAATGCAATCCAAAATGTAATCCAAAATGAAATCAAAATATTATTGTTATTTGACGTTGCGCTGCATATCAGCTCCCTTGTTATAATGTTCACACCTTTTCTTGTAAAGCCAGATAAACTATGACGTCAGTGTTGTGACCCAGACCACCAATCTAACTCAAGCAACCATCATTTAACGATGATCTCAGCGAATGCCCAAGTGCGCTCGCGTCTCACTCTTCCAACCGTGCGTCAAGCCGCACCAATGTTTATGTTTCGCGCCGGTTTCAATCGTCAAGCTCAACTGCCAAGAGAACCTGAGTTATTATTGGTTACCGCTACCGTAAAGATAGATCCATCAGTAGAACTGTGTCTGCCAACCGGTCCGCTGTTATTCTTCATCTTGACCAATTCATAGCGTCTTGTTCTCGTCTGCAGCGCTGTATAGACGTAAAACTGCTCAAAATTGAGTTGCAGCCAGCTCGTATCTCTGCGCCAGAACAGCTCACGACCATTCGGTAAAAATGAATATATATTGAAGCGGCGCCTGCCCGTTGGCCCAGATGCGGCCTATATTCAATCAAACCTTAAGAACGGCCCTTAAATTGCTCCACCTCCAGTCAGCTCCGTTCCCCTCACTCCAGTGGGACACCAAGAGATAGCTCTCGTGAGCAGCGCTCGCCGCCTCCAAATGGAGCTCGAATGACCTGAAGGACCTTAAACATCCGCTAAGGTCCTTACATGCTTCGAATCCAGCCCTTAACTGCCGAGTTCTCTGTCCGACCAGTTGCCACTCCACGGCATTTCTTCTGAGCGGCTCCAGCCTCTAAGGTCTTTCGCTGGTCTTTAAGGTCGCATTTAAGGACTAAATTCGCTCGTTCACGGAGCACCCGCCGTTTGTCGCGATATGTGGCGCGGTTCAAGATTGCGCGCTGACTCTTGGCTTTGCTGCTTACTATGTGCTACTGCTCAACTGTTGCTCTCGTTCCTAGTCTTTATCTCTTCTATTCGTCGAGCTCTTTCGCTCTCCTTCTTTGGTTTGTTCTCTGAGTCAGTTCTCTTGTGCTGTCCAAGTCTCTGGATCTGGTTGTGGCTCCTGGGCACGACCTTAATCAGGCTGACCTTAACGCGTCCGCCGTAGTGAAGTCTTATATTTGATTCTCTTTTTGCCGAGTTGCCGCCTGGTTTCTGCCGAGTTGCCGCCTGGTTCCTTGCCGAGCCGTTTTTATGCATACGCATTGATTTATATGTCTACATGCCTTCATACTCTTGAAACGGCCTTCCGCGTTAGTTGACGCTTCAGACCGAACTCACCTACCTGCCGAGGTAGGTGACAGGGATGAAAGCGTCCTTCTTGAAATCCAGGCGCCAGTCCACCTCAACACCATACTCAGTTTTCGGCCTCCACGCGGCCGGGCCTTCCACAGATAAATAAAGACGAAAAAGTTGATATTACTACGTCAAATTTCGGCTTTCGAGAGCGTGCGTTTGGCGTCCTCTTGTTGGAGACCGATTCAGCCAATCCCGCTTCGCTTGCTCTTCTTTCGCTGCTATCATCTACCGGACATACGAGTACCTGCTGTACTCCAGCTTTATGGAGTGATTACCATCTGTTTCGCGCTTACATTCAATATTATTTACTTATTTTTATTAATACTACACCACCATCTATCATCACCTGATAGATTGCGAGGTGCCACCTGTAGCTTGTAACATTTGATTTATTATTAGTGTTCGCATATCAGCTTATTATCACATATCTAAACAAAAAGATTAAATGATCTTAAAATGCAATCCAAATGCAATCCAAAAATGTAATCCAAAAAAATGAAATCAAAATATTATTGTTATTTGAACGTTGTATGCATATCAGCTCCCTTGTTATAATGTTCACACCTTTTCTTGTAAAGCCAGATAAACTATGACGTCAGTGTTGTGACCCAGACCACCAATCTAACTCAAGCAACCATCATTTAATGATGATCTCAGCTGAATGCCTAAGTGCGCCTTCGCGTTTCACTTTCCAACCAAAGGTCAAGCCGCACCACGTTTATGTTTCGCGCCGGTTTCACCGTCAAGCTCAACTGCCAAGAGAACCTGAGTTATTATTGGTTACCGCTACTGTAAAGATAGATCCATCAGTAGAACTGTGTCTGCCAAATGTCCGCTGTTATTCTTCATCTTGGACCAATTCATAGCGTCTTGTTCTCGCCTGCAGCGCTGTATAGACGTAAAACTGCTCAAAATTGAGTTGCAGCCAGCTCGTATCTCTGCGCCAGAACAGCTCACGACCATTCGGTAAAAATGAATATATATTGAAGGCGCCTGCCCGTTGGCCCAGATGCGGCCTATATTCAATCAAACTTTAAGAACGGCCCTTAAATTGCTCCACCTCCAGCCAGCCCTTCCGTTCCCCACTCCAGTGGGACACACCAAGAGATAGCTCTCGTGAGCAAAGCGCTCGCCGCCTCTTAAAATGGAGCTCACGACCTGAAGGACCTAAACATCCGCTAAGGTCCTTACATGCTTCGAATCCAGCCCCACCGCCGAGTTCTCTGTCCGACCAGCTGCTACCCACGGCATTTCTTCTGAGCGGCTCCAGCCTCTAAGGTCTTTCGCTGGTCTTTAAGGTCGCATTTATGACTAAATTCGCTCGTTCACGGAGCACCCGCCGTTTGTCGCTATGTGGCGCGGTTCAAGATTGCGCGCTGACTCTGCTTTGCTGCTTACTATGTGCTACTGCTCAACTGTTGCTCCGTTCCTGTCTTTATCTCTTCTATTCGTCGAGCTCTTTCGCTCTCCTTCTCTGGTTTGTTCTCGAGCCGCCTCTCTGTGCTGTCCAAGTCTCTTCTGGATCTGGCTGTGGCTCCTGGCACGACTCAATCAGGCTGACCTTAACGCGTCCGCCGTAGTGAAGTCTTATATTTGATCTCTTTGCCGAGCTGCCGCCCCGGTTTCTTGCCGAGTTGCCGCCCGGTTCCTTTGCCGAGCTGTTTTTATGCATACGTATTGATTTATAAGGGTTCACATGCCTCTGCCACTCTTTGAAACGGCCTTCCGCAAGAAGGACGCTTTCAGACCGAACTCACTCTACCTGTGCCGAGGTAGGTGATGAGGGATGAAAGCGTCCTTCTTGTAGAAATCCAGGCGCCAGTCCACCCCAACACCATACTCCTAGTTTCTGTATTCTACGCCGGCCGGGCCTTCCACAGATAAATAAAGAGAAAAAAGCGATATTACTACGCTCAAATTTCGGCTTTCTCGAGAAGGTGTGTTTGGCGGCCCTCTTGTTGAGACCGATTCCAGCCAATCCGCTTGGCTTGCTCTTTTTCGCTGCTATCATCTACCGACATACGAGTACCTGCTGTAACGGCTTTATGGAGTGATTACCATCTGTTTCTGGGCTTACATTCAATATTATTTTACTTATTTTTATTAATACGACACTACCATCTATCATTTGCAATTGATAGATTGCGAGGTGCCACCTGTGTATTGTAACATTTTGATTTATTATTAGTGTTCGCGTATCAGCTTATTATCACATATCTAAACAAAAGATTAAATGATCTTAAAATGCAATCCAAATGCAATCCAAATGTAATCCAAAATGAAATCAAAATATTATTGTTATTTGACTGTTGCGCTGCATATCAGCTCCCTTGTTATAATGTTCACACCTTTTCTTGTAAACAGATAAACTATGACGTCAGTGTTGTGACCAGACCACCAATCTAACTCAAGCAACCATCATTTAACGATGATCTCAGCGAATGCCTGGTGCGCTCGTGTTTCACTCTTCCAACCGTGCGTCAAGCCGCACCAATGTTTATGTTTCGCGCCGGTTTCAATCGTCAAGCTCAACTGCCAAGAGAACCTGAGTTATTATTGGTTACCGCTACCGTAAAGATAGATCCATCAGTAGAACTGTGTCTGCCAACCGGTCCGCTGTTATTCTTCATCTTGACCAATTCATAGCGTCTTGTTCTCGTCTGCAGCGCTGTATAGACGTAAAACTGCTCAAAATTGAGTTGCAGCCAGCTCGTATCTCTGCGCCAGAACAGCTCACGACCATTCGGTAAAAATGAATATATATTGAAGCGGCGCCTGCCCGTTGGCCCAGATGCGGCCTATATTCAATCAAACCTTAAGAACGGCCCTTAAATTGCCCCACCTCCAGTCAGCTCCGTTCCCCTCACTCCAGTGGGACACCAAGAGATAGCTCTCGTGAGCAGCGCTCGCCGCCTCCAAATGGAGCTCGAATGACCTGAAGGACCTTAAACATCCGCTAAGGTCCTTACATGCTTCGAATCCAGCCCTTAACTGCCGAGTTCTCTGTCCGACCAGTTGCCACTCCACGGCATTTCTTCTGAGCGGCTCCAGCCTCTAAGGTCTTTCGCTGGTCTTTAAGGTCGCATTTAAGGACTAAATTCGCTCGTTCACGGAGCACCCGCCGTTTGTCGCGATATGTGGCGCGGTTCAAGATTGCGCGCTGACTCTTGGCTTTGCTGCTTACTATGTGCTACTGCTCAACTGTTGCTCTCGTTCCTAGTCTTTATCTCTTCTATTCGTCGAGCTCTTTCGCTCTCCTTCTCTGGTTTGTTCTCTGAGTCAGTTCTCTTGTGCTGTCCAAGTCTCTGGATCTGGTTGTGGCTCCTGGGCACGACCTTAATCAGGCTGACCTTAACGCGTCCGCCGTAGTGAAGTCTTATATTTGATTCTCTTTTTGCCGAGTTGCCGCCTGGTTTCTTGCCGAGTTGCCGCCTGGTTCCTTGCCGAGCTGTTTTTATGCATACGTATTGATTTATATGTCTACATGCCTTCATACCCTTGAAACGGCCTTCCGCAAGAAGGACGCTTTCAGACCGAACTCACCTACCTGCCGAGGTAGGTGATGAGGGATGAAAGCGTCCTTCTTGCAGAAATCCAGGCGCCAGTCCACCTCAACACCATACCCTAGCTTGGCCTCCACGCCGGCCGGGCCTTCCACAGATAAATAAAGAGAAAAAAGCGATATTACTACGCTCAAATTTCGGCTTTCTCGAGAGCGTGCGTTTGGCGGCCCTCTTGTTGAGACCGATTCCAGCCAATCCCGCTTCGCTTGCTCTTTTCGCTGCTATCATCTAGCGGACATACGAGTACCTGCTGTAACGGCTTTATGGAGTGATTACCATCTGTTTCGCTTACATTCAATATTATTTTACTTATTTTTATTAATACCACACCACCATCTATCATTTGCAATTGATAGATTGCGAGGTGCCACCTGTGTATTGTAACATTTTGATTTATTATTAGTGTTCGCGTATCAGCTTATTATTACATATCTAAACAAAAAGATTAAATGATCTTAAAAATGCAATCCAAATGCAATCCAAAATGTAATCCAAAATGAAATCAAAATATTATTGTTATTTGACGTTGCGCTGCATATCAGCTCCCTTGTTATAATGTTCACACCTTTTCTTGTAAAGCCAGATAAACTATGACGTCAGTGTTGTGACCCAAACCACCAATCTAACTCAAGCAACCATCATTTAACGATGATCTCAGCGAATGCCCAAGTGCGCTCGCGTCTCACTCTTCCAACCGTGCGTCAAGCCGCACCAATGTTTATGTTTCGCGCCGGTTTCACCGTCAAGCTCAACTGCCAAGAGAACCTGAGTTATTATTGGTTACCGCTACCGTAAAGATAGATCCATCAGTAGAACTGTGTCTGCCAACCGTCCGCTGTTATTCTTCATCTTGACCAATTCATAGCGTCTTGTTCTCGTCTGCAGCGCTGTATAGACGTAAAACTGCTCAAAATTGAGTTGCAGCCAGCTCGTATCTCTGCGCCAGAACAGCTCACGACCATTCGGTAAAAATGAATATATATTGAAGGCGCCTGCCCGTTGGCCCAGATGCGGCCTATATTCAATCAAACCTTAAGAACGGCCCTTAAATTGCTCCACCTCCAGTCAGCTCCGTTCCCCACTCCAGTGGGACACCAAGAGATAGCTCTCGTGAGCAGCGCTCGCCGCCTCCAAATGGAGCTCATGACCTGAAGGACCTAAACATCCGCTAAGGTCCTTACATGCTTCGAATCCAGCCCTACTGCCGAGTTCTCTGTCCGACCAGCTGCCACCCACGGCATTTCTTCTGAGCGGCTCCAGCCTCTAAGGTCTTTCGCTGGTCTTTAAGGTCGCATTTAAGACTAAATTCGCTCGTTCACGGAGCACCCGCCGTTTGTCGCTATGTGGCGCGGTTCAAGATTGCGCGCTGACTCTGCTTTGCTGCTTACTATGTGCTACTGCTCAACTGTTGCTCCGTTCCTGTCTTTATCTCTTCTATTCGTCGAGCTCTTTCGCTCTCCTTCTCTGGTTTGTTCTCGAGCCGCCTCTCTGTGCTGTCCAAGTCTCTGGATCTGGTTGTGGCTCCTGGCACGACTTAATCAGGCTGACCTTAACGCGTCCGCCGTAGTGAAGTCTTATATTTGATCTCTTTGCCGAGTTGCCGCCTGGTTTCTTGCCGAGTTGCGCCTGGTTCCTTTGCCGAGCTGTTTTTATGCATACGTATTGATTTATATGTCACATGCCTTCATACTCTTGAAACGGCCTTCCGCAAGAAGGACGCTTTCAGACCGAACTCACCTACCTGTGCCGAGGTAGGTGATGAGGGATGAAAGCGTCCTTCTTGCAGAAATCCAGGCGCCAGTCCACCTCAACACCATACCCTAGCTTGGCCTCCACGCCGGCCGGGCCTTCCACAGATAAATAAAGAGAAAAAAGCGATATTACTACGCTCAAATTTCGGCTTTCTCGAGAGCGTGCGTTTGGCGGCCCTCTTGTTGAGACCGATTCCAGCCAATCCCGCTTCGCTTGCTCTTTTCGCTGCTATCATCTAGCGGACATACGAGTACCTGCTGTAACGGCTTTATGGAGTGATTACCATCTGTTTCGCTTACATTCAATATTATTTTACTTATTTTTATTAATACCACACCACCATCTATCATTTGCAATTGATAGATTGCGAGGTGCCACCTGTGTATTGTAACATTTGATTTATTATTAGTGTTCGCGTATCAGCTATTATTACATATCTAAACAAAAAGATTAAATGATCTTAAAAATGCAATCCAAATGCAATCCAAAATGTAATCCAAAATGAAATCAAAATATTATTGTTATTTGACGTTGCGCTGCATATCAGCTCCCTTGTTATAATGTTCACACCTTTTCTTGTAAAGCCAGATAAACTATGACGTCAGTGTTGTGACCCAGACCACCAATCTAACTCAAGCAACCATCATTTAACGATGATCTCAGCGAATGCCCAAGTGCGCTCGCGTCTCACTCTTCCAACCGTGCGTCAAGCCGCACCAATGTTTATGTTTCGCGCCGGTTTCAATCGTCAAGCTCAACTGCCAAGAGAACCTGAGTTATTATTGGTTACCGCTACCGTAAAGATAGATCCATCAGTAGAACTGTGTCTGCCAACCGGTCCGCTGTTATTCTTCATCTTGACCAATTCATAGCGTCTTGTTCTCGTCTGCAGCGCTGTATAGACGTAAAACTGCTCAAAATTGAGTTGCAGCCAGCTCGTATCTCTGCGCCAGAACAGCTCACGACCATTCGGTAAAAATGAATATATATTGAAGCGGCGCCTGCCCGTTGGCCCAGATGCGGCCTATATTCAATCAAACCTTAAGAACGGCCCTTAAATTGCCCCACCTCCAGTCAGCTCCGTTCCCCTCACTCCAGTGGGACACCAAGAGATAGCTCTCGTGAGCAGCGCTCGCCGCCTCCAAATGGAGCTCGAATGACCTGAAGGACCTTAAACATCCGCTAAGGTCCTTACACGCTTCGAATCCAGCCCTTAACTGCCGAGTTCTCTGTCCGACCAGTTGCCACTCCACGGCATTTCTTCTGAGCGGCTCCAGCCTCTAAGGTCTTTCGCTGGTCTTTAAGGTCGCATTTAAGGACTAAATTCGCTCGTTCACGGAGCACCCGCCGTTTGTCGCGATATGTGGCGCGGTTCAAGATTGCGCGCTGACTCTTGGCTTTGCTGCTTACTATGTGCTACTGCTCAACTGTTGCTCTCGTTCCTAGTCTTTATCTCTTCTATTCGTCGAGCTCTTTCGCTCTCCTTCTCTGGTTTGTTCTCTGAGTCAGTTCTCTTGTGCTGTCCAAGTCTCTGGATCTGGTTGTGGCTCCTGGGCACGACCTTAATCAGGCTGACCTTAACGCGTCCGCCGTAGTGAAGTCTTATATTTGATTCTCTTTTTGCCGAGTTGCCGCCTGGTTTCTTGCCGAGTTGCCGCCTGGTTCCTTGCCGAGCTGTTTTTATGCATACGTATTGATTTATATGTCTACATGCCTTCATACCCTTGAAACGGCCTTCCGCAAGAAGGACGCTTTCAGACCGAACTCACCTACCTGCCGAGGTAGGTGATGAGGGATGAAAGCGTCCTTCTTGCAGAAATCCAGGCGCCAGTCCACCTCAACACCATACTCCTAGTTTGGCCTCCACGCCGGCCGGCCTTCCACAGATAAATAAAGAGAAAAGCGATATTACTACGCTCAAATTTGGCTTTCGAGAGCGTGTGTTTGGCCCCTCTGTTGAGACCGATTCCAGCCAATCCCGTTTGCTTGCTCTTTTTCGCTGCTATCATCTAGCGGACATACGAGTACCTGCTGTAACGGCTTTATGGAGTGATTACCATCTGTTTCCTTACATTTCAATATTATTTTACTTATTTTTATTAATACCACACCACCATCTATCATTTGCAATTGATAGATTGCGAGGTGCCACCTGTGTATTGTAACATTTTGATTTATTATTAGTGTTCGCATATCAGCTTATTATCACATATCTAAACAAAAAGATTAAATGATCTTAAAAATGCAATCCAAATGCAATCCAAAATGTAATCCAAAATGAAATCAAAATATTATTGTTATTTGACGTTGCGCTGCATATCAGCTCCCTTGTTATAATGTTCACACCTTTTCTTGTAAAGCCAGATAAACTATGACGTCAGTGTTGTGACCCAGACCACCAATCTAACTCAAGCAACCATCATTTAACGATGATCTCAGCGAATGCCCAAGTGCGCTCGCGTCTCACTCTTCCAACCGTGCGTCAAGCCGCACCAATGTTTATGTTTCGCGCCGGTTTCAATCGTCAAGCTCAACTGCCAAGAGAACCTGAGTTATTATTGGTTACCGCTACCGTAAAGATAGATCCATCAGTAGAACTGTGTCTGCCAACCGGTCCGCTGTTATTCTTCATCTTGACCAATTCATAGCGTCTTGTTCTCGTCTGCAGCGCTGTATAGACGTAAAACTGCTCAAAATTGAGTTGCAGCCAGCTCGTATCTCTGCGCCAGAACAGCTCACGACCATTCGGTAAAAATGAATATATATTGAAGCGGCGCCTGCCCGTTGGCCCAGATGCGGCCTATATTCAATCAAACCTTAAGAACGGCCCTTAAATTGCCCCACCTCCAGTCAGCTCCGTTCCCCTCACTCCAGTGGGACACCAAGAGATAGCTCTCGTGAGCAGCGCTCGCCGCCTCCAAATGGAGCTCGAAGGACCTGAAGGACCTTAAACATCCGCTAAGGTCCTTACACGCTTCGAATCCAGCCCTTAACTGCCGAGTTCTCTGTCCGACCAGTTGCCACTCCACGGCATTTCTTCTGAGCGGCTCCAGCCTCTAAGGTCTTTCGCTGGTCTTTAAGGTCGCATTTAAGGACTAAATTCGCTCGTTCACGGAGCACCCGCCGTTTGTCGCGATATGTGGCGCGGTTCAAGATTGCGCGCTGACTCTTGGCTTTGCTGCTTACTATGTGCTACTGCTCAACTGTTGCTCTCGTTCCTAGTCTTTATCTCTTCTATTCGTCGAGCTCTTTCGCTCTCCTTCTCTGGTTTGTTCTCTGAGTCAGTTCTCTTGTGCTGTCCAAGTCTCTGGATCTGGTTGTGGCTCCTGGGCACGACCTTAATCAGGCTGACCTTAACGCGCCCGCCGTAGTGAAGTCTTATATTTGATTCTCTTTTTGCCGAGTTGCCGCCTGGTTTCTTGCCGAGCTGCCGCCTGGTTCTTTGCCGAGCTGCTTTTATGCATACGTATTGATTTATATGTCTACATGCCTTCATACCCTTGAAACGGCCTTCCGCAAGAAGGACGCTTTCAGACCGAACTCACCTACCTGCCGAGGTAGGTGATGAGGGATGAAAGCGTCCTTCTTGCAGAAATCCAGGCGCCAGTCCACCTCAACACCATACCCTAGCTTGGCCTCCACGCCGGCCGGGCCTTCCACAGATAAATAAAGAGAAAAAAGCGATATTACTACGCTCAAATTTCGGCTTTCTCGAGAGCGTGCGTTTGGCGGCCCTCTTGTTGAGACCGATTCCAGCCAATCCCGCTTCGCTTGCTCTTTTCGCTGCTATCATCTACCGGACATACGAGTACCTGCTGTAACGGCTTTATGGAGTGATTACCATCTGTTTCGCTTACATTCAATATTATTTTACTTATTTTTATTAATACCACACCACCATCTATCATTTGCAATTGATAGATTGCGAGGTGCCACCTGTGTATTGTAACATTTTGATTTATTATTAGTGTTCGCGTATCAGCTTATTATCACATATCTAAACAAAAGATTAAATGATCTTAAAATGCAATCCAAATGCAATCCAAATGTAATCCAAAATGAAATCAAAATATTATTGTTATTTGACGTTGCGCTGCATATCAGCTCCCTTGTTATAATGTTCACACCTTTTCTTGTAAACAGATAAACTATGACGTCAGTGTTGTGACCCAGACCACCAATCTAACTCAAGCAACCATCATTTAACGATGATCTCAGCGAATGCCTAAGTGCGCTCGCGTTTCACTCTTCCAACCGTGCGTCAAGCCGCACCAATGTTTATGTTTCGCGCCGGTTTCAATCGTCAAGCTCAACTGCCAAGAGAACCTGAGTTATTATTGGTTACCGCTACCGTAAAGATAGATCCATCAGTAGAACTGTGTCTGCCAACCGGTCCGCTGTTATTCTTCATCTTGACCAATTCATAGCGTCTTGTTCTCGTCTGCAGCGCTGTATAGACGTAAAACTGCTCAAAATTGAGTTGCAGCCAGCTCGTATCTCTGCGCCAGAACAGCTCACGACCATTCGGTAAAAATGAATATATATTGAAGCGGCGCCTGCCCGTTGGCCCAGATGCGGCCTATATTCAATCAAACCTTAAGAACGGCCCTTAAATTGCCCCACCTCCAGTCAGCTCCGTTCCCCTCACTCCAGTGGGACACCAAGAGATAGCTCTCGTGAGCAGCGCTCGCCGCCTCCAAATGGAGCTCGAAGGACCTGAAGGACCTTAAACATCCGCTAAGGTCCTTACACGCTTCGAATCCAGCCCTTAACTGCCGAGTTCTCTGTCCGACCAGTTGCCACTCCACGGCATTTCTTCTGAGCGGCTCCAGCCTCTAAGGTCTTTCGCTGGTCTTTAAGGTCGCATTTAAGGACTAAATTCGCTCGTTCACGGAGCACCCGCCGTTTGTCGCGATATGTGGCGCGGTTCAAGATTGCGCGCTGACTCTTGGCTTTGCTGCTTACTATGTGCTACTGCTCAACTGTTGCTCTCGTTCCTAGTCTTTATCTCTTCTATTCGTCGAGCTCTTTCGCTCTCCTTCTCTGGTTTGTTCTCTGAGTCAGTTCTCTTGTGCTGTCCAAGTCTCTGGATCTGGTTGTGGCTCCTGGGCACGACCTTAATCAGGCTGACCTTAACGCGCCCGCCGTAGTGAAGTCTTATATTTGATTCTCTTTTTGCCGAGTTGCCGCCTGGTTTCTTGCCGAGCTGCCGCCTGGTTCTTTGCCGAGCTGCTTTTATGCATACGTATTGATTTATATGTCTACATGCCTTCATACCCTTGAAACGGCCTTCCGCAAGAAGGACGCTTTCAGACCGAACTCACCTACCTGCCGAGGTAGGTGATGAGGGATGAAAGCGTCCTTCTTGCAGAAATCCAGGCGCCAGTCCACCTCAACACCATACCCTAGCTTGGCCTCCACGCCGGCCGGGCCTTCCACAGATAAATAAAGAGAAAAAAGCGATATTACTACGCTCAAATTTCGGCTTTCTCGAGAGCGTGCGTTTGGCGGCCCTCTTGTTGAGACCGATTCCAGCCAATCCCGCTTCGCTTGCTCTTTTCGCTGCTATCATCTAGCGGACATACGAGTACCTGCTGTAACGGCTTTATGGAGTGATTACCATCTGTTTCGCTTACTTTCAATATTATTTTACTTATTTTTATTAATACCACACCACCATCTATCATTTGCAATTGATAGATTGCGAGGTGCCACCTGTGTATTGTAACATTTTGATTTATTATTAGTGTTCGCGTATCAGCTTATTATTACATATCTAAACAAAAAGATTAAATGATCTTAAAAATGCAATCCAAATGCAATCCAAAATGTAATCCAAAATGAAATCAAAATATTATTGTTATTTGACGTTGCGCTGCATATCAGCTCCCTTGTTATAATGTTCACACCTTTTCTTGTAAAGCCAGATAAACTATGACGTCAGTGTTGTGACCCAGACCACCAATCTAACTCAAGCAACCATCATTTAACGATGATCTCAGCGAATGCCCAAGTGCGCTCGCGTCTCACTCTTCCAACCGTGCGTCAAGCCGCACCAATGTTTATGTTTCGCGCCGGTTTCAATCGTCAAGCTCAACTGCCAAGAGAACCTGAGTTATTATTGGTTACCGCTACCGTAAAGATAGATCCATCAGTAGAACTGTGTCTGCCAACCGGTCCGCTGTTATTCTTCATCTTGACCAATTCATAGCGTCTTGTTCTCGTCTGCAGCGCTGTATAGACGTAAAACTGCTCAAAATTGAGTTGCAGCCAGCTCGTATCTCTGCGCCAGAACAGCTCACGACCATTCGGTAAAAATGAATATATATTGAAGCGGCGCCTGCCCGTTGGCCCAGATGCGGCCTATATTCAATCAAACCTTAAGAACGGCCCTTAAATTGCCCCACCTCCAGTCAGCTCCGTTCCCCTCACTCCAGTGGGACACCAAGAGATAGCTCTCGTGAGCAGCGCTCGCCGCCTCCAAATGGAGCTCGAATGACCTGAAGGACCTTAAACATCCGCTAAGGTCCTTACACGCTTCGAATCCAGCCCTTAACTGCCGAGTTCTCTGTCCGACCAGTTGCCACTCCACGGCATTTCTTCTGAGCGGCTCCAGCCTCTAAGGTCTTTCGCTGGTCTTTAAGGTCGCATTTAAGGACTAAATTCGCTCGTTCACGGAGCACCCGCCGTTTGTCGCGATATGTGGCGCGGTTCAAGATTGCGCGCTGACTCTTGGCTTTGCTGCTTACTATGTGCTACTGCTCAACTGTTGCTCTCGTTCCTAGTCTTTATCTCTTCTATTCGTCGAGCTCTTTCGCTCTCCTTCTCTGGTTTGTTCTCTGAGTCAGTTCTCTTGTGCTGTCCAAGTCTCTGGATCTGGTTGTGGCTCCTGGGCACGACCTTAATCAGGCTGACCTTAACGCGCCCGCCGTAGTGAAGTCTTATATTTGATTCTCTTTTTGCCGAGTTGCCGCCTGGTTTCTTGCCGAGTTGCCGCCTGGTTCTTTGCCGAGCTGTTTTTATGCATACGTATTGATTTATATGTCTACATGCCTTCATACCCTTGAAACGGCCTTCCGCAAGAAGGACGCTTTCAGACCGAACTCACCTACCTGCCGAGGTAGGTGATGAGGGATGAAAGCGTCCTTCTTGCAGAAATCCAGGCGCCAGTCCACCTCAACACCATACCCTAGCTTGGCCTCCACGCCGGCCGGGCCTTCCACAGATAAATAAAGAGAAAAAAGCGATATTACTACGCTCAAATTTCGGCTTTCTCGAGAGCGTGCGTTTGGCGGCCCTCTTGTTGAGACCGATTCCAGCCAATCCCGCTTCGCTTGCTCTTTTCGCTGCTATCATCTAGCGGACATACGAGTACCTGCTGTAACGGCTTTATGGAGTGATTACCATCTGTTTCGCTTACATTTCAATATTATTTTACTTATTTTTATTAATACCACACCACCATCTATCATTTGCAATTGATAGATTGCGAGGTGCCACCTGTGTATTGTAACATTTTGATTTATTATTAGTGTTCGCGTATCAGCTTATTATCACATATCTAAACAAAAAGATTAAATGATCTTAAAAATGCAATCCAAATGCAATCCAAAATGTAATCCAAAATGAAATCAAAATATTATTGTTATTTGACGTTGCGCTGCATATCAGCTCCCTTGTTATAATGTTCACACCTTTTCTTGTAAAGCCAGATAAACTATGACGTCAGTGTTGTGACCCAGACCACCAATCTAACTCAAGCAACCATCATTTAACGATGATCTCAGCGAATGCCCAAGTGCGCTCGCGTCTCACTCTTCCAACCGTGCGTCAAGCCGCACCAATGTTTATGTTTCGCGCCGGTTTCAATCGTCAAGCTCAACTGCCAAGAGAACCTGAGTTATTATTGGTTACCGCTACCGTAAAGATAGATCCATCAGTAGAACTGTGTCTGCCAACCGGTCCGCTGTTATTCTTCATCTTGACCAATTCATAGCGTCTTGTTCTCGTCTGCAGCGCTGTATAGACGTAAAACTGCTCAAAATTGAGTTGCAGCCAGCTCGTATCTCTGCGCCAGAACAGCTCACGACCATTCGGTAAAAATGAATATATATTGAAGCGGCGCCTGCCCGTTGGCCCAGATGCGGCCTATATTCAATCAAACCTTAAGAACGGCCCTTAAATTGCTCCACCTCCAGTCAGCTCCGTTCCCCTCACTCCAGTGGGACACCAAGAGATAGCTCTCGTGAGCAGCGCTCGCCGCCTCCAAATGGAGCTCGAATGACCTGAAGGACCTTAAACATCCGCTAAGGTCCTTACATGCTTCGAATCCAGCCCTTAACTGCCGAGTTCTCTGTCCGACCAGTTGCCACTCCACGGCATTTCTTCTGAGCGGCTCCAGCCTCTAAGGTCTTTCGCTGGTCTTTAAGGTCGCATTTAAGGACTAAATTCGCTCGTTCACGGAGCACCCGCCGTTTGTCGCGATATGTGGCGCGGTTCAAGATTGCGCGCTGACTCTTGGCTTTGCTGCTTACTATGTGCTACTGCTCAACTGTTGCTCTCGTTCCTAGTCTTTATCTCTTCTATTCGTCGAGCTCTTTCGCTCTCCTTCTCTGGTTTGTTCTCTGAGTCAGTTCTCTTGTGCTGTCCAAGTCTCTGGATCTGGTTGTGGCTCCTGGGCACGACCTTAATCAGGCTGACCTTAACGCGTCCGCCGTAGTGAAGTCTTATATTTGATTCTCTTTTTGCCGAGTTGCCGCCTGGTTTCTTGCCGAGTTGCCGCCTGGTTCTTTGCCGAGCTGTTTTTATGCATACGTATTGATTTATATGTCTACATGCCTTCATACCCTTGAAACGGCCTTCCGCAAGAAGGACGCTTTCAGACCGAACTCACCTACCTGCCGAGGTAGGTGATGAGGGATGAAAGCGTCCTTCTTGCAGAAATCCAGGCGCCAGTCCACCTCAACACCATACCCTAGCTTGGCCTCCACGCCGGCCGGGCCTTCCACAGATAAATAAAGAGAAAAAAGCGATATTACTACGCTCAAATTTCGGCTTTCTCGAGAGCGTGCGTTTGGCGGCCCTCTTGTTGAGACCGATTCCAGCCAATCCCGCTTCGCTTGCTCTTTTCGCTGCTATCATCTACCGGACATACGAGTACCTGCTGTAACGGCTTTATGGAGTGATTACCATCTGTTTCGCTTACATTCAATATTATTTTACTTATTTTTATTAATACCACACCACCATCTATCATTTGCAATTGATAGATTGCGAGGTGCCACCTGTGTATTGTAACATTTTGATTTATTATTAGTGTTCGCGTATCAGCTTATTATCACATATCTAAACAAAAAGATTAAATGATCTTAAAAATGCAATCCAAATGCAATCCAAAATGTAATCCAAAATGAAATCAAAATATTATTGTTATTTGACGTTGCGCTGCATATCAGCTCCCTTGTTATAATGTTCACACCTTTTCTTGTAAAGCCAGATAAACTATGACGTCAGTGTTGTGACCCAGACCACCAATCTAACTCAAGCAACCATCATTTAACGATGATCTCAGCGAATGCCCAAGTGCGCTCGCGTTTCACTCTTCCAACCGTGCGTCAAGCCGCACCAATGTTTATGTTTCGCGCCGGTTTCAATCGTCAAGCTCAACTGCCAAGAGAACCTGAGTTATTATTGGTTACCGCTACCGTAAAGATAGATCCATCAGTAGAACTGTGTCTGCCAACCGGTCCGCTGTTATTCTTCATCTTGACCAATTCATAGCGTCTTGTTCTCGTCTGCAGCGCTGTATAGACGTAAAACTGCTCAAAATTGAGTTGCAGCCAGCTCGTATCTCTGCGCCAGAACAGCTCACGACCATTCGGTAAAAATGAATATATATTGAAGCGGCGCCTGCCCGTTGGCCCAGATGCGGCCTATATTCAATCAAACCTTAAGAACGGCCCTTAAATTGCTCCACCTCCAGTCAGCTCCGTTCCCCTCACTCCAGTGGGACACCAAGAGATAGCTCTCGTGAGCAGCGCTCGCCGCCTCCAAATGGAGCTCGAATGACCTGAAGGACCTTAAACATCCGCTAAGGTCCTTACATGCTTCGAATCCAGCCCTTAACTGCCGAGTTCTCTGTCCGACCAGTTGCCACTCCACGGCATTTCTTCTGAGCGGCTCCAGCCTCTAAGGTCTTTCGCTGGTCTTTAAGGTCGCATTTAAGGACTAAATTCGCTCGTTCACGGAGCACCCGCCGTTTGTCGCGATATGTGGCGCGGTTCAAGATTGCGCGCTGACTCTTGGCTTTGCTGCTTACTATGTGCTACTGCTCAACTGTTGCTCTCGTTCCTAGTCTTTATCTCTTCTATTCGTCGAGCTCTTTCGCTCTCCTTCTCTGGTTTGTTCTCTGAGTCAGTTCTCTTGTGCTGTCCAAGTCTCTGGATCTGGTTGTGGCTCCTGGGCACGACCTTAATCAGGCTGACCTTAACGCGCCCGCCGTAGTGAAGTCTTATATTTGATTCTCTTTTTGCCGAGTTGCCGCCTGGTTTCTTGCCGAGTTGCCGCCTGGTTCCTTGCCGAGCTGTTTTTATGCATACGTATTGATTTATATGTCTACATGCCTTCATACCCTTGAAACGGCCTTCCGCAAGAAGGACGCTTTCAGACCGAACTCACCTACCTACCTACCTACCTACCTACCTACTACCTACCTACCTACCTACCTACCTACCCTACCTACCTACCTACCTACCTACCCTACCTACCTACCTACCTACCTACCTACCTACCTACCTACCTATTTTATTTTAAACGCAAGATAGAGAATCGCAATTGCACATTTATTACAGCTGAATAGCCAATCGTAGAATTTGCACATATTCATCCACTCCACTAATGAAAGACTGTTGCTCAAATGGCAACTTGAACCTGAAAATTTGATCTTGACCAGAAATTCACTTTACAGGATACTCTGGGAGTACTTTCCCAACATTTGGAAATTTTTTCGTAAGCTGAGCACCATGAAGAGTAGACAGTGAAAGAGAGAACTTTCTGGTGACGGTCTGTATTTGGAACCACTTGAGCCTGTGTTGGCGATTTTATTATGCTGGCAAAAGAGCGCCAAATTTCCGAGCAGATTTGCTTTCCAAGCTGAAATGAATGATGATTTTGGTGAAATTCTCTGGCTCAGCGTGATTTCTATGCGATTCAGTGAATTTTCTGTGTTATATTGACAATGGCGTGCTTTAAAAACCAACTTACACTTTGAAGCTGGAATCATTTCGAATCATCGTTGAAGTTGTTTTAACAAATCACATTTCTTTACATTTATTCATAAATTCGCGTATTTATTTGTTTAATTAACAGAGTATTTCAGAGAAATTGATGGGCATTGTCATTATCTATTCTGAGGAACCACGTAATAGAGGTCTTTGGATTAAGTTTGCTTCAGTTACAATTAGTCTACGAATTCAATTATATTCTCAACTAATTTACCTTTATTATTCAAATTGTTCTGCTTATTTGCAACTCCTTTAGTTTGAATACGTTTCTGCCGTGTTGCTGGCACTGCTATATAGTAAAGAATCTTTGGATCAAGTTTGCTTCAGTTGCAATTTCTCTGCGAATTTAATACTTAATTACCCTCATATACGTTTCTTTAACCATTATATGTGATTCTACTTAGTATTCACTGATTTACAGAAAATCAAACCAACATACTGTTTGCATTAATGTTGCTAAATTGATCAAATCGAATTTGGGTTGTGTTTAAATCTGTTTAATTATATGCATATAGACTCATTTAACAGCGATTAATAAGATTTAGCTTGTAAACTCAACAGATTTAAGATTGTTTGCTTCATGTCAACTTTTACAAACAACAACTTTTGCGCCGCTGTACACATGAGCTTAGTCCGAAGGTCTATGAAATCGTTCTTACATACCACCATAGGTTATAGTTGTAGCCGTGCTGTTCATCACCAACTCTTGAACACGCTGGCTGTGTTAAGTTGGTTTACTGATCAAAATGAGCTTCCCTGAATTATCTTCTGATAACCATAGCTCAAGGCGCAATAAGCACATTCAGGTCACAACATCCATGACTAATTCAATTGCACTTTCTTTGAGGAATGGAAACATCTTTTGCTTGAAAAGTTGTACTCAGGTCACTGGCCACTTCTCACAAATGAAGACGACCGACGCCAGCAGAAAGAGCCTGCTACAACGCTTATACTAGTGAGGACGGAAAGGGAAAGTACGCCGTGCTTCGGGCAGATGAGCGCTGTAGACGTGTTAGTTCCAGCCGCCACGCTCATGAGACTCGATGTTGAAGCAGTTTACACGAAGTGCAAGCAGAATAAAATAAAGTCAAGTGAATCGGACTAGTGGACGTGAGTGCGCACAAGTGGAAACAAATGAGACCCAGAAGAGTCTTGAAGGCAAAGTCCAGTGAAAAGACAAGTGAGTTCTGTTTCTAAGACTTCCAGCAGACGAGTGAGTACTTATATATTCATTTATCAGAGTCAAACCGCGTCAGCCAGCTCGTTCCCAATGTGTTCGAGAAGTTTCGCTATCTTTCCAGAAATACAGCGGTCGAAGCAGACGAAAATAGTGAAATATATTTCCAGTTTCTCGAAGTCGACTTGGAACCGATTTCTCCGATACTCGCGGGTCCTGTATGCCACAACCAGAGCTACCCAACCCGAAAGCGAACCGCTCTGAGCTGCTTTCTGAGTAAAGGTATTCGAGTTTCATTTTCTGACAATAATATAAATATGTATTTATCATATATTGCAAGCGTTTCTCTCATACCACTTCTCACAAATGAAGACGACCGACGCCAGCAGAAAGAGCCTGCTACAACGCTTATGCAAGTGAGAACGGAAAGGGAAAGTACGGCGTGCTTCGGGCAGACGAGAGCTGTAGACACCCAGTTTCAGCCGTCACCGTTATGAGACTCGATGTTGAAGCAGTTTACACGAAGTGCAAGCAGAATAAAATAAAGTTAAGTGAATCGGACTAGTGGACGTGAGTGCGCACAAGTGGAAACAAATGAGACCCAGAAGAGTCTTGAAGATAAAGTCCAGTGAAAAGACAAGTGAGTTCTGTTTCTAAGACTTCCAGCAGACGAGTGAGTACTTATATATTCATTTATCAGAGTCAAACCGCGTCAGCCAGCTCGTTCCTATTGACTTCGAGAAGTTTTGCTATCTTTCCAGAAATCCAGCGACCGAAGCAGACGAAAATAGTGAAACATTATTCCAGTTTCTCGAAGTCGACTTGGAACCAGTTTCTCCGATACTCGCGGGTCCTGTATGCCACAACCAGAGCTATCCAACCCGAAAGCGAACCGCTCTGAGCTGCTTTCTGAGTAAAGTTATTCGAGTTTCATTTAATGACAATAATATAAATATGTATTAATCATATATTGCAAGCGTTTCTCTCATACCACTTCTCACAAATGAAGACGACCGACGCCAGCAGAAAGAGCCTGCAGCGACCCCTATACAAGTGAGGACGGAAAGGGAAAGTACGCCCTGCTTCGGGCAGATGAGCGCTGTAGACGTGTTAGTTCCAGCCGCCACGCTCATGAGACTCGATGTTGAAGCAGTTTACACGAAGTGCAAGCAGAATAAAATAAAGTCAAGTGAATCGGACTAGTGGACGTGAGTGCGCACAAGTGGAAACAAATGAGACCCAGAAGAGTCTTGAAGGCAAAGTCCAGTGAAAAGACAAGTGAGTTCTGTTTCTAAGACTTCCAGCAGACGAGTGAGTACTTATATATTCATTTATCAGAGTCAAACCGCGTCAGCCAGCTCGTTCCCAATGTGTTCGAGAAGTTTCGCTATCTTTCCAAAAATACAGCGGTCGAAGCAGACGAAAATAGTGAAATATATTTCCAGTTTCTCGAAGTCGACTTGGAACCGATTTCTCCGATACTCGCGGGTCCTGTATGCCACAACCAGAGCTACCCAACCCGAAAGCGAGCCGCTCTGAGCTGCTTTCTGAGTAAAGTTATTCGAGTTTCATTTAATGACAATTAAATAAATATGTATTTATCATATATTGCAAGCGTTTCTCTCATACCACTTCTCACAAATGAAGACGACCGACGCCAGCAGAAAGAGCCTGCTACAACGCTTATGCAAGTGAGAACGGAAAGGGAAAGTACGGCGTGCTTCGGGCAGACGAGCGCTGTAGACGTGTTAGTTTCAGCCGTCACGCTAATGAGACTCGAAGATCAAGTGGTTTACACGAAGTTCAAGCAGAATAAAATAAAGTCAAGTGAATCTGGCTAGTGGACGTGAGTGCGTGTACGTGGAAACAAATGAGACCCAGAAGAGTCTTGAAGGCAAAGTCCAGTGAAAAGACAAGTGAGTTCCGTTTCTAAGAGTTCCAGCAGACCAGTGAGTACTTATATATTCATTTATCATAGTCGATTCGTGTTAGCCAGCTCGTTCCCAGTGTGTTCGAGAAGTTTAGCTTTCTTTCCAGAAATACAGCGGTCGAAGCAGACGAAAATAGTGAAATATATTTCCAGTTTCTCGAAGTCGACTTGGAACCGATTTCTCCGATACTCGCGGGTCCTGTATGCCACAACCAGAGCTACCCAACCCGAAAGCGAGCCGCTCTGAGCTGCTTTCTGAGTAAAGTTATTCGAGTTTCATTTAATGACAATTAAATAAATATGTATTTATCATATATTACAAGCGTTTCTCTCATACCACTTCTCACAAATGAAGACGACCGACGCCAGCAGAAAGAGCCTGCAGCGACCCCTATACAAGTGAGGACGGAAAGGGAAAGTACGCCGTGCTTCGGGCAGATGAGCGCTGTAGACGTGTTAGTTCCAGCCGCCACGCTCATGAGACTCGATGTTGAAGCAGTTTACACGAAGTGCAAGCAGAATAAAATAAAGTCAAGTGAATCGGACTAGTGGACGTGAGTGCGCACAAGTGGAAACAAATGAGACCCAGAAGAGTCTTGAAGGCAAAGTCCAGTGAAAAGACAAGTGAGTTCTGTTTCTAAGACTTCCAGCAGACGAGTGAGTACTTATATATTCATTTATCATAGTGCATTCATGTTAGCCAGCTCGTTCCCAATGTGTTCGAGAAGTTTCGCTATCTTTCCAAAAATACAGCGGTCGAAGCAGACGAAAATAGTGAAATATATTTCCAGTTTCTCGAAGTCGACTTGGAACCGATTTCTCCGATACTCGCGGGTCCTGTATGCCACAACCAGAGCTACCCAACCCGAAAGCGAGCCGCTCTGAGCTGCTTTCTGAGTAAAGTTATTCGAGTTTCATTTAATGACAATTAAATAAATATGTATTTATCATATATTACAAGCGTTTCTCTCATACCACTTCTCACAAATGAAGACGACCGACGCCAGCAGAAAGAGCCTGCAGCGACGCCTATACAAGTGAGAACGGAAAGGGAAAGTACCGATGTATTATTATTTTTATGATTATTTAAATTTAAACAGTATATTCATTCTGAGACTTTAATTAACTATAAGTCTATATTAGTTAATGTATTATCTAATGTCAAGTCCATATCTGAAAATGTATTATTGTATAGTTCTAATACTTTATATATGTATATGATTGTGTCTTAACAACACAAATTTTTATATTAAAATAGTATTGTTATTAAACTAATTACTTAATTGGAAGTGTATGATAAGATACTTATGGACGTGTTTAAGATAGAATACATTGCTTTAAGGTATCGTGGTATTACATCTTATTTAATGTATTGTGTATATTCATCTTATTAACTGCAATAATCGCATTCATCTATATAAATTAATCCATTCACAATTTTAGTAACCTATTTGAATATCTAAATTAAACCACCTTATATTAGATATTCATTGATTTAATCTAATTCCAACAGTTGTATACATTCCAAAAATAAATGAACCTCTAAATTAATATAAATATTAGTCTCAATTTAAAGCAAAATATTGAGATCGACCTGTTAAGAAAAAATCAGTTAACTATTAATAATCTACAATATACTTTGAATATTTTAACGTAATAGAATATTAGAAGTAAAAAGTTATTTATAAAACCAATCTAATTATTTATAGTGAACAATTAGATCAGGGTATTCTTACAATATAGAAATTGTTTAAAATATGATTGCTTTTGTATCATAATTTGGGTTTATATTATTTATTTCTTAAATTGCATGATTTCGTATTGGATCATTGAAAATATATTGCTAAATTTTCTTTTATTATTATATTAGTATAAGTCTATGAATGTTTTTACTCATTTAAAGTGGTAAAGTTTATTAAAATATTATTATAATTACCTATAAATCGCTCAATCTTATCATATCTATATTTTTTAGTGCATCAAACCGCACAGCACAAATATATAAAGTGTAAATTGTAATATATCATTGTAATTATAGAGTACTTATTCAATAGAAATCACTTGATTCAATCAAAATTTCTATGATTTTTGACACCAAATCATTTTAGCAACCAATCCTTTTTGGGGCTGCATTATATATATTTATATATCCCACGCAACTTTCATTTGTACTGGTTCAGTATCGTGTTATAAACCATTGAGGTATCGATTGCCATTCATTTGTACATACGTAAATGACCATATACGAAAAATATAAATCTGAAGGAAATAATATTTAATAATATTTTCCCAACTTTCAACTTTGTATTAGTACTAAGTTATCATAGTAATAATTTTCAGGATGAAACATACATCAGTAACAACAAAAGTTGCAAAATTTAACAAAAGAGGCTAAATGATCATAATTATTTAATTCATTATTACTCAGGTAAAAATAATGTAATTTATTTCATAATATAATCTAATTAATCATTGTTTTAAACGTAAATTAAATTTTACTTATCAGAAATATAATTTATTAATTATTTTAGTGGAAAAGTATCTTATAGGTATTCTATAACTATTAACGAAACTTGAAGTAATACTTATAATGTTTACTATACAGTATGTATATTAAATTGTACCTAATTAACATACGGCTAATTTATCTCTTAATATTTATCTTAAACTATAAAATATGCTTGATAAAACTCATTTTATTGTGTAAGCCATTAAATTTGATCATAATCTAAATATTTTACGCAATCTAAAATTAATATATTTAAAGGATAACAAAGACCTGATATAGAGTTGATTAATATTGAGGCAGGGTTTTCTTATTAATTGGGGAATGTGCAGATTAAACAAAATATTCTTTAATACAAGCTATTAAATTCTGTATTTTATTAATTAAGTTAAAATAGCAATTTTGATAAGTTAGGTAATTTATACATCATAAATGGATGATTTCCAATGATTTCGACAATAATTTCTATTTCATTTTAATCGAAATCATTTTGAAAACAATTATTCAATACTTAAATTTGCTAATCATAATCATAGCATTTATAGCTACAAGATAAATATTTTATTTATTTTTTTAATATAAAGCGTTGAATTGATAATATTTGGAGTGTACATTGAATATTATTATATAAATATATAATATAAATTTAGTGTCACTTCAATGTAATATATAAGAAGTTGGTAAGTTCATAAACAATTGAAATTAGTATCAAGTGCAATCGGAGTTGACCCAATGTCTAAAATAGCACTAGCTGAATTAAATTCGTATAGCCAATTCTCTTTCGATACAGAGTCAATATTTTCAGCTGTATCAATATTACATTTATACCCTCAAATAGCTTTATAATTTAAAGATTATTAATGGTTATATGACAATTTATCGGATTTGTCATTATATGACGATGGCAAGCGTGCATCATAAGCGTATTTACAGTTAATATAAACTTAATAAAAGTTTTTCTAGCCTATCAATTATATAACATTAATAAACTTTGAAAAACGCTGTTAAATAGATGATCCAGCATTATTAGCTGAATGCGTATCATTGCTTGATTTAAATGATTTAGTACAGTTTTTGTCAAATAATGGATTAAAAATAACAACTTAAACAATATTCTCAATGCTTATTAGTTTGTAAAATAACGAAAATTCTTAAAAACTTATGTTTAATGAAGACATTGCTCCTAGATTTTTATATGCAATTTAAAATATTTTGACTTTGAGTAAAGATAAAATTTAATTCAAAAATGAGTTATTATAATTTTTAAAGCTATGCACGTAATGTTAGTGGTTATCCGAATTGGTACAGATTAGATTAGAACATGTGTATTAATGTTTAAATGAAGTTACTGAAGATTTGCTTCTTTTTATGATTCAAAGGAAAAAAGATTAGTATTTAGCTGATGTTTGTAGAGATAATTCAACATTTATGACATTTTTATTTGAAAATTGTAGCGAAAGCTAATTTCTTGAAATTTATAATTATCAAATAGAAAACTAATATGAATAATGAGTACAATTCTTTATTGTATTTCATGTTTTGAAAATCAACTCTGATCATTATACTTCTTTCCTCTCTTACGAATTATCTCTTGATGTGAAATTAACAAAGTAATAATAAGTGATTAGTAGTTATATTTACTTGATTAGTTAATATATTTAAGCAAATGAAAACAAGTAATACATTGTATAAATAATATTGATTAAAAATCTATGTTTATTTTGGTTCGTTTATATGTTTGAGTCTAACACTCTAATGCTAAACATATCTATATAATACTGAACACATCTTTAAATATACCATCAATTACTCATGATCATGTAATGGTCAAAATAACTATTTTTGACTTTCTTTTAATTTATAAATATAAATATTACAACGTAATAATTATTTTCATATTCCACACCACACTTTTAACCAATTATGTTCACCCAGTAAGATAAAACAGCCATTAACGAATTAAGGTGTTTATGCGCAGACGTTGTATAAACTCCGAAGTCTGGTCACCCAGGTGCACCAATAGGCATGTCTCCAATGGCTTATGTGCTTTTCACTAAGTTTATGAGATTTTCATCCAAAAATCCTGAATGGATGGCCCGCGATCGCTTTGTTCTTTCTAGTGGTCATGCATCTGCTTTATTATATTCCATGCTTCATTTGTGTGGTTATGATTACTCTATTGAAGATTTGAAAAAGTTCCGTACACTTCATTCAAA
This sequence comes from Hexamita inflata, assembly GCA_963988835.1. Classification (NCBI taxonomy): domain Eukaryota; phylum Fornicata; order Diplomonadida; family Hexamitidae; genus Hexamita; species Hexamita inflata. Next base: position 26,451 of record CAXDID010000710.1, read on the forward strand.
AACGCCTGGTCACCCTGAACGTGTTGAATATTCTAATGGTCATAAGAATCCAGGTATAGAAGTCACTACTGGACCATTAGGTCAAGGTTTGGCTAATGCTGTTGGTATGGCTATAGCAATGGATGCTATGAAGCCATATGACTCAGAAAACATGGTTGTTGATAAGGAAGCCCGTGTATATGCTATATGCGGAGATGGTTGTCTTCAGGAAGGTGTTGCTTCAGAAGCTTGTTCTTTAGCTGGTACAAAGAAGTTGAAAAATCTTATTGTTTTGTATGATGATAATTCAATCACAATTGATGGTCGTACTTCCTTATCATTTGCCGAAAGTGTTAAGGGTCGTTTCGAAGCTTATGGCTGGAATGTACTTGAAGTTAAAGACGGAAATAATGATATTTAAGCCATCTATGATGCTATCAACGCTGCCAAATAAAGCGACAAGCCAACCCTCATAAAGGTAACTACAATTATTGGTTACGGAGCTGAAAAACAAGATAGCCATTCTGTTCATGGTTCTCCACTTGGCCCTGAAGGATGTTAATATCTTAAAAAGGCTTATGGACTTCCAGAAAACGAGTCATTCAGAATTTCTGAAGAAACACGTAACATTTTCAAGCAAGTTATTGAAAAGAACGAACAAAGTTATCAGGCTTGGTAACATAAATTTGAACAATGTGCTTACAAACAAGAAATACTTGACAGATTCAGCTTCATCTAAAACATGTCTGTTAAATCTTTGATTGAAAAAATAACCCCAGCAGTTTAAAAGTTCAACGAAGAAAACAAAAGCAAGGCCACACGTCAATCTTCATAAGCTGCAATTTAGTTATTGCATGATACCGTTCTTGCCAAGTATATGATAATTGGATCTGCTGATTTAGCCCCTTCTTGTTTAACTACTATCAAGAATCTTAACCCTGCTCAATACATCTATTTTGGTGTTCGTGAAATGGGCATGTGTGCTATTTCAAACGGTATTTCTGCATATGGTGGTTTTGTCCCATTTGATGCTACATTTTTAGTGTTCTTCAATTATTGCATGGGCGCTATTAGAGTTGGCGCAATATCCAAATTATAAACAATCCACGTATTTACTCACGATTCCATCTTTTTAGGCGAAGATGGTGGTACTCATCAACCAATAGAAACCTTAGCACAAATAAGAGCAATGATTGGAGTTTATGATTGGAGACCATGTGATTGCTAAGAAACTTTAGGTGCCTATATTGGAGCTGCTGGAAGAAAGAGTCAACACGTTATGGCTCTCACCAGATAAAATGTTAACCTACTTAATTCTAGTTTAGAAAAAACCGCCGAACATGGCGCTTATGTTATCTATGAAAACGAAGCTGCAAAGTTCACCTTATTATCTTCTGGTAGCGAGGTAGAAACATGCATTAATTGAACAACTGTTTTAGTAAGTATGCGGTAGAAGATTAATTGAGTTGAGAGGTTTATTTTATGTTATTAATTTTGTTGAAACGAAATAATGTTAAGCTTGTCAGTATTTCCACTTCGCACCTAACAAAAATAATGCCAACAATGAATGAAAGCATCTATGAAACCCATACATAATTATTTACTCCATAATTCTACAATAACATTAAAACTTTGACTGAAGTAAGAAAAATGTAGAAATATGGAGGGCATTCTAGATTAACTAAATCAGAATTCGATAAATACTTAATGATACTATTTACAATGATGATATCAGGTAAAGAGCGAGGATCTGTCTAATATAATTGGTCTAAGAACACTAAAATACGCAATTAGTTTATAGCTGATGAAGTTGGAATGTCTTGCAGAGAATGGGAGGAAATACATTCGAATGTCTGTTATGGTCATATTAAATTGTTATTAGATTAACCTGAAGAAGAAATCGATACAAATTTAGACGGTATAGAATCTGATGAAGAAGAATCTGAAAATTCTGACTATGAATATGACGAAGATGATCTAGAAGAACTAAATAAAATATTTAATGATCATGAAGAAGAAGTTTTGAGCTAAAATAAACCAAAAGAAACCAAAGTTCGAAATTCTGTATCAAGAGTTTAAGATTTTATGTTACAGTTACAAAGCAAGTTTCGAGACATATATACAAAATATCCAGATTATTTTCTGGGTAAAAACCTTGTAATAGATGAATAACTTATCAAATTTGCAGGTAGAATATTCTTTTTATAGTATAATCCTGCTAAACCAGCAAAAAGAGGTATACTTGTAAGAGCTTGTGTGGATACATTTACTAATTTTATATTATCAATGGATTTATACGCAGCTTCGTAAACAGTACCTAAAGGTGAAACAAAAACTCTTGATGTTATTAAAAGACTTTATTGATTTTCCAAAATAGCCTAACTGCACACTATTCTGTGATAATTATTATGGTACAATTGACGTAGTTGAGTATATTAAATCAATAGGGCTTGAATATGTTGGAACTTTTAGACCAAGTCGACTTGGTAAAGAATTATCATAAAATTTAGAGAAGTTGTAATTGAATTAAGTTGTTTAATATCCTGTGTTTAAAGAAGTAAAACTAAAGAAAACGACTAAATAAGTTCTAGTTAAAGATGTAAACGTCCTTTAATGGTAATGCAAAAAGTAGAAAATTTTAACCATGATATATACAAAATCAAAATTTGTGAAATAACCCTGTTAAATGTAAGAATTTGTAAGTTCTCGTGGTATTCCAGAGAACAACCTGAAATAGTTCGTTACTACAATAATAATTATAAAGGAGTTGATTACGTAGACCAACTTACAAAAAATATTAAGTTTCCAGGACGATGTACTCGTTGGACCACAAGGATGTTTATTTATTTTATGTAAGTAATATTAGTTAATGGGTTTTCTTTGATGAAATTATTGCATCCAGAATATAAAGAAATTAAAATAACGGATTATGTTGAAAGCATAATTGATTAAATGAAAATAAATCTAACAAAATATGAAATTAAAGCTACACCACGAAAAATTGAAGGTTGTAACCAACCAGTAGTAAGCCCAATTAAAGGACCAGTAATAGAAGCATATAAACACTATCATGTATATACAAAAGTAAGTACGTAATGTGTCGGCTGCAAATAATGTAATAGCAGATATGTGTGTTCGTGCAAAGGATATCATTTGTGTCCAGAGTGTTATAAAACGCATATTAGTGAATAAAATGACATAAGAGGGTACACACACATTTATAAAAAATGAATAAAGTGATTTAAAATACGAATAATATGTTTTAATATATATTGAACACAAAAATAGTAATTTACCTATTAAATGGTTGAAGTCGTTTTCGAGAATTTTGTTAATTATTTGCGAAGTGGAAATACTGACAAGCTTAACATTATTTCGTTTCAACAAAATTAATAACATAAAATAAACCTCTCAACTCAATTAATCTTCTACCGCATACTTACTAAAACAGTTGTTCAATTAATGTTGCTAAAAAATTGAATCTTAGAGTTGTCTCCATGCCAAGTTTCAAACTATTCTCTGAATAATCTAAAACCTATAAATAAGAAGTACTCAAGTTTAATAGAGAAAATATCATTGCTGTTGAACCATATGTAAGCTTTGGATTGGAAAGATTCGCTGAACATGTTATCAGCATAGAAACATACGGTGCAAGTGCCAACGCAAAGGATCTTGCTAAATTCTATGGAATGGATCAAGAAGGCATTGAAAAGAGTGTCAAGGCTATAATGCAGTGATTGATAAGTTATTTTAATTTTTTTCATTACAGCTTTGATTGTGTAATTACGTTCACCAATAATTGATGATGTTCATATTTAAGAGCATTGTTAGTTCAATGCGGGCCCGCGTTGTGGGTTAAACAGCTAGCAATTGTCAGTCATTGCTTGCGTTACAAACACATAAGGGCTTCAACAATCAAAAACTCAACTCACTTAGCTCTCATCTTTTTAGAATTTTCATTGTAAATTTGTTGTGCGTTGCAGGCCATTGGAGCTTGACAGCTTTATTAACAGGCCATCGCTTGATACATGGCCCTTTAGCCTATTCCATCATTTTCAATGTTTGCAATATTTTTAGCTTGGAAACCCAGTGCTTATCCAGCGGCAAAAGCATCTATGTTGGCACCCGCAAAAATAAATTCCCATTTCTCATCTTCAGTAGCCTTGGTCACCATTTTCTAAACTTATTCTTTTGAAAACTACCTAGAAGAGTTTTCTTCGCCGTCCGTTGAAACAAAGAAAGATACTTTACCAGGTTTTTCACTTTCGTTTGTAACTGATATGTGCATTTACATGTTTTGTATAGCCGTGCCTAAAGCATCAACCAAAGCCGTCCCGCCGTTGGGGCTGTATATCTGGTTATCGATAGCTCCGCACGTTTTCACGTTTTTGTGCTGCCAAATAAGTTAGTTTTACGTATTGAAAGTTAGCAGAGTTATTCTAACTTCTTGTTCTTACTTCGAAAGCTCAGAAACATACGCATTAAACCCTCCAATTGTATCGTTGGCTATGCCCTGCATCGAACCGCTCATATCCAAAATGGCAACTACTTCTATCAGATCTTCTCTCATTATTCTATGAAGTGGGTAGGATAACAACATTATGTGCGTAAAGCCGTATCTAGCCACTTATGCAAAATTTCAGAAATAATAGTGTAATTACGTTCACCAATAATTGATGATGTTCATATTTAAGAGCATTGTTAGTTCAATGCGGGCCCGCGTTGTGGGTTAAACAGCTAGCAATTGTCAGTCATTGCTTGCGTTACAAACACATAAGGGCTTCAACAATCAAAAACTCAACTCACTTAGCTCTCATCTTTTTAGAATTTTCATTGTAAATTTGTTGTGCGTTGCAGGCCATTGGAGCTTGACAGCTTTATTAACAGGCCATCGCTTGATACATGGCCCTTTAGCCTATTCCATCATTTTCAATGTTTGCAATATTTTTAGCTTGGAAACCCAGTGCTTATCCAGCGGCAAAAGCATCTATGTTGGCACCCGCAAAAATAAATTCCCATTTCTCATCTTCAGTAGCCTTGGTCACCATTTTCTAAACTTATTCTTTTGAAAACTACCTAGAAGAGTTTTCTTCGCCGTCCGTTGAAACAAAGAAAGATACTTTACCAGGTTTTTCACTTTCGTTTGTAACTGATATGTGCATTTACATGTTTTGTATAGCCGTGCCTAAAGCATCAACCAAAGCCGTCCCGCCGTTGGGGCTGTATATCTGGTTATCGATAGCTCCGCACGTTTTCACGTTTTTGTGCTGCCAGATAAGTTAGTTTTACGTATTGAAAGTTAGCAGAGTTATTCTAACTTCTTGTTCTTACTTCGAAAGCTCAGAAACATACGCATTAAACCCTCCAATTGTATCGTTGGCTATGCCCTGCATCGAACCGCTCATATCCAAAATGGCAACTACTTCTATCAGATCTTCTCTCATTATTCTATGAAGTGGGTAGGATAACAACATTGTGTGCGTAAAGCCGTATCTAGCCACTTATGCAAAATTTCAGAAATAATAGTGTAATTACGTTCACCAATAATTGATGATGTTCATATTTAAGAGCATTGTTAGTTCAATGCGGGCCCGCGTTGTGGGTTAAACAGCTAGCAATTGTCAGTCATTGCTTGCGTTACAAACACATAAGGGCTTCAACAATCAAAAACTCAACTCACTTAGCTCTCATCTTTTTAGAATTTTCATTGTAAATTTGTTGTGCGTTGCAGGCCATTGGAGCTTGACAGCTTTATTAACAGGCCATCGCTTGATACATGGCCCTTTAGCCTATTCCATCATTTTCAATGTTTGCAATATTTATAAATATATTATTATATATTAAATGGAATAAATGTAGTAATAATTAAACCATTCCACTCTAATGAAACAGAATTAGATTATAGCTAACAAATACATAATGGGCAAAAAATTAACAAACGCATCCCGTAGCTTTGACGCTAGAAATAAAAATAACGGACAGTCATTAGTTATTAAGATTTACGAACTTCAACAATATTCATTGGCTGAGAAAAATGAATTAGAATCCCGACTTCGTGTTGTGAAATCAATGCAAATACCGTATATTGTACAAATTATAGATCTAGTTACAGTTGGCAACTAATTATACGTTGTATAAGAATTTGTGGAAAATGGATCAATACAACATATAGCTGGTATAATAACAGAGAAATTGTTAATAAATTATGCTAAACAACTAACTTAAGCGCTGATTATTTTAGCGCAATAATAAATTTATTCTGGATTTTTGACAATTTAAAATATTTATCTGACAAAAGGCGGTAAATTGAAGATTCAAATGCTTTAATACAAACCAACTCAGATTTTATCTCCTGAATAGGCCAATGGCGCTCATTTTACTACGAAAACAGATGTATTTTAGCTTGGGTCCCTTCTATACCACTTGCTTTAGGGTGAGCCTGCTAGTTTTATAAATAACAAAGAAGAGCTAACATAGTACTTCGTACCCTTTAAAGTAAGTAATAAATCTCAATTGGTTCCCCTGATTGAGGAATTGCTGGTTAAAAATCCAGAAAGCAGAATTAACATTCAACAGATTTTCATGAAGTTCAAGTGGCTTGGAGACCAGTCAGACTCAATTGTGATCAATCAGAACCAGATCATGAACACCATTAACCAGAAGCCGAACTTTTTAGTCACCAAAGAGCTGAACCTACCCGGTTCTGAGGACGAACCTGAAACGGAATCGTTTAATTTTACAAACAAAAGCTTCGTGAGCCAAGAATCTCAAGTGAAACCCGTTCCAAAGGCCCTCCAAATTAAACTCCCTCAACAATAAATAACTCTACCAGATAGGGACTCATTCGACATCCCCATTAAAACGCAAATTGTTAAGAAAAAGGGACCATTGATATCTATCGCATCTATGGACGCGAATGTTGGCGACTTTGACGGAGAACTAGAAGGCCTTGAGCATTTTGAAAAAGTTAAAACAATTCACAGAAATAACTCAACAACATACGGCCAAAACGATGACGACGAAGATTTCAACTTTATGCAACAACAGAAAACTAAATAACCATTAGTCGTAAAATAGAAAGCTGTTATCAAAACCGATTTTCTTCAAAAAGAAGACGATAAAGAAGATATTATTCTACAATCATAATCCAATAATACAAAATACGAATTTATAGCAGCTTGGAAAGAAGTGTTTAATGGTAACCTCGCTCCTATTGGTGCTTTAGAAACAATGTTTGTTGAAAATAGTTAATATTTTATTTAGCTATTTAAAATGCATTAGAATGTAAGTAACTTAGTAAATCTCTTTAGCGCAAATTAAGTTACAAAAGAATTCAAAAAACTTATTACACTAATTAATTCTATGTAAGAGCTAGATTTAGAATTTGCTTTAAAATGCCAAGTTGTAGGATATTAAACAGCGTTCAGTTTGTTTTTAAAGGAAAATACTATTGCAGAACACCAAACATAAACCCTAAAATTTATTTAAATTTAAACATAACATTATATGAACTCTACTGAGGAAAATGTCTAAAAATATGAATAACAATTTGATTTGTTCCTAGCTAATAACGGTGTTATAATAATATAAATGATGCTTACATTTGATTTTGTGGATTTAACTTCATCATAAAATAAAGATAAATTAACACAGTATTTAAATTAAGCTGTAAATTTATAGTTTATTTTAGACACATTTTAAATATTTGATTAAATCTAACTTCAAAAAGGTAAGAAAACAGACGTTTTACGTACATTTATTAATAATCCAAAACGTAATATTATTAATATGATGCTTATTATAATCAAAACGATACAAGAAAACATAAATTAATTTGAAAATTAAGAGTTAATAATAGTTTTACTACAAAATTACGTTAGATTAAGTGCATCACTAATCGCAGCATGTTCTAAATTTGAATTTTATCAGAACGAAACTACTATTATTATTGTTAAAGACATACTTAAAAATTCTTTAGTTCAATAACGATATTCTATTTTAAAGTTGATATAAGATATAATTAATCCAAAAACAGATGCTTTTATGTAAATTGCATTCAGTAATCTATTAGATATTTGTATGTTACTATTAAAACAATCATAGGACACCGATTGTATTAATTAAATATTAATTTTGCTTTAAGTAATGATACAATAATCACATGCTAGAAAGAGTGCAGTATTTAATTTAGTTAATATTACATTTTTTGCTTCATTACTAAACTCAGAACCATCTACAAAAGCATTTACCCTTAATTTATTAAACGAATATTTTAAACCTGATGCTGATCATATAAATTTACCATTAAACATTACAACTTTGTTATTAATCGAATATTTATCACAAGTATCTTAATCTCATCTAGGTTTACAAGGGTCAGTATAAGCTCTTTCAGTTTTATTTAACTATTTTTAGCTAGATATGTTGGAAAATGATGATTTGGAATAAATTGACTAAGAAAATATAATTAAAATTAAATAGTTATTAACTAATCTTAACTTGAAAAAGTGGATATCTTGTCCTAATATAGTAGAAAATCTGACAAAATGTTGCAATTTATCAACAACATTTACAGAAAAAATATTTAATTAAAGCTTTGCTAAAATAATTATTGATCAACTAAAAAAATAGGAATAAAGTTAAAATTTTGTTTTACAAGTTATTAAATTATTAAAAAACGTGTCTCCTCATATAAATAAAGAAATTTTAGTTTCATTCGAAAGAATAGTTGATAAATTTGAAGAAAAAGGAGGGGAAAAACTTAAAGAACAATGCAATTTATTAAAAATTGAAATTAATAAATGCAAAGAATGAAATTATAAATAATTTACAGTTAACACTTAATAATAATAATATAGTTCTTATGATATAATAAAGTTTGTTTTGAGATCTATCGTGGTGTTATTATTTATTGTGAAGTTCATAATTTTTATTGTCATTTTAAATAATATTATTGTCAAAAGTGCTCTTATTGTCTATTGTTATCATAGCTATATGACTAATTATATTGACTAATTATATATCCCACTCACTTAACTTTCGTTTATACTAGTTCGGTCTTCTTTACAGGAACTGTAAGTTCACGCGAATGATCATTAGTTTTAGACACACCTATGTACGTTAGGCGCGCCTCCGCAGCCAAGACAACCAACGACTCGGGTACTAGCATCCAGGGGCGTAACGCGGCTGCTTCGTGCAAGCCGATCTATATGGTAATCCACCTGCGTCGTACCATCTGCGTTTCTAAGGAAGCAATGGAGCGGATTCCGCTTTCCAATCCTGAGGGCTCGTTGACGGCAGCTCAGCACTTTGAACCGGGGGATTTTACCTTCCGCAACCGATTTGGCCGAGCCGTATCAGGAAGTGGGATGCGGCGAGGAACGAGAAGCGCAACCGAATGAATCCATCATCGATCACACTAAACAAAGCTGGTATTTCAGCAATGCCTCTTCAGCTCTAACGTCAAAACGCCAAGCCTAATCGTTATTGACTAATTATATTGAAAATTATTATAAGATAAATTTAAACGTCAAATTATAACATATATGATGTATTTACCATATTTCACTCCATTATTGCAAAAGATGAAATAGTCAATAAGTTAAAGTTAACTTAAAATATCTCGCTAAAATAAATTACCCCAATCATTATCATATGACGGAACTACTAAAATTACTGTTTCAGCTTAAAATTTAAGCACTCTCAAATAGGTTAATTATAATGATGAAAATGACTAATTAGTAAACAGTTTATTTGAATACTAAAAAATGAGTAACTAAAATTCTGCTTAATTTTAAGATAAATTCATAAAATATTAGTAGATTATAACAAAACTAAGTAGTGACAATTATTATGTTTCACATGTTAACCAATAACTAATATAAAATAAGATTATTAAGAAAAAAATTAAAATGATTGAATATTCATAATTGGAAATAAATTAATTGTTAAATAAAACTTTGCAATAATTTCAATAATTTTCTAATTAACCAGAGGAAATAATTAAAAATTATATATAAACATTTAATAATCTTAGAAATTAAATTAACAAATGTATTTATGTTTATTTTAACTAAGCAATTTCGTTAAATTAATTTAAATTAATTTTTTATGATTAGTTATTGAAAGAATAATAAATGGTAATTGAAGAGTATGAATTAAATGGATAAAATGATCTTACTATTAAAAATTTTAAGAATTATTTTCAGGAATAATCACAAAAGCGTTTAAAATTATTGAAAAAAATTGAATCAACTTAAGATTTACTGAATAATCCTTAAACTTCAATATTAAGAGAGTGTTATTATTTGGAATAAAAGTTTTAACAATCAATTACTCAAATAAATGATCCATTCATTCTTATAATTCTATAAAATATGTTTATCTCATTCATTTGTCGAATACCTATTTTATTATGTGAAAAGAAACGAATTTAACAAAGCATTAATTATCACATACAAAGGTTTACAATTTATTTGAAAAATTAATACAATTATATTGAATAATAAACTCAAAATAAAGGACAAAATCATATTTCGCGTTAAAAAATATTAGAATATTAATCACATTTAATTGAACATTAAAAAATTATTGATATAGTTCATGTTTGTTAAACAATCCAAGAACTAAACAGAATTATTACATGTTATCAAGCTACATACAAAGAACTGTGTGAAATTTTTTAAGAACAATAGAATTATAGTTCTGAATTCTCTGATTCTGTAAGTGAAGAGCAGTCTATTAGCATAGAATAATAAACACATAATAAATATAATGTGGATGATGATAATTAAGATATAATTGTGTAACCAATTTAATATAAATAAAAATAACTAGACTTTGATATAGAACGGTAAATTTAATCCCTTAACTAAGATGACTTGAAAACAGATCATACTGTAAATGCGGCTGAAGCTTACAATATGATTCAGCTTATTCAATTATCATAAAATATTTTTTATAAATAATAGCTTTAAAAATAAGAATATGCTATAAAAAGAAACATATTTGACGAATATACATAATAAACTAAAAGAATATAAGACGAAACTTTAAAATTTATTCTAAAATTATTTTTTGAATATAAAATCAAATCATCTGAATATAAAATCTTGAACTTTGTATACGCAAGTTAATCATATTCGAATATACTACAAACAATGATAAAAGGTAATTCATCTACATTTGGGTCTACGCTTTATGAATGCAAAATTAATATGAAGCGAATTTGTCAACTCAATTAAGCCGCTTTGTAGAGGCTAATGTAATAATAGTAAAAATATCATAATCCTTATACTAATGAATTAAGGCGACTTCAATACATCGAAAACGAAATTCTCAAAATAAGTTAGGACATATAAAGCATTGATTAAATCAAAAATATTAATAATATTATAATTGAATAACGAAATTTGATACAAATCAAACTTATAGGAGAATAATAATTTAAGGATGGCATAAATCAAATGAAATAGGTCATTCTAGCCGATATGAACCAACATTTACCTAAATTAGAAGTTAATAAAGATATAAATTGTCATTTTATTGATAGATTATAAAAAATAAAAGAAAAAATCACACTTATCAATAATGATAATTGTTATGAGTAGTAATTTATGCACTTAAATTAACTGTACAAGCAATACATAGATAACTGTTAGGAAGAATCAAAGTATCTTAGTTTATCAAATTAGAACTCATAAATAGAAAATAATATTAAAATTTTAACTATTAACAAATGTGAATAGGAAGAGATTCAAAGATCTGAAGATGTATAATTATAAACGAATTAGACAGATTTGCGATAATCTATTTAAGCCACCATTGATAACGATAATATTATAAAATAAGCAGAAGAGCAATATTTAGCTGAATATAAAAAATAAGTTAATAAAGAAGTACAAAATTAGATATAAGAATAAGATTTATTTGCAGAATAAGAAGATATTTCCTCATTTTAGTAAAGTTCTGTTATTTAAGAAGAATCAAATATATTAATATTTAACTAAAATATGGTAGGAAATAGTGAATAGTAAGGGAATTTTTATGAAATATAAAAAGCTTTTATGGAGTTTAAATTCTTAACAAACAATAATTAAATGAAATACTTGGCAAAGAAAATCAAAACTTGTTAGTAAGACTAAAATAATATTATTTAATTATCAATGAAAGCTCATTAAAAATAATTTACAAAAAATAATAAAATAAGAGATTGTAAATAAATAATTGAAGAAATTATCAATATATTTACTGATTTTTAAATATTGCAATTATAGGAACCGACAACATGTTATACATTATCAGCAGATTAGTATTTAACTGTAATGAATAAAATGGGAGTAATACAGTTAGACTTAAACTCATAACCAGAATTAAAATATATTTAAAAATAAAGTTCTATGTATTCTGCTGCGTTATTTAAATTAGAATAAATGCAAAAAGCTCTTCGAAATCCTCACTCGAGAAGTATTAAACGATTATAAGTTATTGAACAAAAATTATAGAAAATATATGATACTATCAGTATTAAAAATCTAATGCCTATATACTCTTTAGTTTAAAATATTAAAGGCTAAATAACATTACATTTAGTAGGTGAAATATAAATACAACAAACCATAGAAAATTTATCATAAACTATGATTACTTAATATTAATAATTTAGGTAAGAATGCAATGAAATAATTGAATAACTAAAACAAATTAAGACAACTAAATCGTAGGAAAAGCAATAAAGTATTAATATAATCTAAAATTAAGAAGAAGAGTTATTAAATAAATTCAAAACTTTAAACAACAGTAATATTAATATACTTGCTATTATAAAAATATTTGAACAATTTGTAATTTTAAGACACAATAATGTAAAAGAAATATAGAAGTTTGCTGCTATAGTTTGATGAAGTGAAAATTGAGATGATTATATTTAATTCTATTTGAGAAGCAAGAAGTATTTTGAAAGTTGACTTATTTTTCAATTTCGAAGCACTTAAATAATCAAAGATAAAATATATTTAAATATCATTCACTTGCAATCAACACAATAACCATTTATAAGACACGTTTGATGACATATTTTAAGACAGTTGCAACAACATTTAAATCCTTATATTTTCCCTTAAATTACTTATTCAAAAGAAATTTCTTGCGGAATATCACTTTTGCAATTTATACAGTATTTTGGAATTGTTTAGCATTTTTAACAGTATATTTGGTGTAAAACAATAAATTTTGCTACATTTTCCACTTTATTATTTCCAACACTTAGAAGTTATTTTATATTATTCTTTTATTTATCCAAAATCTTATTCAATTTGTCTATACTCAGTTTAAATTAACTAAAACATAACATTTAAGGTCTTGTAAAAGGATTTAACTAAGATAAAACAGTTTGGTTTTATTATTATATACTTGTAAATATTCCGATTAGTGATTCAGATCGTTATAAATGATTTTAAAGCGATCTACAACATTAAATATTTAATGCATAGCTCTGTATGATTTTTTTATAATTTAATAATTATTAAGAATCCGGAGTTTCCACCATAATTTTATTCCATCCGGAATATATGTCGTCTAAGGCTATAGAACTAACTGAAACTCTTGAATTTAATTTTGGCACTAATTCTTAAAAATTTTAATTTTGAACACATTTTGAACAAAATAATGAATTGAAATAGCAACATTACACATAATGTTTCGGTGAATATACATTAATATATACATCTGTGTTTTCTTGTTTAGTTTAAACAGGTTACATATCTATTTGATCATCTAAACTGATACTTTCTCCACAAATCCCACAGTTTTAATATCGTTTATTTACTTTTGGACTTATATATGTTTACTTAGAAATTTATTAATTTAACATTAATTCTTCAATGAATATAAGTTTAATTTCGCAACAGTCAGCCGGAGTTTACTATATTTTCTTGTCACCAGCTTAACTTTCTGTTGTTTAAATTATTTTTTGGTGTTGTTGTGATAAATTACAGTATTCTTAATATGTATCATTATTAATTAATTTACTTAACATTTGATCAACTTATATTGATAAATTAGATGCAGATCCGTTGAAATTGTTATTAAATTGTTTATTAAGCCGCAAAATATTGGGTTTTGTATAATCTTAAATTTTTAGCTCTAGTTTTTCAGAATATACGGATTTGAGCTCTTAAACATTTTTAATATCACTTTATTCTGAAATTTTAAATTATTGAGTTGGTGTATCAACAGGAAGCTCCGGTTATTAAACTAAAACAGAGCTAAACTCGTCAGAAGATGAAATTTCAGGAGCTTTATCTTATGAATTTTGTTTTAATGTGTCACTCTATTCTTTTTAATCAAGTTTTTATTATTACGTTTATTACTTTTCTTCAGATTTATGCGATTGCGACGATTCGTCATCTGACCCAAATTATTCTACATAATCATATTATTATATTTATATTTTAGAAATTTCCGATTAATTAGCATATTTTTCAAGTGTTAAAAATAATTTTTTGTTAATTAAATTTTAGGCCTACTATTCCTATGATTCTTAATTACTTATTTATTGTGGCTCTGAGTTATCATTCAATTTCGCTTATTGAATTGCTTAAACACTTTCACTATTTACTGAATAAGCATCACTTTCAGATTTTTCAATCACTAAAAGTTCTGTACTAATCTTTTAAATTAATGGTGTTGGATCATTAATATCTTGCTTTATGACCTAAATAAGTTCTTCACTTGAACTACTACTTTCAGTTTTGTTATTGACAACAGTGTTTATTTCTTAATCTAATCTAGTTTCTATTTGTTCTGGATGTATAGGTTCCGATTGTATAACATTGATTTCAAATTAGTTTTAATTAAGTTGGAGTTCTGATAAATCGATTTATGTCATATCTATGTGATCAAAGTTTATTTAATTTTCTATTTCCGCCTTAAATATTTACTGTTCGATAGAATGTGTCAAAATATTTGTTTGTTAAGTTGAACTTTCTTAGGTTTTATTTATATTCGTTTTTATTGGGTTAATGTCTAAATTATACTGAATTTCTGGATGGTACAGACTAGCAGTACCAGAACATTTAAAATCTTAATTTACGAATTAAACCAATATGTTTTATAATGTCGAATGATTTAGAACAGGCGATCCGTAGTAATAATACCTTTATAAATTTTAGTTTTATGTTTACAAATATACTAACAATTAACATATAAGAGAGAATTTTACAATGCCTCTAACCATAACAATTTATTTATCTTAAAAACTTGGCATTTGGTCGCAAATAAATAATATAGTTTTACAAATATCAGTGTATTAATTATTATTTTGTAAATCAACAATAAATTTGTAAATAATATTCAACTTTTAACTTTGAATTAACAGCCCATTATTGATAAGCTCTTCAATAAAGCAATGTAAACTTTACATTTCAGATTCAGTTAATATTTCAGAATTTATAATCAAACTTAAATCAAAATTATAATTTTGAGCTTCAGATTTATCAAATGGAGGTAATTATACAACTACATTAACTTGTTCTATATAAGATGAAATTTAAAATTCTGGGTATATATACTTGATGACTTAATGGTCTGAATAATATAGCAAATCAATCATTAAGTTGTTCAAGCGTTTTTGCATCATATCTTATTATTTAATAATTTAAATATTGTTTATTTGTTGAAGTTTCACTATTGTATTTTATACTAATTTAACTGAATGAATAATGAAATTCAAATTGTCTTGATTTAGTAAATATTCTTTAAACTCATTTTAAGATTAAATTAACGATAATAATAAATCTAGTTATTAAACACTCAGCAATGATGAAATCGAATAATATTAAAACTGGTCTTCGTTTTATTCGTCTATTATTTTAATTCTTAATTTATTTTCATAATTTAGTTAATTTAATAAGTGTCTCAAATTCTACTTATTATTCAGAATTTAATGGAATAAAATATTGATAGTTTAGATGAATTTAAATAAATAATATTCGTTATTAGTACTTTAAAATTAAAACTAATATTTATATAAGTTTTAATTTATAAAATTGTATTGTTAATTTTAAATAATTGTTGAAGAATTGATGTCATTTCTAAAATCTAATTCTATTAAGCCACAATAAATTCCAATATTAACTACTAATGGTTTGATGTTATTTGAATCTAGAAGTTTCAATATATACGTCCAAAATACTATATTATTGTTAATATTTAATTTACTAAAACTCTATAGAAATTAAATGTCATTTTCATAATATCCAGCCATTTTTGCTGCAAAATAAAATAATTGTTGTTATGATCCATGCATTAAATGCAAAAATAATTAAATAGTTAGTTTTTTACCCAATGAAAATTAATTATTATATAGCGAATCAAATATCTATTAAGTAAATTTGACTTAATTTTAATTTATTTACGGTTGTATTACATCTATTTAATTGACATTCATTCGTTGAATTAAAGTTTAACAAAACTTAACATCTTTAGAACCAATATATGCAAATAATAATTAATTTAAGTGTAATATTTTTGTGTCAAACCAAAATAATTGTTCTTCGTTCGTTTAACTCTTTACTAATTGTTAAATAGTATTATATATTTATTTTTCAGATTCATTAAATACCAATGTTGCTCGCATTCTAATATCAAATGTAATAGGTTGTTATATTGATGTTTAAATATTTTCAATATTAATCGATAACTCAAGGCATTCATCAGTATTTAACCAAATAGATTAAAACTTATAGTCTTACTACGTTTTTTAATATTTGGAAAAATCTAAGACGAACTAATGTAATTTTTTAAAATGAAGAAACATTAGTACAAATACTGTAGTATAATTATTGTCAATATCTTCATTTTATCCATAAATAGATTGAATCAAGTATTACAATTAGTTTCTATAATCATTTATTGTACTATTAACTGTTTAATTATTACTTAAGAATTTATTTAGAATTTTCATATAACCAGATGTTTTAAGATTATATTCTAAAAGTGCTTTGAAATAATCTACAACTCTAATCTAAAGTTCTAAATTATTTATATCTTAACTAAATTAAGTTAGAACTGATATAAATTTCTAAGTTATAATTTAATGATATTCTAGTTAAATCTCCTATTAAGAAATAGTGGACGCTATAAATGAAGACGATTAAAACTTCAATATAATTTTACTAAAATAATCTTGTAGAGTTTATATATTGTGGAAAATAAAACTGTCATAATAGAATAAAGCTATATAATAATCAATTTTGTTTCCAATTACAAATTTTATTGAATTTAATAAGTCTGCAAATAAATTATAAAATAAACAACCTCTTAATACCAAAATTGATTTTTTATTAATTTATTCCTCATCTGTAATTCTAGAATTAATATCTTATATTGAAGATAGGTCTTCATAATTATTTTTTAAATTGTAAAAAGCGTCAACAATAAGTTAATGAGCGTATACCACTGAATATGAACCACTTGAAATATAACTAAACAATTATTCTACAATATTTTCTATGTCTTCTTCAACTAAAATATTTTTATTAATAGAATCACAAAAATTAATTTATATATTTTCATTAAATTGTGGTACGAACTCATCTATTTATTATATTTAATTTGATATCGTGTCTATTTTTTGTTAGATACAATATTACTAAAGTTCAGTGGAAGTAAATGAAAATAATTCAATAGAGTGTAGATTTTTCAAATAACTTTAAATTAAATATCGTTGACGGTTATCTTAGTCAAATAACTTATCTGTATAGTCTAACGATTTAATTGCTTATTAGATTCTTTAAATAGATTTACGAATAAATAACTAATTTGGAATATTTATTAAGTAACTTGTTTCAGAAAATATTTTAATTTTCTGTTCATTAATTTAACTACAAAAGTAGTCAAAAGCACCATCAAAAATTCCGCGTTAAAGTAATATATTTAAGAATTTGTGATTAAATACATCCCCTGAATATTAACTCAATTCATTACCAAGCTTTGTAATTATATTTTCTTTTTAAAATGATTTAGACAATAATTTTAAAGTAATTTATGAAGCTTCGTGTTAAAATAGACTTATAAAATAATGTTTAATAGTTTCATAATGATACCAATTTAATTCTGAACAAAATTAGTTGGTTAAATTATACAGTATGTAATTTAAAGAATGAAAGGTAGTTTATCTAATGTTTTATTAACAATACGTTGAGTATTCATGACATTATTTCCAAATGTCTTGGCGTATTCTTGTATCTTATACACCAACAACCTATAATATATTAATATAATCTTATTTGTTAAAATTAATATGACTACTGATGTCCATAAGTTTGTCCCATAGTAAAGTTTCTTTAATAAGGTTATTTTAATCAACTTCATAAAATTCTGCTAATTAATTTTAAACCAATTACTTTACATCATACCCTGCCATCACACGTGTTATCGAATATAATAAGTCGTTATTCTCAATTAAAAATCCGAATATAATTTAATAAATAATTGATTGGTCAAAATCTGTATGATACTCAAAATTCTAATTTTAATGATAATAATGAGTTAATTATATTAATTTATTAAGTTTTATTAATTTATTTTTAGCTGAACTAAGCAATGTATGTTTGTTAAATGTTTTTTCTAAAGAAAGTGTTAAGATATTCAATATTTTAAACATTTAATCTAGTTCTTTTGGAACTAAAAGTTGCTGGAAAGCATTGACTAATCCATCATATACTTTTAACTCTGTTAGTTTAGCAATTAGACTATATTATTATTCAGCCAAATCAGACAAAGTAATAAATTACTTAAAATCAACAAAATTTTAATATGTATTTTGACTGCTATCAAAGTCTATTGCCATTCTCAATATGCTAGCAAACATCACTTCTTCACACCACGGAGACTCTTTTGTGTAATATTTTTATTTTTACTTATAATTGAAAATACTTTTAACTAATTTAGTAAGCGTGTGGCGTTAAATTTAAACACTCAAATAGCACATAATAGATTATTATTAAAGGTGTTCGCCTTAGACTTTAATTTAAAATATTTATGAGTCATAAGAATTTGCATCATATAAGTTTGTAGTTTGCGTAGATTATATTAAATCAGAAATTAATCCCATAACAGGATATTCTTTATAACTTCCTATTTATACTAACATGTATAATACAGCACAGGCTGATTATAAAGATTAAAAATCGTCCGTCTTTATTTTTTATAACATATTTTAACATGTTTCTAGCGTGATATTCAAATCAAAATCTATTGTTTATTATTTTAATTTTTTGAACATTACTTATTGGTGAAGTGAAATACATTATGATAGTTTAGTAATTATAATTAATTAAATAAATTAATTTATATTTCATGTTATGTGTCCCGCATATTTGGAGATATTTTGGAGTATTAATAAAAAAGATAGTCCAATATTCTACTGTTTCTGATTCACATTCTAGATTCGAGGTTAACTCAGCGAACAGCTGCACTGCTAATTTTCTGACACGTTTTGCGTGAAATGAAATACAACCGTAATATATAAGAAGCGACGCAGCCGATCCAGTGCTAGACGAACTGCAGATTAGCTGAAAAGATTATATTTCATGAATCTGATGTTCAATCGAATTCTGTTCAAAGCGTTAGCTCTTAAGTATAGAACAATATATTTTAGCGGCTGGCCACAATTTAGTTCATTTACCGCATTACAACTGTATTTATTCAAGAGGTTACAGTTCCATAGAGTTCGTTAAAATTCAGCTCGACGTTCGTAAATATCATTTCTCGATGTATTCTCTCGAGCGAAATACGATGAAAAGCAACGCGAAGTATAATACTTAAACGAGCCGCGTCATATCTTACAGGTCGCTCTAGCTTGCCATAATGTTTTGAAGCCCGCGATTACCGCTAGATCCACTAACAGTGTTAGCCGTGAATCAAAAAGATGATTGAGTTCGCTTATATTGCTTGGATGCCCTTGCTCGGTATCTGGGCGTTCTACTGCTGCGCGCCTGGATTAAAGACTTACTCACTTAGAGAGATTATAATTGATAGAATTGAAAATGCTTAAGTATCTGCTGCGATACGCAACAGACATCTAGGCGCGATTATTATAATAAAACGATTTTCAGGTCTCACTTCTCTTTCTTGCAGCAAACGACGCACATGTTGTCGGAGTTCAGGCACTCGCTGTGGCAGATCTGCAGGCAGTTGACGCAGAAGAAGAACTTGCTCTTCCTGCCGGCCTTGGCGCACTGGATGAAGTTCTCGAGGCTGAGGCACATGGTGACTTCCTCGCCGCATTTCGTGCAGATGCTGGGGATACGCTGGCAAGTTTTACAGAACATCACGTGGATGAAGGTGAAGACGGCGGCGTTGGTCAGCTTGTTCTCCAGCGTGTATTCGCCCGGTTTGTAGTCGAGGACGGAGGTGATGAAGCTGGTGAACGAGGTGGAAAACTTCTTTTTGTTGGCGTCGAACTGCTTCGCGAATTGGTCGATCAGCGGCTTCAAGAGCGACCTCGTGTTCGGCTCCGAGAACTGCAGCGCAGAGAGATCCGAGAACGAGTAGCCGGAGTCCTCCAGGTAGTACCTGTTGATGCCGACCAGCGACTCTGAGTTCAGGATGACTCTGGACAGCTGCTGACACCCGTGGATGTTCATCGCGTACGAGCGCAGCACGTTTCTGGCGAGTTGGACCGGCCTTCTGGCGATCGTCAGGTTCTGCTTCGTGTAGTAGTGGTAGCAGAAGTCCGTGATGCCCATGGACGAGACGTACATCTTGCTGTCGAACTGGGCCGTTTCCATCGTGAGGGACTCGAAGTACCTCGGCTGCACGCATTTGGTACAAAACATCTGTTGATAATATGCACACAAAATGAATTGGTGCTTAATATCTTGCATATTTTCTGTATTTTCAATATTTTAATCAACAGGTTCAGGAACATTTTATATTATTAATGTTTGGCCACATTAAGAACATGCATCATTTTGAGTTCTTAAAATAGGTGTTTAATACAGTAAATCTGTATCTATACGTGACAGTGTAGCTTCTTATTATCCATAATCAATGAGAGTTTAAATTTCAGTGGATATTGCGGGTTTTTATTTCAAATGGACGGAACCAGAATATTATGACTCCGCTTTTTATATTTGTTATATATCTCGATCAGTTATCGTGTAAAAAGGAAATTCATATATTTCAGAATCTATTAAATTGCCCAATGGACCAAATGTATCACAATTAGCTGATGTATTTAATGCCAAAAATGAATGTTTAAAAGGTTAATAGTTAAATAGACGACCTGGTATTTCATAATTAACTTTATGGTTTGGAATATCCAACGGATTTACGGTTATCATTGTATTTTCTTGTATTATGTTAGATAATATAGGTATTGGTGCAGATACTTCTACTTGTTACTCAAAACTGCTAGAACTACTTGATTCCATTTCTTCAAATTTTTAAGAATTATTTGATTCAGTATCTTACTTTATTTGCTATGTTTCTTATTAATATTGAACTATATTACTACCTTGATCAAATTATACCTCTGGAAAACTAGAAAACGGATTTTATTCTACGATTATAATACTCTCTTCTATTTCTTCTTAAAATAATGAATTTTCTGGTTTTTCAGATTCTTATAATTCTTCAGAATTTGATTATACTTCAATAGTTTGTTATGTTTCATTTGCGTTACTGCTTTAGAACTCCATTTCGTACGGGATGGTGGGGTGGAGCAGCTTGGCGGTCTGGACTGTTTTGAACTTGACCTCGGCCGTTTTCAGCTTGAGCTGCTCCAGGAACTACCTGTTCTTGATCGGCGCGCACTCGTAGTAACAGGCCAGGTCGCTTTGCAGCAGGAAGTCGACGAAGGCCGCGAGCACGCTGTAGTTGACCAGGCCTCTGCACAAGACGGTCTGCTTGTCGGCTCTGGACGCCATTTGGTGGTACACCTTGGCGATCAGCTGGGCCTCGTCCTGCAGCAGCGCGACGAACCGGTCGACCAGGGCGTGCATGCCGCTGTCGTGCAGCAGGTCCGTCAGGAGAAGCGCGTCCACGAACTTCTGCACGACCTGCATCTGGGCCTCGTCCACTTCCTCCGGGAACTCGGGTGTCTCGATCGACTCGAAGAACTCTTCGTCCGACGACTTCGGCCTGTGGCAGTGCGGGGCGCAGCTGTCGACTACATCCGCGCGGTTGAAGTTGATGTTCTTGAGCACCACGGCCTCGAAGTTCGGGCTCTGCAGGTCTTCTTACGGGACGTATATAAATTCAGCTAAAAGTTGTGTTGTTCTAATTTTTTATATCTTAACAATTGAATTAATTTAATGATTTATTGATACTGAGTTCAAAGTTTATTGAAATATTTAAACTATTTTAATTAAATACATTATATTTGGTATTTAAGTTAAATACGCTTAATTAACAAAAACCTAACTTGAAAACACATCTATTAACTGATATACAAATTTGTCTAAAGCGTTATCCAGTAGTAACTTAGTTATATAAGAAAAGTTAAATTCGTCAAATGGAGAACTTTTTATTTCATTATATAATTAATAAATACGCGACTCATCATTATTCAAACTGGCTTATTCTTTGAGCAGGGACTTCGACTGGAGCTTGACCAGGATGTTCACGATGGACACGAACTTCATGAGGTAGTGGATGTCGTGGGTGTTGTGGAACTGGCGGAGCTGCTCGTAGATGAGCAGGTTGACCGAGCGGAACTCGACCTGGCCCGGGCTCCTGTACATGTCCGGCTCGTATGCCTGGCACATCTGCGTGAGCTTCAGGGTGTTGTAGGCCTCCATGTAGCCGGCCACCTGGTGGACGTTCACCAGGATCTGGCTGTCGTGCACGCTGATGATCTTCCGGACTTGGTTGAAGAAGCCCACGTCGAGCTGGCCCGGCTGGTAAAACTGGGAGATCTGTCGGATGAAGTCCGTGTTCTTCACGCAGTAGCCCGAGAACAGGCAGCACACGCGGAGCAACAGGGCCTTCTTCTCGCACAGCAGCCGCACGAACTGGCTGAATATCATCTTCACGCCCAAGTTGGTTCCCTGGGACTGGTAGCCGATCGACTGCAGGCTCTGCTGCACGTATTGCATATCGGCATCAGGCATGTCATTAATAGAATACTAATTATATTAATCTTAGATAGTCAAAGTTTATAAATATTTTAAAACACATTATATTACTTTTTCGCAATTTAAATACTCTTAAGGCAAAATATATAAAGTAAATTAATCTATCAATTTATTAAATTTATTGTCTATGCTTAATATTTTACTAGTAGGTAGTTAAAAAATGTTACATATATTATCAAATAAACCTTCTGAAAGCTTTTTAATTTCTAATTTATCACGAATATCATATTATATAATTGTATTTTATTATAAAGGTTGTTTAGAACTTTATATTTCTTATATTTTAAATATTATTTCATCTAAATATTATTGGTCTTGCCAGAGTGACATAGGTGTATAGTGTTTTTAAATATTTTTATCGTATTAAAAGAGCTAAAACAAATATTACGTTACATTGTGATGTAGACAAATCATAATAATGCTGGCGAAAACTGGTTTGCTGAAGTCCTCTTCATTTTTATCTGGTTCTTAAACTTTCATATATTCAAAACAGAGTTTCATCCATGAAGCTAAATTGATATCTGGAATTATTTTAGTACCGCCAAAATTAATATGTTATTAAAATGGAATAAAATAATTTTCTGCTTTTAAATTTAATGTTAAAATATTTTAATACTATTAGACTAACTGTGTTAACAACTCAGTGCTTTCGTTTCTAATATATTAAGTATAATAATCTAAAAATTATTCGCATAGTTATTTATATTTCTAGTATGAATGTATTTTTTGTTAAAATTCTTTTTATGTCATTTTTACCTATAACTCAGTCTCTTATTACACTTTTTAAATTTCATTTTAAATTTGAGTATTTAGTATTAAATTTTCATTAATTTTCACATTCGTACATTTAGTTAATTCTATTAAGGAACCAATATTTATAAATATAAAAGATTTAGGATAATAACTTTTAAGGCTATCCTTAGTTTTGACGGCTTCTTCTTTGATGACGGACAGGAGCTGGGCGAGGAGGTTGAACTGGATGCAGCCCCGCAGGATGGTCTGGCTGATGTTGGTCTTGGTGACGAGCTGGTCGACTGTCTTCTGTATGAGGTCGGTGTAGGCCTTGAGGTCCTCTTCCGCCGTCTCCGCCAGGATCTTGAAGGCGTAGGCCAGGAGCAGGTGCACGGAGTCTCGGTTGTAGCAGCCGATCGTGAGCAGGCCGAAGACGACTTCGCTGCACTCGTCCAGGTTGTGGTCGGTGGCGACGAACTCGCCTTCGCGGAGCAGCGCCAGCTTGTTTTGGAAGTCGTACTGCGCGCACCGCGGGACGAAGGCCAGGCCGAGGTCCAGGGGAGCCAGAGACTGCGCGTCGACGCCCACCTCGGCGAACTTGTTCGCGGCCGTTTCCTGGAGCAGGCACTGGACCCGGTCTATCTGGAGCTGCTGGCCGTTCAGCACGGTCTGGAGGTGCTTGGCCGCGGCTTTGAGGAAGTTTTGGTTCTGGAGCTGGAGCAGGTAGGCCGAGTCCGCGTAGTCGACCCTCAGCTTCGTGAGCGGGTTCTGGGCCCACAGCGTGTTCTGCGCGATGAAGGCGTCCAGGAGCTGGTCGAGCGAGCCGCGCTGGAGGAAGTGGAGGAGGAAGTCGTGGTTGAAGGCGTCGTCGAAGGCCGCGCTCTGGCTGCAGAACTGGCCCGCCTCGCTGTCCTTCGGGCTCGCCTGCGCGATTTGCTTGCAGATCTCGGCGGTCTTGCTCTGGTGCAGCAGCGCGTACTTCACCAGCAGCACCAGCCTGTGGAGGAGCTGCGGGCTCTTGTTCGCCTCCAGCTGCTCGATCAGGTCGTAGATGCACACGTTCACCTGGAGCGCGTCTGCGTCGCACTGCTGCCAGATGAGTTGGCGCAGCTTTTCCTCGCTGGCGCCCGCGTTGAACTCGACGGACGGGACGCTGAGGGACACGTTTCCGGACAAGAGGTCGCGCACCTTCTCGAACAGCTGGATGCTGCCCGCGAACACGGCCTTCGGGTCTTCTGTCTGGTAGAGCTGCTTGTTGGAATGGTAGAAGGGCTGCTCCGTGAAGTAGCCCGCGAACATGGCGCAGACGTAGTACAGGCAGTCCACGTTCTCGGCCATAAAGTTCACGAACAGGGTCTCGCAGAACGCGTCTGGGTAGCGCTGCTGGTAGCCCTGCTTCAGGAGCGAGAACTCTTTAACGAAGCCGTTTAGCTGGAACTGGGCCCGCAGTTGCTTCAGCTTCTGGATGATCTTGACCAGCTTCTCGTTCTTCTGGGCGTCCTGCTGCTTCTGGGCCACTTGCTCCAGGGCCTGGCACGCCGCCTGAGCCAGCTGGACGATCGCCTGCGGCTGCTTGCTCGGCGGGACTATCAGCTTCGAGATCACCGCGCGGAACTGGTCCGGCTGGTTCTCGACCTGGACCGCGTAGAGCGCTTTTTGCAGCTGGACCAAGACGCCTTCCTGGTCCGGGGTCAGCTTCCCGAAGAGCCTTATGTTCGGCCGGAACTCCTGGAGCCGGGCCTCCTGGTCCAGGGCCATGCAGATTTTGAGCAGCTCGGAGAACTGGCCGCCGTCCACGAACACGCCGCCTCCGAAGAACTTGGCCTTGTTCTTGGACTCGAACACGTACTTCAGCATCGCGGACATCTGCTTGGTTTTCAGCAGGAAGCAGAGGTAGAACACGCTGAGCTGCTGGTCGCTTTCTGCCAGCTGGGCGGCCACGAACATGCAGTTGTCGCACAGCTTGTTCTGGAGCACCAGGTTGTCTTGGGTGACCAGGTCCTTGAAGAGCTGGTTCACGGACGGGCTCACGTAGGAGCCGATCTTCATTATCAAATGGAGCTGGGCGGCGATTTCCGCTATCTCCGCCTGGCCTTCCACCATCTGTCTGAGCACCAGCATCTGTGCCGGGAACTCGTGGTCTGTAACTTGCTGCTGAGGCGCTTTGATATACTTCAGTAGGGATTACATCGTTGGAGTGGGGTTTTGGATACTGCATCTATAATATGTGGAGATGCAGACGGTGCGTGTTTTGCGTGAAAAGAAGTAAATGTGGTAGTTGATGAGCTATTTGGCCGAACTGCGTATTCCGGAGCACTAATAAGACATGGACATGCAAATAACTAAACGAATATATTATGTGTTCGATTTGTATCAGCTTCTTAGCTGATTCAAGCTCAAAATATTATACACACGGTACTATATACATCTATATACTCGGCTGTATACTCTATTCTTTAATATATATAATAGCTGTATACTTGGAGCATAATACATGTAGTCCGATTTATTATTACTTTTATTCCTGATTTACATCAGTGGCTGCTATAACGATGTAAAAGAGTCATATAACAAATATCCTAATAAATACACACATTAATATCTGCTTCTTCACTATTTTACGTAAAATATAGCAAATGTGATAGTTGAGTAGCTATTTGACCGAACTACATATTCTGGAACGCCAAAAAGACATGAATATGCAAATAACCAGTTATACCCAATTCTTTAATATCAGCTTCTTTCCTGATTTGAGATGACTGACGTATTTTACTTCTTCAACTTTCATTCTGGTCGTAAAAAGGACACGTGCGAGCGATTTACATTTGGAGTATTAATAAAAAAGATAGTCCAATATTCTACTGTTTCTGATTCACATTCTAGATTCGAGGTTAACTCAGCGAACAGCTGCACTGCTAATTTTCTGACACGTTTTGCGTGAAATGAAATACAACCGTAATAGATAAAAAGCGATGCAGCCGATCCAGTGCTTGACGAACTGCGGATTAGCTGAGAAGAATATAGTTCATGAATCTGATGTTCAATCGAATTCTGTTCAAAGCGTTAGCTCTTAAGTATAGAACAATATATTTTAGCGGCTGGCCACAATTTAGTTCATTTACCGCATTACAACTGTATTTATTCAAGAGGTTACAATTCCGCAGAGTTCGTTGAAATTCAGCTCGACGTTCGTAAATATCATTTCTCGATGTATTCTCTCGAGCGAAATACGATGAAAAGCAACACGAAGTATTACGCTTAAACGAGCCGCGCCATATCTTACCGGTCGCTCTAGCTTGCCATAATGTTTTGAAGCCCGCGATTACCGCTAGATCCACTAACAGTGTTAGCCGTGAATCAAAAAGATGATTGAGTTCGCTTATATTGCTTGGATGCCCTTGCTCGGTATCTGGGCGTTCTACTGCTGCGCGCCTGGATTAAAGACTTACTCACTTAGAGAGATTATAATTGATAGAATTGAAAATGCTTAAGTATCTGCTGCGATACGCAACAGACATCTAGGCGCGATTATTATAATAAAACGATTTTCAGGTCTCACTTCTCTTTCTTGCAGCAAACGACGCACATGTTGTCGGAGTTCAGGCACTCGCTGTGGCAGATCTGCAGGCAGTTGACGCAGAAGAAGAACTTGCTCTTCCTGCCGGCCTTGGCGCACTGGATGAAGTTCTCGAGGCTGAGGCACATGGTGACTTCCTCGCCGCATTTCGTGCAGATGCTGGGGATACGCTGGCAAGTTTTACAGAACATCACGTGGATGAAGGTGAAGACGGCGGCGTTGGTCAGCTTGTTCTCCAGCGTGTATTCGCCCGGTTTGTAGTCGAGGACGGAGGTGATGAAGCTGGTGAACGAGGTGGAAAACTTCTTTTTGTTGGCGTCGAACTGCTTCGCGAATTGGTCGATCAGCGGCTTCAGGAGCGACCTCGTGTTCGGCTCCGAGAACTGCAGCGCAGAGAGATCCGAGAACGAGTAGCCGGAGTCCTCCAGGTAGTACCTGTTGATGCCGACCAGCGACTCTGAGTTCAGGATGACTCTGGACAGCTGCTGACACCCGTGGATGTTCATCGCGTACGAGCGCAGCACGTTTCTGGCGAGTTGGACCGGCCTTCTGGCGATCGTCAGGTTCTGCTTCGTGTAGTAGTGGTAGCAGAAGTCAGTGATGCCCATGGACGAGACGTACATCTTGCTGTCGAACTGGGCCGTTTCCATCGTGAGGGACTCGAAGTATCTCGGCTGCACGCATTTGGCGCAGAATATAGCTTAGAAATACGGGCATTGGATGAAGTCCACTTCTTGGTAGTGATGCTCGCAGTCTGTGTCTTCAGTGGCTGCTTGGAACGTGGACGTGTTGGTGTTCGTGATTTTGATCATTTAGCCGCAGTTTGAGCACACGTCTGGAACCACCGTGAATTTGGGCGATTTGTAGCACGTTTCCTCGCATATTCTGACTTGAACTGGGTCCTGAGCGTTTATCTCAACCTTCAGCTTCAGTTCCTCGGCGCAGAACGGGGTCTGCTTCATTTCTGAGCCGGTGAAGTGCGATTCTGCGTTTTCAACCTGAACTTTGTCGTTCTGGTTCAGGACGTAGAAGGGCTGCTCGTAAAATTCTGAGTCGATTAGGTTCCCAAGGGGTCCGAACTGGTCAATTGATATTTTCGGCCTCAGAGATAAAAAGGAGTTCTAAAAGTTTTGGTAGTTCCTCAGCCTGGAGGGAACGCGGAAGTTCACGTGGTGATCGGGCAAATCGGCCGGGACCACGGTCAGGACCGTGTTCTGAGCGAGCATCGGAGCAACTGCAATGTGCACTGACTCGAAGTCCGAGCTGGAGCTCTCGTTCAACTCCTCCATGAATTCGGCCTTGGGCTCGATTATTGGAAGAACTGCCTCGACTGGTTCAACTTGCTTGGTCTCTTATTATTATTCAGGCTAAATTTATTACTCGGGCTCTTGGTGTTGGGATTCCGGCTCTTAAGCTTGCTCTACATTATCATTTGCGATGATTTCATTTTAGTCGCATGTTGGCTATACATTGGGCTATTCAGCTGGTACTTCAATTTCATGAGATGGCACTTCTTGTGCATTAATTTCAATATCATCGTTTGTCTTATTTTCTTCTGGTTTGTTGGTTTCGCATTAATTTAGTGTGCTTTCACTCGGTTTCAAAATATTTTCGTGTTATATGTATTATTCCGTGTGTATTGAGGATGTCATTTGTTCTAATTCTAAGGATTATTAAATATTTTCTTAAAAGTTTTATTGAGGTTGTTCATCTTGCTCTTATGATTTTTCTTATTCTTAATTATCTGTGTTTACATTATCATTTACTACTTCATCTTATGTTTCAACTTATTAGAACTCCATTTCGTACGGGATGGTGGGGTGGAGCAGCTTTGCGGTCTGGACCGTTTTGAACTTGACCTCGGCCGTTTTCAGCTTGAGCTGCTCCAGGAACGGCCTGTTCTTGATCGGCGCGCACTCGTAGTAACACGTCAGGTCGCTTTGCAGCAGGAAGTCGATGAAGGCCGCGAGCACGCTGTAGTTGACCAGGCCTCTGCACAAGACGGTCTGCTTGTCGGCTCTGGACGCCATTTGGTGGTACACCTTGGCGATCAGCTGGGCCTCGTCCTGCAGCAGCGCGACGAACCGGTCGACCAGGGCGTGCATGCCGCTGTCGTGCAGCAGGTCCGTCTGGAGAAGCGCGTCCACGAACTTCTGCACGACCTGCATCTGGGCCTCGTCCACTTCTTCTGGGAACTCGGGCGTTTCGATCGACTCGAAGAACTCTTCGTCCGACGACTTCGGTCTGTGGCAGTGCGGGGCGCAGCTGTCCACCACGTCCGCGCGGTTGAAGTTGATGTTCTTGAGCACCACGGCCTCGAAGTTTGGGCTCTGCAGGTCTTCTTACGGGGCGTATATAAATTCAGTAATCAAAAATTGAGATCTGTAAAGTTAAACATTATTAGCGATACTAACTACATCTTAATTATTTGTTATTATATTTTAACATAATTCTATGGATTTAATTAAAAATATTATATTAAGCTTTTAACTCAAATATAAATATTTCCTGTCTGAATTTTGACTATTCAAGTAGCGGCTGTTTAATAATTTCGAAAATAAGGCGCTTAACTGTTTTTATTAAATTAGATTATTGATAATTGTAAAATTGAATTCGTCATCTTATTATTTTTATAATTCACCAGCGAGTTTATGTATAATAGAACTTGAACTGAACGAATCAGCTTATTCTTTGAGCAGGGATTTCGACTGGAGCTTGACCAGGATGTTCACGATGGACACGAACTTCATGAGGTAGTGGATGTCGTGCGTGTTGTGGAACTGGCGGAGCTGCTCGTAGATGAGCAGGTTGACCGAGCGGAACTCGACCTGGCCCGGGCTCCTGTACATGTCCGGCTCGTAGGCCTGGCACATCTGCGTGAGCTTCAGCGTGTTGTAGGCCTCCATGTAGCCGGCCACCTGGTGGACGTTCACCAGGATCTGGCTGTCGTGCACGCTGATGATCTTCCGGACTTGGTTGAAGAAGCCCACGTCGAGCTGGCCCGGCTGGTAAAACTGGGAGATCTGTCGGATGAAGTCCGTGTTCTTCACGCAGTAGCCCGAGAACAGGCAGCACACGCGGAGCAACAGGGCCTTCTTCTCGCACAGCAGCCGCACGAACTGGCTGAATATCATCTTCACGCCCAAGTTGGTTCCCTGAGACTGGTAGCCGATCGACTGCAGGCTCTGCTGCACATATTGCATATCGGCATCAGGCATTGCTTCTAATTTAAACTATTATTAAAATGCTTCGCTTAGTTATAAATAATTTAAGTTTAATAGGATCAGTTTCATAACTTTTTCATAATTGTTAAGTAATTTAGGAGTTATTGACTGAAGAATAGTTTCAACATATTCATTAGAAATATTAGATATACTAATTTATGGTAATTCTTATTTCAAAAGTAAATATATTGATTGCATTTTAATTTATGAATTTGGTTTTATTAGTATCTGTTCTCTTAAGTCAAAATGAATATTGTGTTAAATTGTATTTTAATGTTAATTTAATTTAACAAGTATATCTTCTAAATAGTATTTATCTTCCCAGACAGAATGCTATTAATATATATTGAGAGATTTTTAAAATGCAGAATACTAAAATATTAATTAATCTATCTTTTTATGGTGTAAGCAAATCATAATAATGCTGGCGAAAACTGGTTTGCTGAAATCCTCTTCATTTTTATCTGGTTCTTAAACTTTCATATATTCAAAACAGAGTTTCATCCACTGGGCTAAATTGATATCTGGTATAATTTTTGACCCATGTTCGTTAATATATTATTTAAAGTGTTTAAAATAATTATTTGACTTTAGATTAAATTCTAGTAGAGCCTTTATATAATCGATAAACTATTAAAGTGCTTAATAATCCTCATCTTGAATATATTTGTTAATGTGTTCGATGAGTTTTGTCCCTAGTTTTTTGTATTCTGTAAAATTATCTATTTATTATCCTATAAGCATTTTTTCTGGCTATTTGCTTTAGATTGTTTATTATTTAATTTTTATTATTTCTTCTTGAATATCTTAGTTTAAAAATACTATTTCTTCTAATTAAATATTTTTAGCTTTACAAAACAAAATTAATGAACCTATGTTTGAGTAAATAAAAGAGTTTGGGTAATATTTTTTAAGGCTATCCTTAGTTTTGACGGCTTCTTCTTTGATGACGGACAGGAGCTGGGCGAGGAGGTTGAACTGGATGCAGCCCCGCAGGATGGTCTGGCTGATGTTGGTCTTGGTGACGAGCTGGTCGACTGTCTTCTGTATGAGGTCGGTGTAGGCCTTGAGGTCCTCTTCCGCCGTCTCCGCCAGGATCTTGAAGGCGTAGGCCAGGAGCAGGTGCACGGAGTCTCGGTTGTAGCAGCCGATCGTGAGCAGGCCGAAGACGACTTCGCTGCACTCGTCCAGGTTGTGGTCGGTGGTGACGAACTCGCCTTCGCGGAGCAGCGCCAGCTTGTTTTGGAAGTCGTACTGCGCGCACCGCGGGACGAAGGCCAGGCCGAGGTCCAGAGGAGCCAGAGACTGCGCGTCGACGCCAACTTCGGCGAACTTGTTCGCGGCAGCTTCCTGGAGCAGGCACTGGACCCGGTCTATCTGGAGCTACTGGCCGTTCAGCACGGTCTGGAGGTGCTTGGCCGCGGCTTTGAGGAAGTTTTGGTTCTGGAGCTGGAGCATGTATGCCGAGTCCGCGTAGTCGACCCTCAGCTTCGTGAGCGGGTTCTGGGCCCAGAGCGTGTTCTGCGCGATGAAGGCGTCCAGGACCTGGTCGAGCGAGCCGCGCTGGAGGAAGTGGAGGAGGAAGTCGTGGTTGAAGGCGTCGTCGAAGGCCGCGCTCTGGCTGCAGAACTGGCCCGCCTCGCTGTCCTTCGGGCTCGCCTGCGCGATTTGCTTGCAGATCTCGGCGGTCTTGCTCTGGTGCAGCAGCGCGTACTTCACCAGCAGCACCAGCCTGTGGAGGAGCTGCGGGCTCTTGTTCGCCTCCAGCTGCTCGATCAGGTCGTAGATGCACACGTTCACCTGGAGCGCGTCTGCGTCGCACTGCTGCCAGATGAGCTGGCGCAGCTTTTCCTCGCTGGCGCCCGCGTTGAACTCGACGGACGGGACGCTGAGGGACACGTTTCCGGAGAGGAGGTCGCGCACCTTCTCGAACAGCTGAATGCTGCCCGCGAACACGGCCTTCGGGTCTTCTGTCTGATAGAGCTGCTTGTTGGAAAGGTAGAAGGGCTGCTCCGTGAAGTAGCCGGCGAACATGGCGCAGACGTAGTACAGGCAGTCCACGTTCTCGGCCATGAAGTTCACGAACAGGGTCTCGCAGAACGCGTCTGGGTAGCGCTGCTGGTAGCCCTGCTTCAGGAGCGAGAACTCTTTCACGAAGCCGTTTAGCTGGAACTGGGCCCGCAGCTGCTTCAGCTTCTGGATGATCTTGACCAGCTTCTCGTTCTTCTGGGCGTCCTGCTGCTTCTGGGCCACTTGTTCCAGGGCCTGGCACGCCGCCTGGGCCAGCTGGACGATCGCCTGGGGCTGCTTGCTCGGCGGGACTATCAGCTTCGAGATCACCGCGCGGAACTGGTCCGGCTGGTTCTCGACCTGGACCGCGTAGAGCGCTTTTTGCAGCTGGACCAAAACGCCTTCCTGGTCCGGGGTCAGCTTCCCGAAGAGCCTTATGTTCGGCCTGAACTCCTGGAGCCGGGCCTCCTGGTCCAGGGCCATGCAGATTTTGAGCAGCTCGGAGAACTGGCCGCCGTCCACGAACACGCCGCCTCCGAAGAACTTGGCCTTGTTCTTGGACTCGAACACGTACTTCAGCATCGCGGACATCTGCTTGGTTTTCAGCAGGAAGCAGAGGTAGAACACGCTGAGCTGCTGGTCACTTTCTGCCAGCTGGGCGGCCACGAACATGCAGTTGTCGCACAGCTTGTTCTGGAGCACCAGGTTGTCTTGGGTGACCAGGTCCTTGAAGAGCTGGTTCACGGACGGGCTCACGTAGGAGCCGATCTTCATTATCAAATGGAGCTGGGCTGCGATTTCCGCTATCTCCGCCTGGCCTTCCACCATCTGTCTGAGCACCAGCATCTGCGCCGGGAACTCGTGGTCTGTAACTTGCTGCTGAGGCGCTTTGATATACTTCAGTAGGGATTACATCGTTGGAGTGGGGTTTTGGATACTGCATCTATAATATGTGGAGATGCAGACGGTGCGTGTTTTGCGTGAAAAGAAGTAAATGTGGTAGTTGATGAGCTATTTGTTCGAACTGCCTTTTTTGGAGCACTCAGAAGACATGGACGTGCAAATAACTAAACAACTACACCATGTATTCGATTTGTATCAGCTTCTTTGCTGATTCAAGCTCAACATGATTCTTGTTCAAATGATTATTTAGGCACTAAGATATTTTATAAATATTTATGCTTTCGGTGTTATTAATTAATGATCGTGTTATCGTTTTATAATGTCAGTATCTGCTACATACTCTGTTCTTTTTTATCAGCTTTGCTGAGCTCATTATGTAATTCATTTGTAATTCTACTGATGTTCACAAACATATATTTTGCCCAAATAAAATATTTAAATTGTTCCAAATTAACTCAATTGTGAAGATTAACTATATACTCTTATGTTTGTAAGTTGAATTAGCGTACGATTTACATCGGCTATAAGAAGGTAAAATATTCCTGATTTGAGATGACTGACGTATTTTACTTCTTCAACTTTCATTCTGGTCGTAAAAAGTGAGCGAGCGATTTACATTCGGAGTATAAAGAAATAAGATAGTCCAATATTCTACTATTTCTGACTTACATTCTATACTCGAGGTAAACTCAGCAAAAAGCTGCACTGCTAATTTTCTGACACGTTTTGCGTGAAATGAAATACAACCGTAATAGATAAAAAGCGATGCAGCCGATCCAGTGCTTGACGAACTGCGGATTAGCTGAGAAGATTATAGTTCATGAATCTGATGCTCAATCAAATTCTGTTCGAAGCGTTAGCTCTTAAGTATAGAACAATATATTTTAGCGGTTGGCCACAATTTAGTTCATCTACCGCATTGCAACTGCATTATTTATTCTAGAGGTTACAATTCCGCAGAGTTCGTTGAAATTCAGCTCGACGCTCTTAAATATCATTTCCCGATGTATTCTCTTGAGCAAAATACGATGAAAAGCAACAAATAGTATTACGCTTAAACGAGCCGCGCCATATCTTACCGGTCACTCTAGCTTGCCATAATGTTTTGAAGCCCGCGATTACCGCTAGATCCACTGATAGTGTTAGTCCAGAATCAAAAAGATGGTCGAGTTCGCGTATATTGCTTGGATGCCCTTGCTCGGTATCCGGGCATTCTACTTCTGCGCGCCTGGATTAATGACTTACTCACTTAGAGAGATTATAATTGATAGAATTGAAAATGCTTGAATATCTGCTGCGATACGCAACAAATATCAAGGCGCGGCTATTATAATAAAACGATTTTCAGGTCTCACTTCTCTTTCTTGCAGCAAACGACGCACATGTTGTCGGAGTTCAGGCACTCGCTGTGGCAGATCTGCAGGCAGTTGACGCAGAAGAAGAACTTGCTCTTCCTGCCGGCCTTGGTGCACTGGATGAAATTCTCAAAGTTCTTTGCGACTATTTGATACAAAGAAATAAGATATTCAAAGACCAATATTAAAAACTCTAATATATTATTTCTTGTAAAATATCTATTATTTGTACTTCGTGTATGTGATTTAATAACTTTTATTTATAAATAACAAATATGAATGTATAATAATTGTATTGGAATGTTATCTTACAATCTTTTATTTACCACCTCTAAGTGATGGGAAATACTATAAGCCAACTATATAATGTAAATAGAACTACTTATATTTAATAAATGCTTAATATTTAAAAGCTAGATCCGTTTAATTGAACAACTGTTTTAGTAAGTATGCGGTAGAAGATTAATTGAGTTGAGAGGTTTATTTTATGTTATTAATTTTGTTGAAACGAAATAATGTTAAGCTTGTCAGTATTTCCACTTCGCACCTAACAAAAATAATGCCAACAATGAATGAAAGCATCTATGAAACCCATACATAATTATTTACTCCATAATTCTACAATAACATTAAAACTTTGACTGAAGTAAGAAAAATGTAGAAATATGGAGGGTATTCTAGATTAACTAAATCAGAATTCGATAAATACTTAATGATACTATTTACAATGATGATATCAGGTAAAGAGCGAGGATCTGTCTAAGATAATTGGTCTAAGAACACTAAAATACGCAATTAGTTTATAGCTGATGAAGTTGGAATGTCTTGCAGAGAATGGGAGGAAATACATTCGAATGTCTGTTATGGTCATATTAAATTGTTATTAGATTAACCTGAAGAAGAAATCGATACAAATTTAGACGGTATAGAATCTGATGAAAAAACACTATCATGTATATACAAAAGTAAGTGCGTAATGTGTCGGCTGCAAATAATGTAATAGCAGATATGTGTGTTCGTGCAAAGGATATCATTTGTGTCCAGAGTGTTATAAAACGCATATTAGTGAATAAAATGACATAGGAGGGTACACACACATTTATAAAAAATGAATAAAGTGATTTAAAATACGAATAATATGTTTTAATATATATTGAACACAAAAATAGTAATTTACCTATTAAATGGTTGAAGTCGTTTTCGAGAATTTTGTTAATTATTTGCGAAGTGGAAATACTGACAAGCTTAACATTATTTCGTTTCAACAAAATTAATAACATAAAATAAACCTCTCAACTCAATTAATCTTCTACCGCATACTTACTAAAACAGTTGTTCAATTAAAACCAATTAAAAACTTATGTCTTCAAGTTTATAATCCGGAAAATTCACCTTCGAAACTTCTAAAATAATTTATATACGATTTTGAGCCAAAATTGGAAGAACTAAAACAGTTTTCACAAACCCTCAAACCATAATCACGAGGTTCGTGTATTCCTAAAAGTAGCTCATAAAAATATAGAATATATAAATCATAAGTAGAGTGAATTTTTATTTGTAATTGTATTAAATTCGTTCACTGATCATCGTCTGACTCGTTCTAAATGAATTTTTCACCCTTTCTTCTGTTTTTCCAACTATCCCTGACATAAATATTGGGATCATACACTTTGTGAACATGTTACATGTTTACAACAGTTGAAGGTCTTGTTGTAATATCTTTTGGATTAATTTTAGCATATTGGTGTAACTGTGGTTTAATAATACAATTCTCTATTAATTATTTTTCAACTGCAATCATATTTTAAAGTTCTTAACTCCTTTAATCCTAATATCTTTCTTACCACTCGATTTCCTCGATTTTAGTTTAGATATTTAATAGCTTGTTTTAATAAATTTCATACTGTTAATTATCTGTTTCATATTACATTTTTAACGCAGCATTAAGTGAATCTAATTTGCTATTATGTTCTTCTATGAGATCATCCCACCCTAATTCATGAGCAATAAGTCCAAAAACTGAATCAGAGTTTCCTAATAATTCTACATCAAATTAGTGCTAAATACCTGAAATATGTTCTCTATTTATTAGAATTTGTGGTACATGTCTTGGCATTCTTCCTAACAACCCTGAAATCGGTTTTACTTTAAGAGAGGATCCAACAACTACAAATAAGTCAGCCGATCTTACATCTAAATCTATATAATCCAAAAAACCGTCTGGTAATTTTTCTCCGAAAAATACTATATTTGGCTTATATACGTGTTATGGGACATTTTTCGCATTAAGTTCATACTCTATTATTTATCCTTTTTCAAGTTATGATTCACAAAATCCACAAACAGGTATTTTACCCATTTGTATAACAGGTCCATATTATTCTATACTAACTTAGTGTTCACATTTCATACAAGTTGCATTTTCAAATGAACCGTGACAATTAACAATTATATTATGATCTATTCCGGCTCTAGATTCTAAACAATCTATATTCTATGTGTAAATTCTCTAAGTTTTATTTTAATTAGATAGTTTTGCAATAAATTTATGTGTAAATGTTGGCTTATACTTTTCTTGTGGAACTATTTCTGGGCAAAACTTATAAAATGGAATAGGATTCTTCTAAAAGAACTCTAAATCGAACATATCTGTAGGTTTCAAAAGATTATAACGTTATAAGTTTTAATATATACCATTTTTTGA
The DNA here is from genome assembly GCA_963988835.1 of Hexamita inflata. Taxonomy (NCBI): domain Eukaryota; phylum Fornicata; order Diplomonadida; family Hexamitidae; genus Hexamita; species Hexamita inflata. The sequence continues at coordinate 64,076 of CAXDID010000710.1, forward strand.
ACGAAAATCTGGAATACCGGATGCTACTGAAACACCAGCTCCAATGAGAAATACTATTCGTTTGGAATGCCTGAATAACTAGACAGCATTTAGTGGTTTGGAAAGTTATCTAATTCTAAAACGAGAGTATCGACATAAAAGAAGCTCATTATATATTTAATCGCAAAATCGACTAAGCGCTTTATTTGAAAATGTATCTGGTGGTATTTGTAATCCCAAATCTCGTAACTGTGTGCTAAGATCAACATTTATAGATTCACAATTATTACGGAAACTATTGTATAATTCTGGATCAGGTGGCATTTCTTAATTATCTGATGAAGATTCACTAAAATACATTTCTTTGTCTTATGCTAAAAATTAGATATTTCTCGATATGCACTTTTTAGCTAATTGTTGCATTATTTATTCATTATTTTATAATAAATGTAGTGGTGCACCAGTTAAAGCTAATACTTCAAATGGTGAACTCATTGGATGGAAGTGAAAGGCAATAAAACCAAAATATATTAATATATTATTATTACTCAACGTAATATTAAAAATGTATAGTAGAAAGAATCATGTATAATTTAATTGGTTACAATATACGATCTTACAGGTACAAGCTCACTCAATACGCATCTCAATGTTTAATCTCAATATTTGTAATTTTTGTATGATCAAAAAAGAAACGTGGATATTTATTTCATTATTAATTGCTAGGTATGATTTACAAAATATTGTATCGTATATAGTTATCAAATATAATATAATATTGTTACTATATTATCTAATATTAAATTCTGTTTAACATCATCTTGTAGATGCTATTTTCGGGAATAGGAAATGTATGAACATTAAAATTGTTTAGGTAAAGTGGAAATATATTAGCTACAAATATCAAATATATACAAAATACTAATATCCACTTCTCATTCTAAAATTTATGGATTAATCTCTTTAAGCAAGAATCGAAGCAAGACTGGCTAAATAAAGAGTAATGTAATAATCTTCCCTTACTGCTACATAATTACAGCATCAATCTAATTATGGCATGATTGGATCGTAATTACCAATGAGACCATCTCAACAAATTATAAATTCTGTATAGCAAACATCTACACTACCCTCTGCATAAAATCCTGCAGTTCAAGTGGTAACTAATAATTTGACTGAAACTAATAACTAGTATGGTTCAGTAACAAGGGATTTGGCATAAACTAGAACAAAGTTGCTTAGTCTGGAAAGACAAACGGTAACATATGAAAACGAGCTGAAACAGAAAGACAACGCTTTGAGAAGAACACTAGCTGAAGCCACTGGCGAGAGATCGTCCTTGGTCGAGGCTCTGGGTGAAGCGCGAGCTTCTAATGACGCGTTACGAATTGAGTTGGATAGAAAAGATGACATCATCTCAAAGCAGGAAACTCGGATAAATAAGATCTCTTCTGACTATCAGGAAATGCAGGCCAAATTTATCAAAATGCAGTCCGAGGCTCAGTCCATTTAATTTGATTCGAAGTATCTGAAGGATCAGATACAAATGATGGATACGAAGTGTTCAATAACGAATGCCGAGAATCAGAAGCTCGTTGACGAGGTGAATCAATTGAGGGAGGCCACTCTCGAGAATCGCGTGGTGAAGAACAAGATCGCGCAGCTGGAGCACGAGTACAACTCCGTTTCGGCCAAGTACAGGGCCGAGTGCGAGAACAACACGAACATCAGGGCCGAGTTCGTGCAGCTCAAGCAGGAGTACCACCAGGTGCTCTCCAAGTTCCAGGAAGCCCAGGACGGCTACTCCAAGTACGCCCACCTGTGCAACAAGTACGACGAAACGCTCAAGCAGCTACAGGACCTCTCGAAGCAAAAACGCTCCTCGGATGAGGAGCTGGAAGAACTCAGAAACCACTCCGAACAGCTCGAGAAACAGTTCCTCGAGGAGAAGAACGCGATCAACACTCTCTCCGTTTACTTCAAACAAGTGACCTCGAATCTCACCGTTGACAGATTCGAACCTGAAATGAACCAGATAAAGAAACAAGGGCATATAGAGGACACAGTTTGCTGCTCAACAATCTAAAGAAAGAAAACCAACAACTAAAAACAATCACAGACGAACTCAAAATGCGCTCAGACTCGTTCAGAGAAAGCTACGAAAGACTCTCAAAAAGCTGCGAAGAACTCACCCAAGAATCAACCGAAGTAAAACTCGCACTCCAACAAAAAGACCAAATCCTCAACAAACTGCAATGCGAAAACCAACTTGCTCTACAACAACTTATTCAAATATGCGGTAAAGACATGAAAGAATCAGAACCAAACGTAGTTAAATACCTTCAAACCGCATAAGCCATGGTACAACGCTAATAAAAACAAATCGAATAACAACACGAAGAACTAGAAGTATTCGCCATGAGAGTTACAAGCGTAGATTAACAAAATCAAAACTACCTTGAAAACTAGCAATAAACACTACGCGATTTAGAATAATACAAAATTAAACTAAATACCGTTAAAGAGGCGTAAAATAAATAAGAAATTGAACTAAAATAAAACAAATAAACTCTTTCAAATGTTCAATAATTTATTCAAATGCTTTTAAGATTTGTAAATTACTAAGACAGGTAAAAATCATTGCTCACATAATAATCTTTGATAGGCAATGTATTAATTCAAAACTATTTAATAGAACAGTAAAATGTTGTTAAAAAGAGACCTAATAAGCTTAGAAAAGTTGTTTATGCAATAATATTTGTTTCTAAACTTAGAAAGTAGGCATAAATATACAATCAAGTAAAACAATTAGAAAAACAATCTATTGTTGCTCATTAAGAATAATTTGCAGCACAAGTATCTCAAATTATCAATCCACATATTGTTTAATCAGGTGATATGATAAATGGATTACTCAATTTGAATATAAATGATTAAAGATAATTAGTAAATAAAGTATTGAACTAATTTTTAAGCCAGACTGTTGTGTATTGCTTTGGAAATAGTGAATAAATTAACATATAAACGGGAAGTTTTAATTTGATTAAAAATGGTATTTAAAAAGTTCACAGCGAAAATTTGAACAAAATTGGAGATTTGTAAGTCTAAAACCAACAAGTTATGTAATTGAATAATTAGTTAGGTTTACAAAACGAAACTTTTGTAAAAGAAAATAAGAATATTTTAGATGCTTTGAATACAAGAGAAATGGAACTTCTTAAATTAAAACAAGGAATAGATCAATTCTATGTTGAAATTGAATAATATTAGCTTTTGTAATAAGAGGTTCAATCCTTGACTAATCGTCTGTAAACTTAAGAAGAACATTTTAAGTAATTGAATATTCAATTAGCTTCTTCTTAAGTTGACATATAAACTTATTAAAACGAAGTTTCTAGACTTACAGACGCATTGAATTAATCAGATAAGTTGATTCGTTAGGTTTAATAAAAATTTGAAGTTCAAATTTAAAGTCAAATGCAAATGAAAGAACTTATTAGCCAGAATGAAAATACACTGAGATAGAGAGATTCGTAAATTGATAGTTTGAATATGATGAATAAAAAGATTCTTGAAGATTAAAAAATTAGTTAAAATGCTTTAGAAGAAATGCAAATTACAATAAACAATCTTAATGAATAAATTCTTCAAAGAGAAAAATTAATTCAAGATATATAAATATAACTTGAAAAAGAAAGCAGACTTAGACTTATTGGTGAAACCTAAATTTAAAGACAATAAACATAAGCTTTACAAATGAATTCTGTTGCTCCTAGAATACCAAAGTATGAAACTAACTATTCTTATAAAAATATAGAGTAATAAGACGATAAACCCAAATAACTTCAAGTTACCAAATATATGGGTGCCAAAACTGAAATCAGAGACTTGATAAATTAATTAAATGAAAGTTTAGGGGATGAGATTTGAAATATGTGATATATAAAGTTAAATATTGTTCAATTTTATTTATTATCAGTTTTATTTATAATTTCTTATAAAGAATCATTCATTATACTCATTCAACATAAGCTATGAATATAATATTATTAATTATCTAGATTAATATAATGTAATTTGCATTCATTAATTTCACTTCAATTGAATGAATAATAATTATATGGAAGTAGTTGCTTTACTAGATATGAGTGGTTCTATGCAAAATGTAGCGGCTGATACTATTGGAGGGTTCAACGCATATTTATAAGAATTAGCCGAATCAGAAATGAACGTAAATATAACATTAATTGTATTTAACACTTGGTCTTAGACAGTATTGTCGCATTAAAATGTGAAACAGTGCAATAAATTAACCAATTTAACATATAAGCCAAACGGAAGTACTTGTGTTCCAGATGCTTTAGCCAATGCAATCAAATCAATGAGAAAATACATTTAATCGTCGAACGAAAAACCAAAAGTTTCATTTTTCCTTTCAACAGACGGTGAAAAAAATGCAATGGGACAGTTCTCACGGAAATATGTAAAGAAAATGGTAACTAAAGCCATTGAAAACGATAAATGGGAGTTTATTTTTGCAGGTTCAAACATTGATGCATTTGATATAGGTCAATAACTAGGATTTAAAACAGATAGCATCACAAATGTTGATAATGACGGAATAGGTTAAAAAGCATTGTACGAAGTTGTAGCGTAAAAGCAAACAACTCTGCAGGCAGGTCCTGATATATAAGACTTATATACTTAAAGTATTACTGCATTAAGAAAATGAGATATTTTATATTATTATTCACTCTCTTACTTTCTAATTTTAAGTAAGTTTACTATCATTAGAAGTAGTTCTCGCAATTTATGAATTAAGAGTATTTTTCAATTAAATAATTTATAGTAATTGCGCATTGTTAAATTTTTGTATTAATATTTCTCTATTGTTTAGTTTTCCTTTAAATTATATCATTATAATGGATTCTGTTTGATAGTATTTTAAAATGTAATGTAGTTTTAAGAAATTTACTTAATTGTGAATAAGGTAGAATTTATTTCATTAACTATGTGAATATTGGATAACGGTTTATTTAATCCATTAAATATTATTAATATTCATTTTTTACTAGTGCATTAAAATTTTTGCCGAATAATTATTTCTGTATACTTGTTATAATTTGCAGTCCACCTACCCCTAATTCTAGATACTGTTGAATATTAATTTCATCAAATCGATCATCATTATATATATATTATACTTTAGACTCAACCATATTTATAAAGAAAAAACTGTTTTGTTCAACAGCTTTTATTATTACAATTCCACTTTATGCAAAAATTACATCAAACGACTTAATAGGAACTTTATAAATTAACTATAGAGTAAGATCATGTTACAGTTTAGAAACACACTACGTATTATAATTCCAAATAAAGACATTATTACAAAATTAAAAATAGTTACATTTCGCTTATTGGACATTTAAAAGTTATTTATTACAAACCAAATATAAGTTAGATCTATTACTAACATACAAATTATCATTAAATGAAAATATTCTTCCATAAAAAGAATAATAGTCATTTTTCTTTAGATCGGGAATAATGCATTCTATTTCTAATTAAAATTAATTGTATTTGAGAACATAATCAAAATATTGAAAATATATTACCCCTTTACACCAAATAGCGGTAAGTAACTAATTCATATCATTTTTTATTTCTTTATAAAACTCATTATAGTGTTCTTTAAAGTTTAATGTTAATATCTGTAGTTATTTAAACTATTTATCAATTACTGTTAATTTATTATAGTCTAATGTTATAAATATATCATTAATTGGATCAACTTTCAAAATATTTACTAATTACTCAAGTTTTATTATTTTTTCTTTTGAAATGCAGGAACTAGTAATACCCATCTGAAGTGAAATTAAACAAATATTTGTTGTTATTAATTATGAAACATGCATGTTTGAAATAATTTCATAAAATGTTTAACACTCACTTGTTTCTAAAAACTTTGCCCTATCTAAACCACTAACCAGCAATCGTGTCTTTGTTTTCGAGTTTTTCAAGAGCTTCGTTGGCGTTAAGCTTGAACTCTTCTGATTCAGATTCAGATTCATCAGCACGCTCTTCTACTTTGTGTCTCACTGCTTTGGCTCTAGAACCAATGAATCTGTTTAGATTTATCTACGAAGCCGCCGCTGTTTAGGTCAACTGATCATCTTCAATCATAAACTTTTGTTTCAAGTCATCAATAAGCTGCTTCAAGTTCTACCCAGAGTTATCTTGAATTACCGCGTCCAGTTCCTCAGGCGAAATGCCAAGTATATCCAAGTTGATTTTCTTCTGTTGACCGCCAAAGCAATCTATAATATTCTTTAGTGTGTTCTTGTATTCGGTAATTGGAACTCTTCTAACAATCAAGTGGGCACCGATTTGAACCATGGCGTCCAACTACATCAAAGTATCAGGCGACTGACTGTCACATATTTCCAGCGCACACATGGCAGCTTGTTCAATACCATGCAATGAAATCAACAGCGATCTAATAAAGTTCAGTGAAACAGCTCTGGCAGCTCTGAACTTCATTGTGTACACGTTTTTCGGGTCGTACGCGAAATTGTAATATATCTTATGAAACTACTGCTCAACCTCAGTCATTGGAGTGAAGTTATTTAATAGTAATATATATTAAAAATAAATGCAAATTTATATTTCACATCAACAAATTAAGCCGATTTCTTCACAAATCTGCTTCGAAGAGCGGGCTAGAAATGGTCGTGTCCTAATTAAGCTATAACTATATAGGTCTAGTAAAAAGCGGTTCTTGATGGGAAGTCTTCAAAGCCTTGAGGAAAGATTACCTCAACACTCTTCAGGATCACCTGGAGCGTACCGACCATTAGTTATATCATCAACAATACGATAACGTTACAATACAAAAATTGCGAATCAGCGGTGCGTGTAGTGCTTCTAAGTGTGATTAATTTATTTATGTTGATAATAAAGCAAGGGTTGGAAGTAATAAAGCATTATAATAGTTATATGCATTATAATATACGAATGATGCAGTTATTGTGATACATTTCATCTTTATTAGTTTAATTAGTATATTATTATTGTTTAAACAAAATTTGTTTAAATATAATATTTATAATGTATACAAACTATTTGATCTTTAATAATTAAACAAAAAATAAATAATTAATTGTATTTTACCACTTCATAATGATCAATTAATTCAGTCCTAATAATATCCAAATTCTTTAATTGTAAACTTTAATGAATAAAAATTTAGATATACAAACAAATATGTGGACATATAAAGTGTCTTTAAAAAATATGTTTCAACATATTTCATTATTTATGAAAAGAACATAAATTGATCCAAATAAATTAGATTACGCAGTTATTTATATTAAACGTCTAATAGTTGATAATAAAATAATTTTTGATGAAACTAATTGGTATAGAATTGTCATGATTGCGTTAGTTGTTGCGAGTAAAATGATAGATGATATTGTGTTGGCAACATAAGATTATATTTTATGTATATGCGGTATGAACAAAGATTTATTATATGAACTTGAAAAAGAATTTATAGAATTGCTTCAGTTCAACTTGTTTGTTGACAATCATATGTTACAAATAGAAAGTATAAATTAACCTTCAGTTAACGAAGAACTTTAGTTTGTTCCAGATTTTAGAATGGTGTGTATTAAATGAGTTTTAGAATTATTATATTACGTTGTACATGAATTTATTCTGTTAAACTATATCGTTTAGTTCCTGACTCAGAACATCATTAATAATTATATAAATGAATTCTTTTACGGATTAATCTAGATGTTAATTAGAAGAATGCATGTAAATTATTAAATCGTTTAGTTATCAACGCTCTTATTATTATAATTAATAATAGTTTGAGGGGAAAGCTCAATTATGTTTCATGGAACGATCTTACCACGTTGCTACAGCATAGGGCTTCTTACAATCAGCTTTAAGCCTCTAATAGCATTTTCTACTTTTGTGTATTTGGTGGAAGTAGTGTGAAATAAAGGGCAGCTTTTCATTCCTGCTGCGTTACCACCGGACAGCACTTTCCGCGACGCCTTCCACTCTACTTCTTCATCGAAGAACAATGGCTAGAACCAAACACACCGCAAGAAAGTCCACCTCCGCCACCAAGGCCCCACGTAAGACCATCGCCCGTAAGGCCGTCCGTAAGACCGCCGGCACCAGCCAGGGTATCAAGAAGGTCAGACGTTCCAAGTAAGGCACAGTCGCCACCAGAGAAATCAAGAAGTACCAAAAGACCACCGACCTCTTGATCCGTAAGCTCCCATTCTCCAAGCTCGTCCGTGAGCTCGTCCAGAACAACAACAAGAACGACGTCCGTTTCCAAGGTCTCGCCATCCAGGCCCTCCAGGAAGCCGCCGAAAACTACCTCATCAACCTCTTCGTTGACACCCAGCTCTGCGCCGAACACTCCAAGCGCGTCACCATCATGATGCCAGACATGCAACTCGCCACCAGAGTCGGAAAGAGAGTCGAACCAGACCACAAGAAGTGATGTACCTGTATCATCTTCCCGTTTTCATATATTATAGTTCTAGCTCTATTTTAGAACGAAATTTGTTATGTTGTTACATTACTAAATGATAGTAGAAAAATTAAAAGTGAATAATAAAACGAAAAAGCATTTATACATTTTTATACACAAATATTTTTTCATTATTTTCCGCATCAATGTTCAAGTTTTGTGGACGAGATGATGTACAAGCCGATGTTAATTTAGAGGAAGAAATGTAAACCATGAATGATTTATTTGAAAAATAAAATGATGGTGAAGAATATGCGAATATTCCAATTGCAACATCTCATAAAGTATATAGAAAATATATTGCAAATATGGTTTTACCAACAACAAATAATATTTAAGAAACTATCAAAAGAATGAAGGCGAATAAACAAATAGTGCTGGCTGAATCACTCACTAGTTCTGGACCAATTTCTTTAACAAAATAACCATAATTATAAGTTGGATAAAAATAGTAACCAGATTTACCAGCGGTACCTTTCAAGCCAAAGAAAGAAAGTTCTTTTTAAGAAGAGTTGGATTTAGATGAAGCTGAGGAAGAGCATAAATAAGTTCAAGTAAACACTCAACCCAAAGTTACTCCAAAATTAAATATGTTAAATTCATCATAACCGTAAGTTGATCTTAGCCAATCTGTTAAATAATCGCCCATGCTAAAATCTAGCGATAATGGTTTACAATTAAGCTAACCCAAACTTGCTTAAACAAGTCTTGCTATACCAAGTATAAATAACTAATAAGTATAATAGGTTAATAAACAATAAATGAGCTAATAATAAATAGTGAATGAATTAGATTTGAACGAACTAAAATAAGAAGATCTAAAAAATGTTAATCAAACTGAATTTTTAGATCAACCAACTGCTTCAATAGTATTTTAACCATAAACACCAATTTAGTAGTCGCGCATTTAATAATAGTCGCCAGAATATTTAATGATGAAATAATAACTTGAACAGTAAAATCTATTATTTTAAGAACAAATGAAGCTAATTAGACTCCAATAAGAAAAATTGTTAGAAGCTCAAAAATAAGAAAATGAAAATAAAATAATTATGAGTTAATTGAAACAACAGTTAGATGTTTTATCTGTAGTTCCATAGCAAATGAAAAAAGTTTAAGAAGAGTAACTTATTTAATCATAAATTTCATAATAAAAGTTATTATAAATATAAGCTCAATAATAACTTTAGTTGGAATAAGCTTAACGCTAACAGGAGCTATAGCATATTTAATCTTCTTAAGTACAACCTACCAGATAAAGAATGTAAAATGCAAAGTTATCGTTAACTGCCACATCATTATGTGGATTTGATGGATAAACAAAACTATTTGAAATCAATCTAGGAGTGCCAGGTGTAGTAGAATTCCAGGATTCTGACAAGACTATAAAAATTTTACATGAATCAGGACCGATTATAATTCGTGCTGAGACAAAAGACGATTATGTAAGATGGAAAAATGGAGTTATGAAGGCTATAGAAAACTCTGCAAGAGGAACAACCAAAGGTTTAGTTATGAAACTTGATCAGACCACAAAAATGCTGTATGTGTACAAAGGCGATGCATCCTAGCCCTCAAAGATTTTCAATGTTGCAAATTGTGTGGTTGAGTTGAAATATGAGGGAAATAATGCAAATGTCAAGGTCAGGTGTGTTGACGGGAGAAAGTTCAGTTTTGGCGATACCAAGCAAGTGTGTGAGCAATGGGCGCGTGATTTCGAGTAAATCGGCGGTGTTACGCACAAAGAGTGATATATCGCTTTTGTACTTACGCATTAGATTATATTCTGTTTATTTACATAATTCCACTCCTCATATGCTACTAATTTAAACAATTTTTGGGAGTGTTAATCACACTTTCCAGATAAACCAGACGATGTACATGGACCAGAACCAGCTGTCCCTCATAGCCAAGCCGTTCATAGCCACTATTCTCATCAGAACCGGTTCCGATTTGGTCATTTTCCCCTCCTCGTTTTTCAACGGCTCCCTTCAAAAAGGAGTCGTTACGAAGGACGATTTGCTACAACTAATCGACTCCCCTCGTGTGCGCCTCGTTTCCCAAACTATTTTGGGCTCGGATCTCAAAGCTTTGATGTAACACATCATTTACAGGTCGTACTGCGAGGCAGCGCTCTCATTCCCTCAGATGTACGGGATGTACGTTGACTTCAACCGCTCAACATGCCTAATGCAGTTCGTCGAGTACTGCACGTGGTACGTTTCACAAAGCTACGTCTGCAAAAGATGGAGCCCAATCAAATCGGACGAACTATACGCAGTCATGTTCGAACAAGATTTCTACAACCAAATTCCTAAGTAATTCTTCACCCAAAAAGGTCAAGAATCGGAAGTTAACGCAAGCTTAGTTGTTGAACACTTCATGAACAAATACTCATACGAAGGAATCAAATAAGACACCACACTACACTATAGAAAACAAGAAAAACACACAAATAACTTCTTCATCACTCTCATCGCCATGATTTGCTTCGGGTTAGGCAGCAAGCACTACATTAAAAATAAACAGCTTAATCCGTAATCAGAAACATAAAGCATGATTAGCAAAGATAATAGCAGAGAATCTAGTTAAAGAGATGATAAAGATTGACATTATTTATCAATATATCCTTGTTTATTATTTATATCCGTGAATTATTGCAAATGGTGGGAAGTCTTCTTAATTATTTACTGTATTTTTAGAATCATAATAAGTAGAAATGTTATATCTATATTCTAATAGCTAGAACTACATATATGGTTTAGAAATAACTCTTATGTTTCTTATTTAGTAAAAATTATTGAACAAGAAATTAGATTGGTATTTTATAATTTAATATTGTATTATTTATTAAATACTAGTGTGAAATCCATTTGTTTCCACATCATTTAGTATGGTGCAAGAAAAACGAACAACTTAAATAATTCAAAGTGCATTTACTATGCTGAGTTAGATGATGGGTTCATCTATACTTGCATTTCCATTTGTGGTAAATAAAATCGGTTGGGTACTTACGGCTATAATACTATTTCACTCTGTGGCCTCAATGCTTTTTTGTATGCACTACTACATCGAAGCTGCGTACTATACGCGTGCCTTATCATATAAAGATTTAACAAGCAAGCTGCTAGGTAAAAAGATAGCCGTTTTGCTGGACGTCTCCTTAATTCTATCAAATTACGGATTTATGGTTGCGTATGTTATAGTTTCGTCCAGAGGCGTTATCACTTTTGTGTTGAATAGATTCCACTATACCATGAATTCGTATGCTGTTAAAGTCGTAATTGCTTTTGGCATCATGTTTCCTCTGACTCTCTTAAAATCCTTAAAATAATTAGCCAAAATTTCAACTGTTGCAGGGATGATTATATTCGTGTTTGTTTTCACAGTTGTTGCTTACTTCTTTATTGGTTTGAAAAAACAAGTTCTTTGCACTATAGAAGATGCTAATGGTCCGCATGATATTACGTACGGTCTTCCTGCATTCCCTAGAACATCTGGTATCATGGGATTCTTATATTTCGTTATGTATCTGCCATCGATTCACGGTAACTTTTCTTGCCATCCAGTCATTCCCAGATTTCTCAAAGAGCTCGTCGCAGCTTATCCTCAAAGGAAACGCATGTTGGTAATAGCGCTTCGCCTAGCCATTGGAGCTGTTTGCATTTGTCTCTGTCTAACCGGATTTATGGGCGCAGCCATGTTTGGAGCCGACATTCAACAAAACATTTTGAATGGGTTGGGTTTGTGCAAGTTCGTGTGGATAGACATCTTGAGCTTGTTGTACGCGCTGGTCGTTATTATCAACTTCCCGCTGGTTTTGTATCCGCTCAAAACCAGCATTGTGCAGACTCTCGGCCATCAAATAGAAACGCCAAAGGGCTACAAGATAAGCATCCTCGTCGACCTGGCCTTCGTGATCTGCGCCTTGCTGCTCGCTCTCTTTTTGGAGACCATCGTCTCCATTTTCGGGCTGTTCGCCTCCATCGCAGGGTTCTTCTACTACTTCGTCATGCCATTCTACTTCTTCATCGTGCACAAGAAACTGCAGGGCGAAAACAGCCACGTAGACAACGAACAAGACCCAGAAACCCAACAGGCTGCCATTCAACAGGCAAGAGAATAAGTAATACAGCATGCAGCAGAAATTACAGAGTCACAATCAGCAAATGTACAATTAGTTTTAGAGGCTAGAATACCATAAGTTGCAAGTGAAGATGTGTAAAACAGTACACGTCCAATCGCACAACCAGTTCAAGTTGCTAAAAATAGAAAAATTGTTGGATATTTACTTATGTTTATTTATTTCTGTATCTGTTTAGAGGGAGTTGTAATGAATATGGGAGATGTCATTAAATCATTTAAATGAAGACTAATATGAGTTTTTGTATGATTTATATTGAATATTTTTTGATTTCTTAAATTTATTATTTATTGTTGGAAATAATATATGCTTTAAACCATAAATTACATTTATGGGTCATTCTTTCTCTGGTCGCCTCTCTTTTCTCACCTAGATCAATATGAAACTCATTTGAAAGAATCCAATCGAAAGTGAGGTGAAAATATATTAAATTGATATATTTATTACAATCTTATGTAATGGAAAGCTTTTCATTAAAGAAGTCTAGATTAGTATAATGTTTCACTTCATATGAGCCAAAAATAAAGTTCTCAAATAATTCAAAGTGCATTTACTATGCTGAGTTAGATGATGGGTTCATCTATACTTGCATTTCCATTTGTGGTAAATAAAATCGGTTGGGTACTTACGGCTATAATACTATTTCACTCTGTGGCCTCAATGCTTTTTTGTATGCACTACTACATCGAAGCTGCGTACTATACGCGTGCCTTATCATATAAAGATTTAACAAGCAAGCTGCTAGGTAAAAAGATAGCCGTTTTGCTGGACGTCTCCTTAATTCTATCAAATTACGGATTTATGGTTGCGTATGTTATAGTTTCGTCCAGAGGCGTTATCACTTTTGTGTTGAATAGATTCCACTATACCATGAATTCGTATGCTGTTAAAGTCGTAATTGCTTTTGGCATCATGTTTCCTCTGACTCTCTTAAAATCCTTAAAATAATTAGCCAAAATTTCAACTGTTGCAGGGATGATTATATTCGTGTTTGTTTTCACAGTTGTTGCTTACTTCTTTATTGGTTTGAAAAAACAAGTTCTTTGCACTATAGAAGATGCTAATGGTCCGCATGATATTACGTACGGTCTTCCTGCATTCCCTAGAACATCTGGTATCATGGGATTCTTATATTTCGTTATGTATCTGCCATCGATTCACGGTAACTTTTCTTGCCATCCAGTCATTCCCAGATTTCTCAAAGAGCTCGTCGCAGCTTATCCTCAAAGGAAACGCATGTTGGTAATAGCGCTTCGCCTAGCCATTGGAGCTGTTTGCATTTGTCTCTGTCTAACCGGATTTATGGGCGCAGCCATGTTTGGAGCCGACATTCAACAAAACATTTTGAATGGGTTGGGTTTGTGCAAGTTCGTGTGGATAGACATCTTGAGCTTGTTGTACGCGCTGGTCGTTATTATCAACTTCCCGCTGGTTTTGTATCCGCTCAAAACCAGCATTGTGCAGACTCTCGGCCATCAAATAGAAACGCCAAAGGGCTACAAGATAAGCATCCTCGTCGACCTGGCCTTCGTGATCTGCGCCTTGCTGCTCGCTCTCTTTTTGGAGACCATCGTCTCCATTTTCGGGCTGTTCGCCTCCATCGCAGGGTTCTTCTACTACTTCGTCATGCCCTTCTACTTCTTCATCGTGCACAAGAAACTGTAGGGCGAAAACAGCCACGTAGACAACGAACAAGACCCAGAACCCCAACAAGCCGCCATTCAACAGGCGAGAGAACCGATTAAAATTGGTGAATCCAAAACGTAAAACGGTCTGAATTTATTAAACGACGATGTAGATATTGAAATCGCGCGTGAAGACTTGCACGGTGATCATCTTTAATCGGTAAAAGTTGAGGTTACAAAGGGAAGGAAAACGGTGGGATACGCTCTCATGACTATATACGGCCTAATTTGCTTCGAAGGAATTGTAATGAATTTACAAGATGTAATCAAATCGTTTTCAGAGTGATATGAGATATCAAAGGAAATCGTCATTCATTTTACGTAGTCAATTAGTTTGCAGAAACCAAAAGCACACACGGAAGCACTCAAACACGCTATTTAGTTACTTATACTAACATTCTTTTAGTATTACTTATTAGCTTTTATTTTGTCTTCAATGTCATCCCCCTCTTCTTTTTACACCTGTCCATAATAAGCTATTGTGCTCATATAACCAGCTAAAAACATATGAATTGAAATAGCTGTTGCTGTTATAGCTTCGTGCACATGCACAAAACATATAATAATCTCAAAAATAAAAAAGATAACTAAAATGCACACTATTATCTCTAGTCTGTTAATATAACGAGTAATAGGAGTAATTGTTATCAGTCTTCCTAAAAAGTTAAAGATTGATACAAGAAGATTAAATGTTTACCTCCAAGATTTATTTTTAGAAAAGTAAGGGAATAAATTTGGTGTGGCAAAGTAATAAAAGAAGCTTGAACAGAATATAGCCATGGGACCATAATATTTACTTACTATTTTTTATACTTACTTCTTTGTTTGATTTTCTGCCTAATCATTCACCTATTCAATTAAAGGTTCTGATTCTTGTTATCTTTTCTTATTGTTTAGAGCTAAATATCGGCTCCACCCAACCAAAATTATTGTAATTACTTAAATTATTGATGCAATGATATAAAAAACTTAAATTGAAAACAATAATGTTGAAGTGCTTTATTAGATTGAAGAAATTAGATTAACAGTGACACCACCCAATGAAAGACCAATCGAAATAGCTGATTTTTACTTATCCGAAGTCGATAATGTTGGGAATATGTAAGTGACACCAAAGCATCCAACAATCCCTGATAAAAAGCTAACTGATAACAGCACAATTGAGATTTTGTTATTAATTGTCACTTTATATAAAAATCCTAATAGTAATAATAGAATAACTGCTAGTATTAACATTGATTCTAGTAATATAAAATCGTTTAATTTACGACATTTGTGTAAAAATGGCATTACGAATAAGCATAATAGATTGGCTATGTTATATACTAAATTAACTGTAGAATTCAATGAATCTCCTTCTGGTAATACATTATTGAATTCTGCAAACTAAGCCCACAGTGCATTGATTACATTGAATGGACCATATGCAGCGAATACATTTATGAAAAATAGACCTACTTCATTTGACATTTGGAGTGTGATAATATGATTATTATATAAGACGTCATTCTAATGAATTTATAGCAGCGGAACAACCTAGCAAACCAACATCGCCTGATAATATAACACTTATTGGGACACCTTTTGTAATAACACCCATTCTTCCTTTTCTTTCGATGGCCTTATGGAATATTCCCTTGATTAACTCATCTTGGGTAACCAATTTCAGATTCTTGACAATGATACCTCCAGTAACGTAAACGTGTTTTGGAAGGAATGTAACAATGTGATCGGCGATTGTACGTCCATACCAGTAGAAGAAGATTCCCATAACTAATCTTGCTACTTCATTTCCTTCAAGAGCTTTTGATGAGACTTGATAAGCGATATCTTTGGTAACATCAACGTTCAATATTTCTTTGATGGTCTTGTTCTCAACGGTTATTTTACCTCCAAATACTTCAACGACTTCATCGATGCCATTTAAGACATCGTTTACAGTCATATCGGCAACAAAGTTATACAATCTGGCTATACCCAAGCCACTGATAACTCTGTCACAGCTCAAGTGTTTGTAACCGATTTCTTCGTGAACTGATTGAATAAACTTCTTTTCAAATTCATTCTCAGCAGGGAAACGAGTGTGACCACCTTCGCTTGGGAAAACATTGTCTTTGAACAGGAATCCGACACCAAGACCAGTTCCAGCACCAATGTAGAGAACTAATTGTTAGTTCAGAGAAGTTCCTTCTTAAAGGACTGCAAAGTCGGCCTTGGTACGCTCACGGGAAAGATAGTAACCAACAGCTTCAAAATCGTTGATAATTCTGCATGGAATATTCAATTGCTTGGAATATTCTAAGGAATCAACAATGGTCTTATGATTCTAATTCGTTAGAGTAACTTCCTAACGATCAGTGTGTTTTATCACTGGACCAGCAATGGCTAAACAGCAGGATACTGGAGGTAGGTTTAATGAATAATTAGATAGCATCAACTAAATGTGGATACTCAGTTGTTGAGTATGTTTTCTAAAACAATATTTAATCGTTTTCGTACATAGCTAAACGACAGTTAGTGCCACCAATATCACCTACAACCTGCATGTTGAAGTGGTAAAAGAATTATATAACATGAAAAAATGATGGAAACCTGAAATATTAAGAGAATTTATACAATATTATTAATCTTTGCCATTTCGCTGATTGATTGGTTGATTGATTGAAACTTTAATATAATATTTTATAATATAATGTTATTTAACCGTAAATTAATATAATGCTACTAATTTAAACAATTTTGTGATTTACAAATCACATAAATCTACGTACATTTTCATTAATGTGGAGCTATAATAGCATTTGTAGTATTAACGGTAAATATACATAATAATGAGTCAATAATCGTAATTTCTGCTAATAATCTTTCAATTTATCATATTTTACAAGAAGAAACGTGAGCAATAATCTCTCGCAATAATCGTCATGCCTTTAGGTAACTTCTGAACTAATAAAGTTAGTTTTTACGAAATATGTAAATATACAATAGATTAATTCATTCATTTTGAATGTTGGGATACCGCCTTACACGCAAATGGGACAAGTATAAATGTCATATATTAGATTTTAATCAAATATTATTTATACTGTATTATTTATTCCACTCTAATGGGATCAGAAAAGTCATAAATAATAGAAACAAAGAAGACTGAAACTAAATAAATTAATTATAACTTAGAATATTTGGTAATTACAGCATAATAATATGCACAAAATGATGATTTAGACTGCTATTTTATAGGCGTTTAAAATTTTAGTAACACTTGTGAAGAAGTTCCTCGCACTATATTTATATACAAAGACTAAACTGGTTAATATTTTGTTTATGAATATACGGATTCAAATAGTGGCTGGTAGCCGAAAGCTTATAAATATAATGGAATCATTGATTTGTGTAAGCAAAACAACATTGTAATTTCAACGGTTGGGTGGACAAATGTTTCAAATACGTAGTTATCTAGTAAGCTATAATAGTAGCAAAACTGGTAAAGCTAGCAATTCAATAATGCAAAGAATAACAGTTTAGATCATTTGTGGCAGTGCTTTTTGATTTGTTCAAACTCCAGCAAATCTGAAATATAAAAGTATTAAAAGGGGCTGTATCCAATTCAGACTACAAAGCCAGTAAATTACGGAACTGGGTCGAAGGTAACCTTGGTTTAGTTATTCAAGCAGAATAACTTGTAAATTTTTAATTTAATGGATTAAATTTACGATCATGTGTAAAATAATAGGAAATGAGCTCACTTTCTTTTTAGCATTACATTATTGCTGTACATTTGTTGCATGCTTTGTGGTTGGTTTCTACATTCATCATATTCATTCTCGCTTCTAGATGATTTTTTATTATTGGGCTTGTTCATTTACCACTCTGCGACCGCCTCGAACATTGCTTTCTGGGCCATGCCGTCGTTTTCGATGTTCGCGATGTTGTCCTCGTGGAAACCCAATTTTCTTCCCATTTCGAACGAGTCAATGTTCGCTCCGATGAAAATGAACTCGAATTTATCGTCCTCGGTTGATTTTTGAACCAGTTTTTGAACCTGTTCGATGGTGAAAACGCTTGAGGAGTTCTCAGTTCCGTCCGTTGAGACGAAGAAGGACACTTTGCCCGGCCTGAGCTCCTCGGGAAGGGACTGGATGTACGTTTGCATGTTCGTCACCGCTAATCCGAGCGCGTCTGTGAGCGCGGTCCCACCGTACGGATAATACGTTTGCTTGTTTAACCTCTTGCACTTTGACGCAGGTTTGTGCTCGTAAATGACTTTGCTCTCCGTGTTGAACAAAACCAGTGACACGTTCACGGTCTCAGGCTACTTGGTCAGCTACGCCAAGTACTCGTTAAAACCGTTTATCGTATCCGCAGCAATCGGCTTCATCGACCCACTTATATCCAAAATCGCCACAACCTCAACCAAATCTTCTTTCATTTGAAGTGGGGTAGGTAATAGATATAGCTAAATAAACGCAAGATAATTACATATAATTAAGAAATAATAGTGTAAAAAGTTTTTGCAGTATCGTAATATAGTCATAGTCGCAGTTATTTGAAGCAAAGTGTCGGAATAATGACGCCACCGGGAATCGAACCCGGGTCTGAATCAATGCTTCTTTGTGCATATCCGAAGATAGCGCAAGGATGACAAAATAATTTCAATGCTCCCACTGCACCATGACGTCACGGTAGAGGATTGACTTCTAAAAGATAAAAATAAATTTATCGTTCCTGCAATAACTAAAGTCATTTACAATATCATACAACAATAAATTTGGTTACAAACACATCTTAGTTTATCCAACTTGATTATAAAAACGTATAAACAATATAGTTGTAAAATGAACCAGCGTGCAACATTATATGACAAAATATTTTGGGTCAACTTTTGTTTACGTAATGAACTTTCCTTATGAAAATATTAAAGCGTTGGTTATTTAATACTAAATTGTGTTTCCAGCACTGAGTAAAATGACGCCACCGGGAATCGAACCCAGGTCTGAATCAGTTCTCTTCGAGACAATCAAGCGATTGCTTCAATGATGACAAAATAGTTTCAATGCTCCCACTGCACCATAACGTCACAGAGGAAGTTTGATATATAAAACTAAAATTTAAATAACATGAGTCGTGATAACTGGCATCGTCAACAATAAATTTAGTAATATATAAATCTGAGTCCATCCAACTCAGTATATAAACCAATACTCAATATTGTTGTAAATTGAGTCAGTATGTAACTACATATGGTAAAATATTTTGGATAATGTTTCAGTATTGAACTTTCCCGGACTTTCCTTATGAAAAACATAAAAATCTTGACGTACTGTATTTTAATTATATGCTTACGCTTTTCAACGTTGTGTTAAATGACGCCACCGGGAATCGAACCCGGGTCTGAATCAATGCTTCTTTGTGCATATCCGAAGATAGCGCAATGATGACAAAATAGTTTCAATGCTCCCACTGCACCATAACGTCACGGTAGAAGAATGACTTCTAAAAGATAAAAATAAATTTATCGTTCCTGCAATAACTAAAGTCATTTACAATATCATACAACAATAAATTTGGTTACAAACACATCTTAGTTTATCCAACTTGATTATAAAAACGCAAAAACAGTATAGTTGTAGATTGAGCTGGTATGCAACATTATATGACAAAATATTTTGTGTCATCTTTTGTTTACGTAATGAACTTTCCTTATGAAAATATTAAAGCGTTGGTTATTTAATACTAAATTGTGTTTCCAGCACTGAGTAAAATGACGCCACCGGGAATCGAACCCAGGTCTGAATCAGTTCTCTTCGAGACAATCAAGCGATTGCTTCAATGATGACAAAATAATTTCAATGCTCCCACTGCACCATGACGTCATGGTTAAAGCTTCGCTTTTAAAATGCTTTTGAAAGTGTTGATAAAAGATAAGAAATGTAGTAAACGATATATCAATTTAATGATAGAAATCATAAAGAGTATGAAAAGAATATGAAAAAACAAATAACGATCACCAGATCATTACTTCGACGGATTGGTTTTCGGCAAGGTTCGTGATCTTGACCATCTGATAATTCTGGTTGGCGTCAACGGTGATCTGAACTGCGTTCTTGCCCTGGATGAAGATGGACTCGAAGCCGAAGCCCTTCCAGAGCTGGCCGATGTGGACTTCTGTGTAGGTGCCGATCTTGCCGGTGGTGAACTTGAGCGTGAGGGTCTCGGTGGTGAAGTTGAAGGCGGCACCCTGGATCTTGCCGGCGATGTTGCTCGCGTACGGGTGGGTGAGGATCTTGTCCTTGAGGGTCTGGAGTGTGCCGTCTTTGTTGAACATGCCTTCGTTTCTCTCGGACTGGGAGTTGAAGACGGTTGTGATGTCTCCGAAGGGCTTGTACTGCCAGTAGGCCCAGGACTTGGCGTCTTTGGAGAACATAGAGACCTGCTGCTCGAGGTTCTCTCTGGAGATCTCGTCGTCTGGGAGGGCGCCGAACTCGTCGATGAACTGGGACAGGCCGAGGTGGACGCCGGAGTTGTTTCTCTGGGAGTACCAGAAGGCGTCTTGGGCTTCGCAGAGGATCTTGGGCTGGATCGGGTCTCCGTTCTTGTCCATGGTCATGCAGTACAGGTGCCATGCGTAGGTCTGGAGCTCGGGCGGGATTCCGATGGCAGCGCCCGGGCCGCCGACGTCGAAGCCGGCCTTGGTGATGGAGCTGACCACCGGCTCGAAGAAGATGATGTGGTTCTTGTCTTCGGCGTAGATGGCCTTCATCATGTTCTGGTAGAAGGGTTGGAGGACTTCTTTCTCGAACTTGCCGGTGTTCACGTAGTTACCTGGGTGTTCCCAGAGGTCCCCGGCGATGGGCTCGTTGATGATGTCGTAGCCGATGACGAACTGGTTGCCCTTGAAGAACTTGGCGACGGCTGCCCAGAACTTCTGCATCTCGACCTGGAGGATGAGGTCCTTCTCTGGCTTTCCGTCTTGCTGGAACGGGGCGAACGGGTTGCAGGACTGGTTGTACAGGCACTCGAACATGTTTCCGACTAAGGCCGTTTCGTAGTACACGCCGAAGTTGGTCTTCAGGCACGTCTCCCAGGCGATCTTGTGGGTGACCGGGTCTCTCTCCATTTCTGGAATGATTGGCTTGGCGAAATTTGGAACGCCCTTTCTTTCGTATGGGACAGCCCAATCTGGCACACCTTCACCGCAGAAGTAACTGGAAAGAACATCCTGGTGCATATCTACAAGGGTATAGATGCCGTACTTGCCCAGCATATCGATTATTTTCTTAGCTTCATTCAAATAGGTGAAGTTAACTTGATCTTGCTGTGGCATCACACCTGGCCACATTATACCTAAACGTATCATGTTTATACCATGCATTTTCAAGAAAATAGCATCCTACTCATTCAAAGAAAATTCTGAATCAAATGGACCACTTATATTAGGTAAATATGGTGGTAATTTTGTAACTGCGTTCATACCGTGGAAAACTATTTAACGTCCATCCTCTGTCATATATCTTTACGTCTTTGGATCAACAGTAATAAATTAGAATGATAATAATCCTAGCATTGGTGTGAGTTTGAATCAATATATATTTATAGTATTTACAATAGATACCGTTATATAATTAAACTTTTAGTTAGATTTAGAAAGTCAAAAAGATACAAAAATATTACCAAATTATAAATGTACGATTTAAAATTTTGCATTATACGCCTAATATATAAGTCATTGTTTAAAATAACATAAATTAAAATATGTACTCTTGTTCGTTTACAAGTATTATAGTATTGTAGCATGATATACTAATATGAACAACATTGTGTTATCGTACAAAGTATATTGGCTCACTCTTTTGGTACAATCTCAATAAACTGCAAATTATATCACGGAAATACATCGTACTTGTAAATATTGTAAAATGATAATTTAGAAAAAGGGATAAATGATTTTCATAGTTCATAATAAATCTAATATACGTACTAAGCTTGTAAGAGAAATGTTAAATATTTGTTTAAAAGGGTTCAAAAAGGTAATAAAAGCCAAAAATGTAAAAATGTTTTTGTTAAAGTTATTTACATATAAATTCATCATTATAGTAGCCTTATAACAATATATAATATACAATATATTCTCATTTAAATTAATTACTTTTTAAGCTTTTCGTCTACCACTTAACAAAATTGTTGTGTATTTTATTTAAGCTGGAAATAGATTCAATTTCTGATCTTATTTGTTAACGAGATTTATTAAGACTTTCTTGATAGACTTTCTACATTTCATCAATTTTTTAACGCATCGTAATGTTAGGTTATTATTGGTCGCTTGTTCTATCGTACTTATGAGAACTATAAATACTTGATATGGATCTTAAACGAGGCCCGGGGTTTTATGCCAAAGAATTTGTTTAAATATGAGGAACCAAAACTTAATTGTGTTACAGTTGTGAATTTAATAACTTCCTAGCTTTTCCTAGTTCATATTTGAATATTTTTGCTTCAATATTTAATTAGGGTTTGACTTTACACTATGTAACAATCTATGTCATATTTGAAGCGGTATATAGTATAATGATATCCATAATATACTGCTTGTTAAAACTCTCTTTAAGATCGATTAAATTTGAATTACATTTTTGTATTTTAATAATAATATTCCCTAATGTCATAAATTATAAAATATCGTTCTAAAATAGAGCTAGAACTATAATATATGAAAACGGGAAGATGATACAGGTACATCACTTCTTGTGGTCTGGTTCGACTCTCTTTCCGACTCTGGTGGCGAGTTGCATGTCTGGCATCATGATGGTGACGCGCTTGGAGTGTTCGGCGCAGAGCTGGGTGTCAACGAAGAGGTTGATGAGGTAGTTTTCGGCGGCTTCCTGGAGGGCCTGGATGGCGAGACCTTGGAAACGGACGTCGTTCTTGTTGTTGTTCTGGACGAGCTCACGGACGAGCTTGGAGAATGGGAGCTTACGGATCAAGAGGTCGGTGGTCTTCTGGTACTTCTTGATTTCTCTGGTGGCGACTGTGCCTTACTTGGAACGTCTGACCTTCTTGATACCCTGGCTGGTGCCGGCGGTCTTACGGACGGCCTTACGGGCGATGGTCTTACGTGGGGCCTTGGTGGCGGAGGTGGACTTTCTTGCGGTGTGTTTGGTTCTAGCCATTGTTCTTCGATGAAGAAGTAGAGTGGAATGCGTCGCGGAAAGTGCTGTCTGGTGGTAACGCAGCAGGAATGAAAAGCTGCCCTTTATTTCACACTACTTCCACCAAATACACAAAAGTAGGAAATGCTATTCGATGCGTAAAGCTGCTAGTAAGAAGCCCTATGCTGTAGCAACGTGGTAAGATCGTTCCATGAAACATAATTGAGCTTTCCCCTCAAACTATTATTAATTATAATAATAAGAGCGTTAATAACTAAACGATTTAATAATTTACATGCATTCTTCTGATTAACATCTAGATTAATCCGTAAAAGAATTCATTTATAAAATTATTAATGATGTTCTGAGTCAGGAACCAAAAGATATAGTTTGACAGAATAAATTCATGTACAACGTAATATAATAATTCTAAAACTCATTTAATACACACCATTCTAAAATCTGGAACAAACTAAAGTTCTTCGTTAACTGAAGGTTAATTTATACTTTCTATTTGTAACATATGATTGTCAACAAACAAGTTGAACTGAAGCAATTCTATAAATTCTTTTTCAAGTTCATATAATAAATCTTTGTTCATACCGCATATACATAAAATATAATCTTATGTTGTCAACACAATATCATCTATCATTTTACTCGCAACAACTAACGCAATCATGACAATTCTATACCAATTAGTTTCATCAAAAATTATTTTATTATCAACTATTAGACGTTTAATATAAATAGAAAATGTTATTCGAGGCAAAAAGCTGCTATTAAGAAGTAATATCTCATAGTAACGTTGTAAGAGCGTTCCATGAAGTATATTTGTGTTTTCCTCTCAAACTCAAACTTATTATAATAAAATCACAATGAAAATGTTGTTCGAGACTTAAAGCTGTTAGTAAGAAGCAGCAACGTGGTATGATAATTCCACAAAGCATTATTATGTTTTCTTACAAAAAAACGTTTCTAAGAATAATAAACTAAGAAAATAATTGTTACAACTTCTTATCGTATTCACTTTCCATTTTTACTTTGGTTGGAAACTGAAATAAATCTAAACATTGGATCAAACTGGAATGAAACATTGTTAGTTAATTAAATATTATTAAATGCATATTTAAATACTTATTTCTTCGTAGACATTTTGAATGATGTAATAGAGATATTAATTAAATAGCTTCACTCCAATGGCTGAGGTTGAGCAGTAGTTTCATAAGATATATTACAATTTCGCGTACGACCCGAAAAACGTCTACACAATGAAGTTCAGAGCTGCCAGAGCTGTTTCACTGAACTTTATTAGATCGCTGTTGATTTCATTGCATGGTATTGAACAAGCTGCCATGTGTGCGCTGGAAATATGTGACAGTCAGTCGCCTGATACTTTGATGTAGTTGGATGCCATGGTTCAAATCGGTGCCCACTTGATTGTTAGAAGAGTTCCAATTACCGAATACAAGAACACACTAAAGAATATTATAGATTGCTTTGGCGGTCAACAGAAGAAAATCAACTTGGATATACTTGGCATTTCGCCTGAGGAACTGGACGCGGTAATTCAAGATAACTCTGGGTAGAACTTGAAGCAGCTCATTGATGACTTGAAACAAAAGTTTATGATTGAAGATGATCAGTTGACCTAAACAGCGGCAGCTTCGTAGATAAATCTAAACTTGCATATGGGTTCAAGAGCTAGAGCAGTTAGACACAAAGTCATTGAACGTGTTGATGAATCTGAATCTGAATCAGAAGAGTTCAAGCTTAACGCCAACGAAGCTCTTGAAAAACTCGAAAACAAAGACACAATTGCAGGTTAGTGGTTTAGATAGGGCAAAGTTTTTAGAAACAAGTGAGGTTAATACATCTCATACATTTTATTTTTGATACAACTTGCATATGTATTATATTAAACTTTTTAATCAAAATATATGAGAATAAGACAATATCCTTCATTAATTAGGTAATTCATGAAGCATATTGTCTTATTAATAATTAAATTAGAGAATTTGGAGCGATTATAAAATAAATATAATTCAGATTTAAGAAGAAATATTTGCCATTTCTCAAATGAGTAGTACTTTCACTAACAAAGAAAACCTACTTGCGCTTGCTAAACTTTTGGCTTCCGGTGAGCCTGTAGTATTCTTAACGGGTGCTGGTCTTTCAGTTTCGTCCGGTATTACGCCGTATAGATACACCTCACAAGCCATTTGGTCTAATTTTGTGGTTGAGTAGGGTACTCGTAAGACGTTTAAAAAGGATCCGGAGGCGTGGTGGAACGATTTTTGGCTGCGAACGCATGAGAAGCAGGAGTTTATCTCTGCTAAGCCGAATCCGGGTCATTTTGCGATAACGCATATAAGCAAGCGTTGTCCGAACGTGCGTGTGGTTACGTAGAACATAGACACCTTGCACACGAAGGCTTGTTTGGATCCCACGCGCATAGTGGAGGTGCACGGCTCTCTTGGTAAGTACAAGTGCGTGAATCAGCAGCTTTGGAAGAACAACCGCCTCTTTGTGTGCCCATATTCGACGCACCGCGTGGTCCTAATCCCCGATTTGAACCAGTACGCGCTCCCGAACACATCCCTCGAGCAGGGGAACCTGCGCGTGCGCGTACCTCGCTGCCCGGGCTGCCTGGACCCACTAATGCCCCTAACGCTCCTCTTCGACGAGAAGTACCAGTCCCACGACGGCTTCGGGTACGCGCGCGCTGAGCGCTGGTTCGCGAAGGCGAAGGCGATTGTGTTCGTGGGCACCAGTTTGTCCGTTAACGTAACGAGCGAGGCGATAAACGTGGGCGAGAAGAACGGAGCCGAACTGTTCAACTTCAACATCATGGAGGACGACACGAAAATGAGGGGCATGCGCTGGATCCTGGGCAAGGCGGAAGAAACGCTCATGGAGCTGGAGAAAGCGGTCGCACAGGAAATGACCAAAACGGGACCTGACGGGAAGCCCAGGATGAGAATGTGCGCGTGGAAGTGAGAGAGGGGAAATGTTTTATTATTGAAAAAGAATTATATTATACAATCCAAAAAATTGTGTCACTTATCATGTAAATTTACTATTATTGAATCTAAGGCGAAGATTCTGAACGTAATTCAAAAATAATAGAAGTTTTTTGTAATTATTTATGTTTAATAAGATTTTAAATAAAATGTGAATTATTCTAAGTAATAACACAAAAATCATATCAAATTGTGCCTTCTCCGTACTAAATAAGTGGGTAACCATATGGCGCTGGTGCTGCTTCACATAACAAATTTCTGACACAGGCTGGTAAAGACTGAACTGAAAACCTTTCGTCGTCACTTGAATTAAACACGATTAAATCAGCTTAAACTGAACTCCAAACCATCTGATAATAATAACTTGGAATTCTAAATATGTGCCACCTAACTTGACTCAAACTATATTATAATGCGTAAGGACCAGAACTAATAGTGAATAATTTATCATTTTAAGCACTTTGTAGTTCTTATCTCCATTCTGCAGAGTTCGGAACACCAATAAATATCTTTTTAGCTTATTACAAAAGTTCTTGAATTTCAGACATTGATTGTGGAAGAGAGTCTCCCATTGGAATTTATTGGACACCATACCAAGCTGCTAATCTAAATGAATGTTGTACTAAATCTTGAGTTGATTTGTCTTTGATACGCTTTGAACCATTTTCAAAAGCTTTTTGGAAGTCGTCCTCACATTACAAATCTAGTGGTTAATTTTTGACATCATTCATTATAGTTTTAATTGCTGTTTTTATTTATTTAGAACAGTTTGGATTTATTTCAGAGAGAAGTTTTTCAGCCTTTTAATTAGTGGCCTCTTTCTAATTTTATTGAGTTATTGATGAATTAAGTTAAAGTTTCAAGCTCAACACACCAATGAATGTACGACTTACATCTTCTAAAATATCTTTAGAATTAAATAACCCTTTAAGTGAAAATTCTGATGTATCAAAACTATTCATTGATGTAAAGCCTTGATATTTTGGTAACCAGGAACTTGTAAGTTATGGAATATTTGTAGGTAATCTATTTTGTGTTTGATTCTAATTTCTATTATTTGAACCAATTGTAACGGGTTGCTTCTTCAAACCTGGTGCTAATGCTTTTGGTTAATTACTAGTCTAACTACTTGTTCTTTCAACAACTTTAGAACCAGACATCATTGGTGAAGTACCTAAAAACTGTTCGTTTAATCCATTTTCTTTGCAAACATACTCGAAGTATCTTTCTAAGCAAGTTCTTTCTAATGTATGGCATGACGTTTCTTTAGTTTCTAATGCTTAAACTAAATATTCACTTGACGTACCAAAACAATTTCTTCCTAGGTTTTATAAAAATACAACTTACTTACCTTACATCATTAAATATACATCGCCTATTTGAGCTGGATTGGCAGCTATTATTTTACGAAAACCTTTTGATTCAGCACTTGTTTTACCACACAAATTTTTAACAGTACTATTATATAAAATAATATCGTCTTTTCTTTCAACAGATTCAGCTGTGAGAGCATCTAATTACTGTGAATTTTCTTTATAGTGAGTTGTAGTCTATTTTGTAACAAAAAATGACCTTGGATGGAAATGATTAGGAATTAATAATGGAGTTCCGCCGATTGGGAGAATAGGCAAATCCAAAGCACTACAGATTAACATGATAATTGTATTGTATACCCAAAGAAGATGACGAATCATGTAAAATGCACGTTACCATCCAGTTTCTTTGTGTTTAAAAGCAAGTTTTTGCATATGATAATAAAATCTCACAGATTATTAAAATCTGTAAATAGTATTGACAATTGCAACACCTATTATAACACCTACGCATGTAAATTCGGTATTGGTGATTCCAAATGTAATTGCGCTTCCTATTATAGTGCCGTATAGTAAAATTTATGGATTGAAGAATGCGTATCCTGTGGCAATTTATGTTCCAAACGAATATAAATATTTGTAGTCCGCAGATGGCGTTCCAGTATTTTAAAGCATCTCAATAAAGCAGATTGTGGCAATGGCAAGACCTGGTAAGTAAGCTAAGTAGTTAATAATAGCTGACACAACATTAGATCGTCCTGTTTTGTGCATTTTTGTCTGTGTAATCCAGTTAGTAATGATTAAAACTATGGAATATCCTCCTGAAATTCCAAGGGCGATATAGTGCAATATGTCTTTGTCAATTGTTTTGGTGATTACGGCTGTTAGTAAGCCAGGTTTGAGGATTCTGACCACAATCGCGAATGCAAGTTACCCAGCTGAGAATAGTGTCTGAACGGCTATTTTGAATCCGGTTTTCTTCCAGAAGCTGAATTATCCAAGGCATACCAGGACGAGCCCGGCTGCTGCCTCAATGGGTTGTATAACGAAGCTGGCTATCATAACCGCGCCCGTGAACGCGCTCATAAGCGCATTAACTGGTAACTGTACCATCTTGGTCACCATATCAGTGTAGGCGTATAAGCCGCACACCGCCTGAGGGAGGAACCCGAACGCGAGTAAAAACGGGTAAATGCAGTACAAAACCTCGGCTGCGAGAACGCTCGCGAACGAGATCCCAAGGCAAGCTGCTGAGTAAACGGCAGCTGAGAGGCCGGGCTCGTAGTGGCTCACGGGTGTGTACTTGGACATGGACGAGTCAATTTAGCGCAGAACGGCTGAGGTCTGCATCATTATGAACACTATCGGGAAGCCGCGCAGGTCATTCCAGTACTGGGATAAGGCGAAGAAGGCGGGTGTGAGGAAGGCGCACAGGAAATGCACAAGTTTCATCGGAACTGTGTTGTAGCAGAACATAACTGCGTTGAACACCTGATCTTTGGCTGATATCTTGTCCTTCACGCGCTCAGCCTGCCTCTTACTCGTCAAAAACGAAAAAATGAAATATAACAACGCAACCACGAACGCAACAACCAACCTGATAATCAACGCGGTCGAGCCCGAGGAAATAAATGATACCACAATTTGCGGAATTACCAAAATTACATTTATAATAGATGCAATAGCATGGTACGAACCCCTAAAGTTTCTGTCATCCTTAAAGTTTACACCATAAAATATGTTATCCAACAATTTTTACCCATAACGCTTACCAGTTCCCTAATCAAAAATTGGCGATGACATTCAGAATTTGAAGTGGAATTAGTAAAAGATTAAATGATTTTTTCTTTATATTTAGTGATGACAATTTTAACTAAGAAACCTGTAATATAATCAATATGATAGCGATATACTGAGATTATAACATTATCACCAACAACAATTCAGGCATAGCTGGATGTACATCTTGGCTTCAAACTTCGCCGAGCCAATCATTCCAGAAATGGAGAGACTCAGTCCCACAAGATCTGGCAAGAACGCAGTTCAGATCACCGTTGACGCCAACCAGAATTACCAGATGGTCAAGATCACGAACCTCGCCGAAAACCAATCCGTCGAAGTAATGATCTGGTGATCGTTATTTATCTTTTCATATTCTTTTCATACTCTTTATGATTTCTATCATTTAATTGATATATCGTTTACTACATTTCTTATCCTTTATCAACACTTTCAAAAGCATTTAAAAGCGAAGCTTTAACCGTGACGTTATGGTGCAGTGGGAGCATTGATGATGATTGGGTATTATCATCAATTCAATCATCAATTGAAATTATTTTGTCATCATTGAAGCAATCGCTTGATTGTCTCGAAGAGATTGATTCAGACCTGGGTTCGATTCCCGGTGGCGTCATTTTACTCAGTGCTGGAAACATAATTTAGTATTAAATAACCAACGCTTTAATATTTTCATAAGGAAAGTTCATTACGTAAACAAAAGTTGACCCAAAATATTTTGTCATATAATGTTGCATACCAGCTCAATCTACAACTATACTGTTTTTGCGTTTTTATAATCAAGTTGGATAAACTAAGATGTGTTTGTAACCAAATTTATTGTTGTATGATATTGTAAATGACTTTAGTTATTGCAGGAACGATAAATTTATTTTTATCTTTAACAAGTCAATCCTCTACCGTGACGTCATGGTGCAGTGGGAGCATTGAAATTATTTTGTCATCCTTGCGCTATCTTCGGATATGCACAAAGAAGCATTGATTCAGACCCGGGTTCGATTCCCGGTGGCGTCATTTAACACAACGTTGAAAAGCGTAAGCATATAATTAAAATACAGTACGTCAAGATTTTTATGTTTTTCATAAGGAAAGTCCGGGAAAGTTCAATACTGAAACATTATCCAAAATATTTTACCATATGTAGTTACATACTGACTCAATTTACATCAATATTGAGTATTCGTTTATATACTGAGTTGGATGGACTCAGATATATTTATAACTAAATTTCTTGTAAACGATGTCAGTTATCACGACTCATGTTATTTAAATTTTAGTTTTATATATCAAACTTCCTCTGTGACGTTATGGTGCAGTGGGAGCATTGAAACTATTTTGTCATCATTGAAGCAATCGCTTGATTGTCTCGAAGAGAACTGATTCAGACCTGGGTTCGATTCCCGGTGGCGTCATTTTACTCAGTGCTGGAAACACAATTTAGTATTAAATAACCAACGCTTTAATATTTTCATAAGGAAAGTTCATTACGTAAACAAAAGTTGACCCAAAATATTTTGTCATATAATGTTGCAAACCAGCTCAATCTACAACTATACTGTTTATACGTTTTTATAATCAAGTTGGATAAACTAAGATGTGTTTGTAACCAAATTTATTGTTGTATGATATTGTAAATGACTTTAGTTATTGCAGGAACGATAAATTTATTTTTATCTTTAACAAGTCAATCCTCTACCGTGACGTCATGGTGCAGTGGGAGCATTGAAATTATTTTGTCATCCTTGCGCTATCTTCGGATATGCACAAAGAAGCATTGATTCAGACCCGGGTTCGATTCCCGGTGGCGTCATTTAACACAACGTTGAAAAGCGTAAGCATATAATTAAAATACAGTACGTCAAGACTTTTATGTTTTTCATAAGGAAAGTCCGGGAAAGTTCAATACTGAAACATTATCCAAAATATTTTACCATATGTAGTTACATACTGACTCAATTTACATCAATATTGAGTATTCGTTTATATACTGAGTTGGATGGACTCAGATATATTTATAACTAAATTTCTTGTAAACGATGTCAGTTATCACGACTCATGTTATTTAAATTTTAGTTTTATATATCAAACTTCCTCTGTGACGTTATGGTGCAGTGGGAGCATTGAAATTATTTTGTCATCATTGAAGCAATCGCTTGATTGTCTCGAAGAGATTGATTCAGACCTGGGTTCGATTCCCGGTGGCGTCATTTTACTCAGTGCTGGAAACACAATTTAGTATTAAATAACCAACGCTTTAATATTTTCATAAGGAAAGTTCATTACGTAAACAAAAGATGACACAAAATATTTTGTCATATAATGTTGCAAACCAGCTCAATCTACAACTATACTGTTTATACGTTTTTATAATCAAGTTGGATAAACTAAGATGTGTTTGTAACCAAATTTATTGTTGTATGATATTGTAAATGACTTTAGTTATTGCAGGAACGATAAATTTATTTTTATCTTTAACAAGTCAATCCTCTACCGTGACGTCATGGTGCAGTGGGAGCATTGAAATTATTTTGTCATCCTTGCGCTATCTTCGGATATGCACAAAGAAGCATTGATTCAGACCCGGGTTCGATTCCCGGTGGCGTCATTTAACACAACGTTGAAAAGCGTAAGCATATAATTAAAATACAGTACGTCAAGATTTTTATGTTTTTCATAAGGAAAGTCCGGGAAAGTTCAATACTGAAACATTATCCAAAATATTTTACCATATGTAGTTACATACTGACTCAATTTACATCAATATTGAGTATTCGTTTATATACTGAGTTGGATGGACTCAGATATATTTATAACTAAATTTCTTGTAAACGATGTCAGTTATCACGACTCATGTTATTTAAATTTTAGTTTTATATATCAAACTTCCTCTGTGACGTTATGGTGCAGTGGGAGCATTGAAATTATTTTGTCATCATTGAAGCAATCGCTTGATTGTCTCGAAGAGATTGATTCAGACCTGGGTTCGATTCCCGGTGGCGTCATTTTACTCAGTGCTGGAAACACAATTTAGTATTAAATAACCAACGCTTTAATATTTTCATAAGGAAAGTTCATTACGTAAACAAAAGATGACACAAAATATTTTGTCATATAATGTTGCAAACCAGCTCAATCTACAACTATACTGTTTATACGTTTTTATAATCAAGTTGGATAAACTAAGATGTGTTTGTAACCAAATTTATTGTTGTATGATATTGTAAATGACTTTAGTTATTGCAGGAACGATAAATTTATTTTTATCTTTAACAAGTCAATCCTCTACCGTGACGTCATGGTGCAGTGGGAGCATTGAAATTATTTTGTCATCCTTGCGCTATCTTCGGATATGCACAAAGAAGCATTGATTCAGACCCGGGTTCGATTCCCGGTGGCGTCATTTAACACAACGTTGAAAAGCGTAAGCATATAATTAAAATACAGTACGTCAAGATTTTTATGTTTTTCATAAGGAAAGTCCGGGAAAGTTCAATACTGAAACATTATCCAAAATATTTTACCATATGTAGTTACATACTGACTCAATTTACATCAATATTGAGTATTCGTTTATATACTGAGTTGGATGGACTCAGATATATTTATAACTAAATTTCTTGTAAACGATGTCAGTTATCACGACTCATGTTATTTAAATTTTAGTTTTATATATCAAACTTCCTCTGTGACGTTATGGTGCAGTGGGAGCATTGAAATTATTTTGTCATCATTGAAGCAATCGCTTGATTGTCTCGAAGAGATTGATTCAGACCTGGGTTCGATTCCCGGTGGCGTCATTTTACTCAGTGCTGGAAACACAATTTAGTATTAAATAACCAACGCTTTAATATTTTCATAAGGAAAGTTCATTACGTAAACAAAAGATGACACAAAATATTTTGTCATATAATGTTGCAAACCAGCTCAATCTACAACTATACTGTTTATACGTTTTTATAATCAAGTTGGATAAACTAAGATGTGTTTGTAACCAAATTTATTGTTGTATGATATTGTAAATGACTTTAGTTATTGCAGGAACGATAAATTTATTTTTATCTTTAACAAGTCAATCCTCTACCGTGACGTCATGGTGCAGTGGGAGCATTGAAATTATTTTGTCATCCTTGCGCTATCTTCGGATATGCACAAAGAAGCATTGATTCAGACCCGGGTTCGATTCCCGGTGGCGTCATTTAACACAACGTTGAAAAGCGTAAGCATATAATTAAAATACAGTACGTCAAGACTTTTATGTTTTTCATAAGGAAAGTCCGGGAAAGTTCAATACTGAAACATTATCCAAAATATTTTACCATATGTAGTTACATACTGACTCAATTTACATCAATATTGAGTATTCGTTTATATACTGAGTTGGATGGACTCAGATATATTTATAACTAAATTTCTTGTAAACGATGTCAGTTATCACGACTCATGTTATTTAAATTTTAGTTTTATATATCAAACTTCCTCTGTGACGTTATGGTGCAGTGGGAGTAGCGTGGTAAATCTCGCACGGAGCCGCACAAAACGTCAAAAACGTGCGCACCGGCCGCACGCACGATCTCGCGCGATCTCGCACAAATTAAGAAAAGCGTGCGAAAATCTATTTATATCTTAGTTTTCTCAATATTTTAATGATATTTTTGTATAGATATATAAAATGTGTAATATATGTGTACCACTTCAATACAATGAAAACATTTATTTAAGTATTATGAGTTTATGTTAAAGATACAATCGTAATTAGAAGAAATAAAAATATAATATAGTTAATTAGTATTTTACATAACTAAGATTACAATTCTAAGATGATAGTGCATTTTTGCATCTAAATATTTCATTCAACCAGCTTATTATACTTATAAAATTTGGAATTCTTGGGGGAACCAAGTACTAAGACATATTTTATAATGATAATATACTAATATTATTTCTAAAATAGTAATTTAGTTGAAAATATTGTTACATGCACTTAAGAACATTAATAAACATATATACATTGCAAATCCGAAAGAGTTTACTTAAAATTTCTAAAATTAAGGCATTTTATAATCACATAAAGGAATTATAAGATAAATTAATTGCTAATATGAAACAGAATTGAACTAGTTGCATTTTAAGGCAGTTTTAAATGAATCTGATTGGTATAAACAAGATAAATGATATAAATAGCTTGTATTTATTGGAAAGTAATAAATTAATAACTCAGAAACTATTATTTCACTTTAATATTTTGACATTAATTATTATTTCTTCAAATAATAATAAGTAAGAAATAATATAACTATTAAACAGTATTTTAGTGTCATATAATTCTCTTTAACATAGATTTATAGGTAAAACCGCAACAACAGTTGATTAAATCATGTAATAATTGAATTATAATGCTATTATAATGCTATGAAGTACATATTAAAGTGATATAAATCGATAATATTATGTAATATCAAATAATTATTATCGTGCATAAATAGTATAAAATATCTTTGAAAACAGATATTTATTTTAGAAATTTATTTTAGAAATTTACTCACAATACTACTGCAAATTCGCACAAATTCACCAAAACGTGCGAATCCCTTCGCACGCCCCGTGCGCGCACAAAACTCAAAAAGCGTGCGAACGTGCGAGATTTACCACGCTAAGTGGGAGCATTGAAATTATTTTGTCATCATTGAAGCAATCGCTTGATTGTCTCGAAGAGATTGATTCAGACCTGGGTTCGATTCCCGGTGGCGTCATTTAACACAACGTTGAAAAGCGTAAGCATATAATTAAAATACAGTACGTCAAGATTTTTATGTTTTTCATAAGGAAAGTCCGGGAAAGTTCAATACTGAAACATTATCCAAAATATTTTACCATATGTAGTTACATACTGACTCAATTTACATCAATATTGAGTATTCGTTTATATACTGAGTTGGATGGACTCAGATATATTTATAACTAAATTTCTTGTAAACGATGTCAGTTATCACGACTCATGTTATTTAAATTTTAGTTTTATATATCAAACTTCCTCTGTGACGTTATGGTGCAGTGGGAGCATTGAAATTATTTTGTCATCATTGAAGCAATCGCTTGATTGTCTCGAAGAGATTGATTCAGACCTGGGTTCGATTCCCGGTGGCGTCATTTTACTCAGTGCTGGAAACACAATTTAGTATTAAATAACCAACGCTTTAATATTTTCATAAGGAAAGTTCATTACGTAAACAAAAGATGACACAAAATATTTTGTCATATAATGTTGCAAACCAGCTCAATCTACAACTATACTGTTTATACGTTTTTATAATCAAGTTGGATAAACTAAGATGTGTTTGTAACCAAATTTATTGTTGTATGATATTGTAAATGACTTTAGTTATTGCAGGAACGATAAATTTATTTTTATCTTTAACAAGTCAATCCTCTACCGTGACGTCATGGTGCAGTGGGAGCATTGAAATTATTTTGTCATCCTTGCGCTATCTTCGGATATGCACAAAGAAGCATTGATTCAGACCTGGGTTCGATTCCCGGTGGCGTCATTTAACACAACGTTGAAAAGCGTAAGCATATAATTAAAATACAGTACGTCAAGACTTTTATGTTTTTCATAAGGAAAGTCCGGGAAAGTTCAATACTGAAACATTATCCAAAATATTTTACCATATGTAGTTACATACTGACTCAATTTACATCAATATTGAGTATTCGTTTATATACTGAGTTGGATGGACTCAGATATATTTATAACTAAATTTCTTGTAAACGATGTCAGTTATCACGACTCATGTTATTTAAATTTTAGTTTTATATATCAAACTTCCTCTGTGACGTTATGGTGCAGTGGGAGCATTGAAATTATTTTGTCATCATTGAAGCAATCGCTTGATTGTCTCGAAGAGATTGATTCAGACCTGGGTTCGATTCCCGGTGGCGTCATTTTACTCAGTGCTGGAAACACAATTTAGTATTAAATAACCAACGCTTTAATATTTTCATAAGGAAAGTTCATTACGTAAACAAAAGATGACACAAAATATTTTGTCATATAATGTTGCAAACCAGCTCAATCTACAACTATACTGTTTATACGTTTTTATAATCAAGTTGGATAAACTAAGATGTGTTTGTAACCAAATTTATTGTTGTATGATATTGTAAATGACTTTAGTTATTGCAGGAACGATAAATTTATTTTTATCTTTAACAAGTCAATCCTCTACCGTGACGTCATGGTGCAGTGGGAGCATTGAAATTATTTTGTCATCCTTGCGCTGTCTTCGGATGGGCACAAAGAAGCATTGATTCAGACCTGGGTTCGATTCCCGGTGGCGTCATTATTCCGACACTTTGCTTCAAATAACTGCGACTATGACTATATTACAATATTATAAATACTATTTACACTATTATTTCTTAATTATCAAATGACTATCAAAAAATTATTTAAGAAATAATAAATATAATTACCACTTCTTAGTATGAGAGAAGATTTGATTGAGGTTGTTGCAATTATTGACAAGAGTGGATCTATGAGCTCACTTGCTAAAGATACTATAGGAGGTTTTAATGCATATATTCAAGAGTTAGCTAAATCAGATAAAGATGTTAGAGTAACATAAATTTAATTTAATGGCGAGTGTCATATTAAATATGAACATAAAGAAGCGAAAAAGTGTAAAAAATTGAATTGGTGGACATATAGGCCAATAGGAGGAACTGCATTAATTGATGCGCTTGGTTAAGGAATTGTAAATATGCAAAAGTACGTTGATTCATTTTCTGAAGATTAAAAGCCTGGTAAAGTATCATTTTTTATATCAACTGATGGTGAAGAAAATTCATCAACGCATTTCAATAGATAGCAAGTTAGAAGTTTAGTAGAAAAAGCTACTGACGATTAAAAATGGGAATTTATCTTCGCTGGAGCTAATATTGATGCGTTTGGAGCAGGTTAGGATTTAGGCTTCAAAAAAGAAAACATTGCTAATATTGAAAATGATGGCCTAGGATAATAAGCAATGTTTGAAGTCATGGCTTAAAGATAATCAAGCTAATGTAATGATTTTGACATGTAAACTCATTATCAAAAAACGTCAAAAAAACTAAGATCAAAGTGATTTTTAATAATTTATTTAATTATTACTCACTTAGTAAAATTTATTCATTGATTATTAGTGATTTACCATTTACAGATATTTACAAAGAGTTAGTGTAATTTGAATTTCTAAATTCAAAATATTAGATAGCGAGATAATTATTAATATTTTTGAGTAAATAAATATTTATAACACTTCAATATGGATTTCATTAAAGATCATGCGTATTCCATTCGAGTGTTGAACATCCGCAAGTACGACAGCGCCAAACACCTACAGAGGTTCTTCATACGGTACGGGAACATCGAACATATTTTTGTGGGATAGAACCAGGCACTTATTTGCTATGACTGCCCAGAAGCGGTCGAGAGCGCGTTGTGTAGAGCTGTAAAAGACGAGAAGAAACTGTCAATACGGTTCGCGACTGGGAAGGAAATGACAGTGTTTTCACCTCACTCCAGATCGTTTAGCGAAGTAAGTACGATTCCAGATTCTGGGCTGCTTGAGATGGATCTAATGTCTGACTGATTTGTATATATGTGAGTGAACTTTGTGTTTAATTTTTGTAAGCGAGAGTTCATCCATAGTTAGTAAACTGAGAAGCGAGCGAATAAGTTTTCTGAAAATATAATTAATGAATCAGGTATAACAGAACTGGTCGGTTAATGAGTCAGTGAGTGCCTTGCTGAGTCTATCCTGAACATAAATGACTGGTTGAACTTGTTTTGGAAGTTGAAGTACATGGTGTGCGAACCATACATTACACTTTTGAAATTAATATTTGTGCCGAGGAAGTGATATATACAAAATTAATTCCAACTAACTATGAATTAATTATTAGTACGTTAAGTATACTGTACACGTATTAGACATATTATTTATGTTTATACATCAAAATATAACAGCTACATATATTTAACAAATGACTCATCATAATATATCTTTCCACACTAATACATTTAAGATTGTACACAATCAAATTATAAAACGAATCTCATGTTTCACTTGAATCTACAACGCATACGTCAACGCTCGTGCAGAGGCTGTGCTTGGCCTTCAAATTCCCTCCATTAACCGAAAACGCGCTCGTAACTGGCTCATCTGACCCAATAACATACTGAACAACCAAAACGGCCTTAATATTACTCAATTATATTGTAATTGAGCAGTTTTAAAGGATAGAATTCGACCCCTTGTACACCCCGAACGCGATTCCGACCGAAATCTCCTGAGATCCTCCAGTAAGCTGCGAATTCGTAACGGAAACGTTCATTAATTGAACGTTCAGGTTGTAAACTGCTCCAAAAACGAGCCCAGACTGACCTTGAGCTGTTATTTGAGACTCAAGAGAGATAATTGAGAGGTTGTAAATGGAAGTGTCAGCGTGAGAAAAGGACTGAACGGATGAAATCAGCCCAAATTTATCCTGAGCTACTGACTAGTAATTGCTAACGGAGCAATTAATGAGGGAGACAGTTCCAATCAAACTACCGATTAGGAGACCCGATTCAGATTGCTCAACCATACTTAAAAATGATGAAGTCGAATTCAAATTAGAAATTGAAACGGAGGCGGATGCAAAACTAAGCACCTGACCGTTGCGAACACCACCAGCGGTTGATGTTATAGAAGTACTAATTTTCAAACCATTAATTACAATTGATAGCGGAATTAATTACTAGGACGCGATCATACCAACCGCAGTGGCCGTATCCATCACCGCGTTCAATTGATAACTCACGTTTAAAAATTTTGCAGTAAGAGCAGTTGTTCCGGATTACATATCAATGTAAATCAAACCAGAATATTACGTCGTCTGGAACTTATTAATGTTATCGATAAATACACAATTCTGAACAACAACAATAGGCGATTTGGTTACACCTAAAATCGCGTAGGAAACACCAGATGCGGAGATTTACCTATTTACTAATGTTATTACTGTTATATTATAAAATATAATGATATTTGAGTTTATTAACGAGCAAATAACACTTGGTGCATTCTAATTTAGATTAGGTTAATCAACAGAAAATTTTATATATATTTTCTAAAAGGATACAACAGGCGCTAAATTATCATTAAATGATCTTTGAATTAAAATAGAATATGTTGTACTGAATGACACTTAAGACTATATTATTATGTTTTTATAACTGACTTAAGCCAATTTTAATGTAACAAGTCCTAAATTACTATATCCACTAATATTGAAAGAACCGATAGCTTTATAATTTCGAATGCTTACTAGACCTGAGTTTGCTGTTTATATTAGAGTAAACTTAGAACTATTTATTGATCCGTCAATTATTAAACAATTAACATCTATATCAAAAACAGAGTAAGCTAAAAATGAAAATGCTCCTGTACTTGAGTTAATTGTTAGAATTGAATGAATAGCACTTATTTGTAGTTTACCAGCTGGGTCTGCAATTAGAGAATATTTACTTGATGCAGTGGCAAAATAGTTTATCTAGCCTTCTAATTTTATATTGTAAATAGAAGTAAATCCACTGAATATGGACATATTCGTTGCGA
Source organism: Hexamita inflata (assembly GCA_963988835.1). Classification (NCBI taxonomy): domain Eukaryota; phylum Fornicata; order Diplomonadida; family Hexamitidae; genus Hexamita; species Hexamita inflata. The sequence goes on from CAXDID010000710.1 coordinate 104,360, forward strand.
TAATATCCGAATTTGTAAACTATATAACAGAATTGTTCAAGCTTATACCAGAACTTTATAAAAATACAGTTGCTGCAGTTCCAGTAATAGAAACGTTAGTTCTTACACCTATAAAATCAATTAAGTCGATATCTCCTTAACCTTAAAACGACTCGAACGAACCTAGAACAGATATATTTTGGTCATCTGCGGATATTGATACATTAGTTGACAAACCAACTAATGCTCCAGATTAAGTGCCGTTAACGAGCCCATATATAGTCGAATTTAAAATTTGTACAATAGAATTAGTTAAATTAGCTGCGATAGCTCCAGATTGCAATTATGTTGAGCTCGAAGTATTAAAAATTTGAACATATATTTTTGAAAAGTTAATGATTAAACTTTCGACATTACCACAAATACCCGACAAGTATCCAGAGATAGAACTCATTACACTAGATGTATTGCACTAATAAATATTAATGTATTTAGAAGTTAAAGCTACAAGCGATGATTCTAATTAACCAGTTGATTAAGAAAACATTGCTGTAAGATTTGATTATTGAATCACTATTTTAGAACCATAATCCACTATTAGAGACGCAACTGAGCACATTGCTTATACAGTGCAATTACTGTTTAATATTTATATTTTGTTTGTTAAAGCAAAAGTAGTATATGCGCTTGATTAAATCTAAACCTCTATTTGAAAATTAGTAACTTTTTCGCTCAATAAAAACACAGATAGATATTATGACGGTTAATTTAAATTTAATGTTGCATTTACACCAAAAATGTTAATACTTTTTGTGCAATATCTAATTTACTTAGTACCACGATTTATAATATTAGTACAGCTTCCACTTTATAATGTTGTAATATTATATTTCATCTGTTTACAAATTGATAAATATAGTATTAGTATCATTTTTGAGGTGTATTATTATAACATTAATATTGTTTTGTTTCTCTGTTTATAGTAAATATTGAATTAAAAATATTTCTTCAGCGCCAAATACAGGTAAATACAGTTATGGGAAACTTGTGTATCGAATGTTTCCTAAATACTTTATTTATAACCTATAGTATAGATAAAATTAGCCTTCTTAATTAATAACATTCATTATTTTTAATCTATTTTAAATAACATGAATTACTTTCCTTTGAATAAAGTCCTATAATTGTAATTAAAATGTTCCCACAATAACATCATAATAATGTTAATATTATAAAGTGAATATGGTTTATAAATTACGAGATAACAAATATGTCTCCATGGAATGTTCTTGCAACATTGATACAACATATGTCTTCTTATTAACAGCTGTATGCCAATTATGTGGAGACTTATTCAATTAGAATACAAAGACTCATTTTCTAAACAAAAAAGTTAATTTAGTAAACGAGTGAATCGATGTATTATTAATTACTTATTAATTACTACATATTGCTTGTAAGGGAGTTTTGTACCTCCTTTATAAGCAAGTGACAAATACCATGCGTTTTAACCTCGTTTTTTTTACCATAAATCATTCATTCGACATTTTCAGAAGATACATTTTGTATACATTTTTGCTTAAAAGCAAATAGGCTACTCCCTTACTAGCAAAGTTAATTTTAATCAGAAGAATGTAAGTTAAATCCTGAATCGTTCAATTCAACTAATAAAAGACTAATATAATACATATTATCACAATAAGTTTGAGTCAAACTATATCTTTTGGTTCCTGACTCAGAACAGCATTAATAATTATATAAATGAATTCTTTTACGGATTAATCTAGATGTTAATCAGAAGAATGCATGTAAATTATTAAATCGTTTAGTTATCAAAGCTCTTATTATTATAATTAATAATAGTTTGAGAGGAAATCTCAATTATGCTTCATTGAATGATCTTACCATGTTGCTACAGCATAGGGCTTCTTACTAGCAGCTTTATGCATCGAATAACATTTTCTACTTTCGTGTATTTGGTGGAAGTAGTGTGAAATAAAGGGCAGCTTTTCATTCCTGCTGCGTTACCACCAGACAGCACTTTCCGCGACGCCTTCCACTCTACTTCTTCATCGAAGAACAATGGCTAGAACCAAACACACCGCAAGAAAGTCCACCTCCGCCACCAAGGCCCCACGTAAGACCATCGCCCGTAAGGCCGTCCGTAAGACCGCCGGCACCAGCCAGGGCATCAAGAAGGTCAGACGTTCCAAGTAAGGCACAGTCGCCACCAGAGAAATCAAGAAGTACCAAAAGACCACCGATCTCTTGATCCGTAAGCTTCCATTCTCCAAGCTCGTCCGTGAGCTCGTCCAGAACAACAACAAGAACGACGTCCGTTTCCAAGGTCTCGCCATCCAGGCCCTCCAGGAAGCCGCCGAAAACTACCTCATCAACCTCTTCGTTGACACCCAGCTCTGCGCCGAACACTCCAAGCGCGTCACCATCATGATGCCAGACATGCAACTCGCCACCAGAGTCGGAAAGAGAGTCGAACCAGACCACAAGAAGTGATGTACCTGTATCATCTTCCCGTTTTCATATATTATAGTTCTTGCTCTATTTTAGAACGATATTTTATAATTTGTGACATTAGGAATATTATTATTATTAAAATACAAAATGTAATTCAAATTTAATCGATCTTAAAGAGAGTTTTAACAAGCAGTATACTTTATACGTATACTCCATTAGATACATTACAGACCCTGCTGATTTCCGTTTATAACGACTTACATAGTATGATTTATTGATTCTTTTATTCATAAATATTGAAGTGGCCTGTATTCGAGGTAATGCAGTATATTATAATTGAAGTTCATTTATATTTATCTTTTGATTTACTTATTGAATTATTAGAATTACATTATTCACCACTTCATTTACATGAACCTCGACCCAGAAATAAAATAGGCCGTTAACGATATGGATAATATTGATCTCGCAACTTTCCTTTAAGAAGTCGCTGGAACGGATACACGCATTTTAAATGAAACAACAGCGTAAACAGCTCCACTAGGAGATGCTGTATTTGACAAGTAAATGAAAAAGGTTGCTGCTAAAACTGTTAAATCAGATTTGAAGAAATACAAAGCGTTGACTTAAGTTTAACTCAAGGCTAATATGTTGGTAGATTTCGCTCCAGAAAAACTAAAGGACGCTCCGATTTAAGAAGACGCAGTAGATTCATTCCTCAAAAAAGCTAAAATCATAGCTGAACCGACAAAAAAGAAGGAAAAAGTAGTTAAAAACTTCAACGAAGAGGAATCATCTGAATCAGATGTCCCACTTCCTGATATAAATGAAATAATTCTTAACTCGTCCTAAATTAAAACTTAAAAAACTGAAATGCTTCGTTTACGAGCAATTTTGCTTACAAATGAATAAAAGTTAAGAAATTGGGCTAAAATTAAATCGAGAAAATTCAGAAAAATACATAACAGAGAAGTAAGACAAAAGAAGATGAATGAACTTACTCAAAAGCTCAATCAAGTTGGGCAAGTGGGCTAAGTTCTTGGGCTTGATGAGTATTGCCAAGATTTAATTTAAAATCAAATTCAGCAAAACCAAGCGCAACTTTAAGCCAATGATGATTTAGCTATTAAAACTGGTGAAATTCAAGACAATGGAGAAAGAAAAGGGGTCATGAGTCTTAAGTTCATGAAGAACTATTTGGACAAATAAGAGTAAATGGTTCAAGAAGATTCTGATGAAATTTAAAATGGAGAACTTGTTAAAAAAGTTAAATTAAATCAAAAGTAAAACTACATGACAACTAAAATCTACTAAAAAGAAGATACTAGATATGAAGACAACCCATTTTTAGATGGAATTGAAGATAGCAACGAAGATAAAAATTAAAAAACAAGTGATGCTGCTGCTGAAAAAGCCAGAGAAGCTGTTAAAAATATTCAAAAAAGACTTGACGAACAAAAGAAATTAAAATAAGAGGAAGAAGATCAAAAACATAACTATGACCCAGAAGCTAAATATAAGAAGTTTATTGAACAACAATAAATAAATAAAGTTGACACAGCGCAAGCATTTATCGATGATGAGATTTAAAATATGAAAGAATCTGAAATTAATAAGAATGTTGATGGTAAGATTTAAGATGTTATTCCAGGATGGGGTTCATGGGCAGGTGATGGTATAAGCGAAAAAGAATAATAAAAGCTTTCGTTCAAACAATAAGTTGTTAAATAAGCAAAAATCAATGAATATTTAAAGTAAGAAAAAGAAAGAACTGACTCTGGAAAAGTATGGATGTATAAGAATCAAATGTCGGTTAACACCGAAGCCTAGAAAAAGTACAACGCTAAGGGCATTAATGTAAGCGATGAAGAATATGCAAGATATTTAAAGTAATCCATTACTCCTGAATTCTAAAGTGTAACTGGATTTAAATACATTACTCAACAAGAAAGAAACTTACCAAGAGGCTTAGTTGTACACTAATAGAAAGAAATGGAAGGTAATGTCAGAGAATTATAGAAGATATAGAAGCAGTTAGAAGATTAAAAAGTGTATATCAAAGGACAAAAAATAAATACATAAACACGAAAAGCGAAGTTCTGAGATTATTATTAATATATTTTATATCATTTTCAATGCATTAATATAAATAGTTTTCACTCCAAATGATGAAATCTAAGAAACGTACTGTGGATTTAACAAATACTGATTTATAATTAACAAAAGCAAAACAGTCCAGTAGAGCATCATCAGTGACATAAAAAGCTAAAAAGACTAAAACAACACCTACAAATGACGTCGATAATAGATCAGTTTCTCAGTCTAAAATTAAGAAACAATAGAGTCTCCACTACGCCTAGCTTTAATCGTTAGAGCAATAGTTAACGACTTAGATGCAGAGTAATTCAACTCTGTATACCGAAAATATTAGTTTAAAAACGTAGTTAAACGATCTGCAGCGTATAAAGCAAATTTTCGGGCATTCTGACGACATTGTATCATTCGCGCATGAATTTGTTCAAAGTGCGGTTTATCAAAACAAGTAGAATAAGTTAATCTTTTAGCAGTTAACTCATTTCAAAGAATAGCTTGATAACATGCAGGGAAATTCGTTAGTGCAGCTTAGTTACAAACTCTAGCAGAGTTACAAGCTTTAGAAGCGTGTGGAGGACGTTTCTGGCGATGTGCGCGGCCTGACCTAATATTACTCCACGCAGCATTAAAAGCTCACCGAAGCGCAATAACTGTTAAAGTAGAAATCAGAGTTCATATCAGAGCTTCAGCTGCAACTCAAGAGGCAAAAGACCGATTTCTAAAAGCAGCTGGTAGAGATCCAGCGTAACTCGGACGTCATGCACAGCCTATAGTTGCTGTAGACTGAAAACGACCAGATAAAAGCTCAAAACCAAGATCTCTTCGAACAGGTGCAGAAAATGCGCGAAAACGAGATCAGATACCAGTAAATGAACAACCTCCTTGAAAGAGCTAAGGCAGAAACGCAACAACTCCAAGTTGAAAACGATTCTTTAAATAAATAAACGAAGAAACTCAAGGAGGAAAAACTCGCACTTGAAGAGCTCGGGGTGCAATTCGCGGGCGTGCAACAGCAAATGATCCTCAAACAGCAAGAAAACCAGATCATGCAGCAGTAAGTAAAGCAATTACAAGAAGAAAGAATCAAAAACCTGCAAACGCAAACAAAACTGCAACAATTCTCACTGCTCGAAGTCGAAAACGGAAAATTGCGCACTGACATCAACAAACTGGTACTTGACAACGCTGAAATCACAGGTACCAACACAGAACTGATGAATTAGCTGAGAGATATCAAATCAAATCTGTGCGGACGATTCGGACTCATTCAATAACTGTAACAACAAATAAAACAACAAAGAACTGGCGTCATCAAAGAAAACCAAGCATTCCAAAACTACTTCAAAGAAATGGAATAAAAAGCTAAAGATCTATCCAACCAAAATTCACGACTTGTTGATGACTTCCAACAATAAGGACGAGATATTCAGAAATTAAAATAAAACTAATTAATTTATAAAGATCAAATAATGCAATTAACTCAGCAAAGTAAAACAATGGCAAAGCATTTGTAAGAAAAACAAGACCAAACGCAGCAAATACACGCTAATAAGCTGAAACTTGAGTAAGAAATAAGAACTTTACGCGACCAGCTATTATTTGTAGAGGATGAACAAAGAAATGCATTAAAAACTTCATAAATTAAAATGGATGAAGCTGGTTCAGCAAAAATGTGCTTGGAGAGAAAGGAACAAGAAGTTCAACAGTTATCATCAGTTCTTGCTGGTAGGGATAAATAAATACAGTAACTTGTAAATTAGCTATCCCTCAAAGATACTGAGCTGTAAGATATTTCTCGCAAGCAGCGTGATTCAGCAATGATTATCCAAGAGTAGAAGTAAAATATAAAATCGCAGTAAGAATAATATTACGTGAACGAGCAACAGCTTAGAACACGCATATCCGAGCTCCAGTCAGATTTAGAGCGCATAAAAGAGCAGAACGAAGACTTCCAAGATAGAGCAATGCAAGTAAATTAAATACAGCGAGATCTTTAATAATAAAAAGATGAGAAGAACGCGATGAAATAAACTCAAGTTCAACTTGAAGTTTAACTCCGTTCCAGTTAATAAGAACTGTAAATGCGCATTGATGAGAACTAACGCATGAACGATAAGCTCAGCGGCTTCGTTAAACAACTTGAAGAATCCAAAAACGAAGCTCTCAGTTACTAAGTAGACGTATAAAAGTGCTTAAGAGAAAGGGACACACTTCAATAATAACTGGCCGAGCTTAAGATTAAACTTCAAAATAGCTTAAAAATAACAAACGAATTCGAACTGGAAAAACAAATTAGAGGATAAAAGGACAGAGACGAAAGAGAAAAGACCGAAGTACTCAACGAGCAAATGAACGTGATGAAAACTTAGCTCATTAACAGTTAAAGCGCCTGCAAAAATTACGAGGAATAACTATAACTCCTTAACTAAAAGATTCATAGTTAAATGCAAGAGTCTAATAATACTCAATAAGTTCTTTCACAAGTTTAAGCCGATTTTAGATCTAAAAGTAACATTTGCAAATAATTAGAGCTAGAAAGAAACGACTTGTAGAACCAAATACAAAATTAACAAGAATATGCTGAAAAACTACAACAAAAAATACAACAACTAGAGTAATCAGAAGCCAAAAAACAAAAGTAAATTGAAGAGTAGGCGAATTAAATCAAGCAGTTATCTAAGCAAGAAAATCAACAAAAATAAGATATAGAATAACTATAGCAAAAAGTAACCAAATATACAGCTGAAATAGAAGATTTGTAGACTACTAACATGGACTTAAGATCATAGTATGATAGCTAATTGAATTTGTCATAATCCTAAATTAATTAATCATAGCAATAACTCAGTAGCTTGTAATAGGAAACAAAAGAAAAGTTAGTAATAATTTAAAACTTAAAACAAGAAACTTCGTAGTAATCTGCAAAATTAAATCAGTAAAATCAAGAACTACAATAAATTAAATTTAAAGCAACTGATTTAGAACAAACTGTTCAAAAATAAAACGAAAAAATATCTGAACAAGTAAAAATAGCTAGAGAAGCTGAACTGAAGCTGAGATAATCACAAGAACACGCATAATAAATTGAATCTGAACTGTAATTGTAACTGATTCAAAGTTAAAATGACATGGACTTGCTATAACAATCATAGTCCGAGCTTAAATCTTAATTACTTCAAAAATAGTAATAACTTCAACAGAATTAGAAATAATTCAATGAATCATAACTATACTTAAGCTAATTGAAGTAAGAAAATATCCAAATAAAGCACTCGTAAAAATTACTAAAACGCAGAGCCAGTGATGTAACAGAGTAAATAACATCAAAACTACACTCTATTAAAACAGACCTCTATATTTAATCCTCTCCAAAACAGAATGTGTTTATTGACTCTATACAATCTATGGATGATGCATTTGAACTAGAATAATAATACTAAAATACAAGCAATGAAATGTTCAAAAATAATTTTAATGCACTTAAAGAATCTATAAAAGGACACTATGTTGAAGCAGATAAAGACGATGATTTTATGGAAATAGATTTGTGAGACAAAACCGAGTATATACATTAATAATTATTTATAACCTGTATATAAATTTATATTATATATTATTAAATAAATAATATAGAAACTTGAGTCCAAAAATATTGTTTATAATATAAACTTTATTGATTTATAACTTAACATATATTTGTTATTAAATTTCTTTTAACGTGCATTTATTTGAAATGAAGTGATCTTCAGATTTGACCAATGTAATAGTAACTTAATCTATAACAACTTAAATTCATGTATTTCATGTTATATTAAATTATCACTTCAATATGGATTTCATCAAAGACCATGCGTATTCCATTCGAGTGTTGAACATCCGCAAGTACGACAGCGCCAAACATCTACAGAGGTTCTTCATACGGTACGGGAACATCGAACATATTTTTGTGGGATAGAACCAGGCACTTATCTGTTACGACTGTCCAGAAGCGGTCGAGAGCGCGTTGTGTAGAGCTGTAAAAGACGAGAAGAAACTGTCGATACGGTTCGCGACTGGGAAGGAAATGACCGTGTTTTCACCTCACTCTAGATCGTTCAGCGAAGTAAGTACGATTCCAGATTCTGGGCTATTTGAGATGGACCTTTTGGCAGATTGATTTATATATGTGAGTGACTTTGTGTAAGTTCTAAGTAGAGTTTCTAAGTCGAGTTATCGAATTAAGATATTTTTAGATTTATATAAAATATATAATTAAAATATTGCACTTAAATTACCTGCTAAAAACTGTTATTATATTGAGGTATCACATACAAATGAATACAGTATATTAGTAGAATCACTTTCCTAGAACGGCCACGATGGGGACGTGGTCGCTGACGCACTGGCCGTTGGCGAGGACCTAGTCGTAGTAGACCTCTTCCTTTTCCAGCACCTTCAGGTTTGTGAAGATGTAGTCCAGCGTGTCCTCGAAGACGCAGGTGGTCGTGGTGGAGTAGGGTTCAATTGCGACTAGGGTCCTCTCTCCGACCACAACTTTCCGTTCTTCTCCTTCACCCGCGAACGTGCTCTTGAGCTCCAGCGGGTACCCGATAACTTCTTCGGCGCAGACCTCCTGGAACTTGATCACCCTACCCTTGGACCTGCTCATGGACTCGATGAAGGGCTGGGTCATCTCGTCGCACTCCTTCGGGCTCAGCTGCACCCCGCCCAGCATGAAGTAGTTGCACGAGCTCGGCCTGGTGTTCAGGTCTCCGGCCATGATGCGGAAGTCCGCGCGGCTCTCCATCATCGCGGCCTGGACGTACTTGAGCTGGAAGTACTTGACTGGTTCTATGAGCGGAGACCAGTTCGGGTACACGGCGGCGACCTGGACGATCTTGTCCTCGTATTGCAAGTTGACGATGGTGGCGGTGTTGTAGGTCTCGAAGGCCTGAAGGAACTTGAACCTGTCCGTTTCGGGCGCCTTCCCGCCGAGTCTCTGCAGCAGCGGGTAGTCCACCGCGAGCCTGGACATGTACAGATCACGCTTGCTCATGAAAGCGAGCTTTTCAGCTTTAAATAACACAGCCGTTAGCACCGACTCCGTCCCGTTCTCGCAGGCGCCGTAGGGGAACTCGTTCTTCAGGGACGTGTACTTGATCTGGTACCCGCGCTCGCCCAGCTCCTTCGTGATGTGGACGATCGGGTTCGCTTCGCAGAGAGTTATCACGTCTGGAGCGTAAGTGTCTACCACTTTCAGGATTTGCTTCAGCTTGTACCCGAGGTAGTTCACGAAGGGGTTCGGGATGTTGATCGCGTCGTCGAACATGAGGTTGGACTCGCACTGCAGGTTCCAGTTCATCACGCGGAGTCCGGCCTGGGTGGTGGTGGCTTCAATTTTGTAGTCTTTACTTAATATTTCTTCATATGTGAGTACTTTCTTCTCGGTGTCGTCGTATAGCATATCTGGGTTATAATAGCCGTCAGTGAGTTCTTCTTTGAAAATAGCTGGTACGAATTTTAGTTCCGTGAGGCATTCTTGAACAGCTTTGTTGATTTGTTCTTCCGTTTCAGCGATTACGCAGAAGTGCGAGTGAGCAGCTTTTTGCACGGAGCTTGCCCCGTCAACGAATGTTGCGAATCCGCACAGCGTTTTCAGCTCGTTTTTAACAATAGTTGCCATTTGCGTTATTTTCTCGGCCACTTATATGTAATTCCCGTAATTTATCCCTTTCAAATTTAACGCGCTAGCGAGCTCAGTGTGCACCTTTACAGTTGAGTTCTTGTAGTTCAGAATTACGTTGAACGGGAACTGTTTTTGGTCAATGAACGGTAAAACGTTCGATTCGAGTGAGCGCATACTGAATAATGGGCGGAGACCTGCAACAAAAACGTTCTTCTTCGAACCGGTCACGAGCATCTCAACCGGGTTCAGGCGGAGTTGGAGCATGTGCCTGTCCTCGAGGAACTGGGAGGCGAAGGTCTTCTTCAGAATGAGCTGGTACTCGTTGAAGGGTCTTGTATTGAAGGACTCGGGAAGGGAAGTGGACTTAAAGTACAGGCGGACGAGGTCGCCGTACGAGATGCGAATGCTCTGCTGGCGCGCGACCACTTTGTGAATCACTGCCTTCTGATTAACGTAAAAATGCTCGGACTCGATTAACTCGTCGTCGGGAGACCTGGAAATGTGCTCGGACTTGAGTATTTTGTAACCGGAAAATAACTTGTCAATGCAATCTACACCCGCGTTATCCATAATCTCGCCCACACGCAATTAACGGATTGAAGCAGTATTCATGTGTGAGGTGAAAATAAACATAATAGTAACAATTAATATAATAAATAAAAATTAATCATTTTCTTTCTTATCAAAGTTGAATCACAAATCACAATAAGACATTTTCTTTTAAATTAAGATTAATAAATATTGGGCTAGATATCAAGTGTTTAATTATATGGTAGGTACATTAATATACTTTTATGTTGTTCAGTACTATTTATTAGTTATATCTTAGTTAATAATAGTTAGATGAAATTATATTTATTGATTCTTTAATTACACAGATAATAGCTCGAATGATTAATTAAGCGTATGATATTTAATTTAATTTTTGTGATAATGCTTAAAAATATTAATCTTAAAATTTTCTTAATTCATTAAAAGCAAATAGTGCTGCTAATTGACGTAGATTAATATTTTAATGCATATTATAATGCATAGTATTCATTTAATATGTTTAACTTTAACTTTTTTACCAAGTTTTTCACATTATTCTTATTATTAGGAAAACATTTGAAATATTAATTTTTATACATTATTGGAGTATGTTTCTATATTTTTAACTCGCTCTAGTTACATTAATAAATCCCTATTTGTGCTTAGTATTTAGGCTTCATGTTTTGAGCCTACAGATATAGATCCTTTATCATCCTTTTTAAAAAATGTACTAGAACTATAATTCATTAAAGAAGAAGAACTGGAAGGAACATCAACGTTAGACAGATTCGCGATTTTCAGTTACTAGAGCTTTTGCGGTGGTCCCTTCATTAAAGTGGTAAATTACTATTTCGTTATAACAAGCTGTAATTAGTTGAAATTACATAAAAATTGCAAAAAATATACATGAATCTATAAATATGCAAGGAATTAATTAAATTGAGTGTAATATTGTTAATTTATAATAATTATTCTGTAGGTAATACATATATAGATAATTAGAAATACATAAGATTACAATTATATAATGACACACTTAACTGATCTTAACTGTAACCAAAGTGTAATTTTGTGACGTTACTGTGTCGAATTTAGTCAGTCACCGTGTAATTAAATAAAGCATTAAATAATCACTGAACAATAACTTTATCAACAGCTTGATTTGTTAATCTTTTATAATTATATCTAATTTACCTTCATTATTCTTTTTTGTAACATATAAATATGTTATGGATAGATAAAAGAAGAAATATTAGGTTTGGCTGTTAAATGCTTAGTTTCATTCAGTTAATAGAATGTTGCATGAGTTTGATGTTGTTTCACATGCAAGATTTTGATTTTATATTTATTCTACGAATTTTGTAAATATTTCACTCCAACTCTATAGTTTGAATGTAAACGTCAGTGCGTATTTAGAATGTGCTATCGCAGTAAGCGTAGAAGTAGGCTGTAAAGCCGATTAATACCGCGAATGTGTTACAAATTTACACGGTGTAGAAGGAGCCGGCGGACTTTATTTACATGTTTTCCGAGAACGAGCTTCATTTGCGTCATGTGTCCGAGTCCGCTTAGTTAATGGAGCTGATAAACCAGAACGCGCAGATTAACACGCCGGTTGCGACTCGTGATTTTGTGATTCGCTTTTACAACAAGGACGGGTCGAAGACGACCATAAAACAGGTCATCGTGTCCAAATCCGGGTCCAAAGCGGAGATAATTTTAATCTTAACGTCAAACGGGATCGATTCGTGCCTGTTCAGAATCCCCTTGAAGTACTTTGTCCTCACTTTGGCTCAGAACGGGAAGCTTTAACAGTTCTCCTTCGCGGTTAAAGGGAACGACATCGCAACCATCTGCAGAAACTTTGATAAGTACCCGAAACTGGGTCAGTTCGGAAGCATCAACTCAGACCTCATCGTTGGATACGAAATGGACTCGTAATCACTCGTTCTAATTAATTACAGTGATGTTAACGGTGGGTTAACTAGATATAAGCACGAAGTACAAACATTCAGCCTGGTTTAACAGCCAAGCAACATACTCGTAGACACAAGAGGCCTCATGCACAAAATGAACCAAATCACAGAAGTACTGCCAAACAAATCCGGCATATACATGATCTTGGACAGACTCGCATGCGTTGACTTGTTCGAATACTACAGTTATGGGAGGTGGAATTGCTTTTTCTTGTTTACTATGTGAGTAATTATATATTAAAATATTTTGCCACTTCTAATGCGGATGACAAATTCCAATAAACAATCTCAAGTTGGAGATTATTCATGAACTACTCATTAACACAAGATGGCTAAAAATATGATTTCGATCGTATTAGATCATAATCGACTATTCAAAGTCAGTATTTAATATTCCAAAAAGTAAAAATAGAAATTGCCACATGCAATAAAAGGAGGGCAAGGACAAAAATAAACGCAGTAGAAGATGTTTAGGGAAGACCAACTAATTCACTTAACAAACTTAGGCAGATCTGAAGCGTTTGTATTCTCTTCATTTCTGGGTCCAACGGAGGAATTCATAAAATATTGTATCAATCTGAACTAGTTATATCACTCGTTTAAGACGTCCCTGTGTAATTTCTACGTTTTAGTCAACAAAGCTCATTTATGAAAGATTTTATCTCGAAAATATATGGATGTTAAGCTGGATTGGAGAAAGGAATAAGAGGATCCAATGATTGGTGTACGGACGCGATATGTAATTTATAACTAGTAGCGCAGTCACTGAACCTGCAGGGGACCTCCGTGTTCATCTTCAACTGGGTCAATCTAAACGATTTTAGGTATTTCTTAATCACGAAAAACAATGGAGGACTTTTTCTTTCAATCTCAACCGGGAGCTCAAGATGAAGTCTTGGTACTTCGCTTAATTAGAATTATAATTCAGGTAGTTACAGTCGCTTTCATTTTCAAAATACAAATAATGAATGTATTTTTGTTTCTTGAAGAATGAAATCAAGTGGGTTAGTCGGGCCCAGTATTAAATAATATATTGATGCTACTCTAAAACAACAGTTATTTTACTTATGATCTTCCACTTCCATTTCATAATGAGAAATCAATTTTCTTGATTGTTAAATTATACAACGTTGGGTAAAGTTGAAACTTATTATTGAAGTATATACAGAGTTATATACTTTAATTATTGTAACACAGCTATCCAGGACTCAACCAGGCCTTGGTGTGATTGAAGCACTTTACAAATCAATAGTAAATAGAGTCAAGGAGTGTATTGAGGAGGAGGGAGAACCCGCTCATTATTGAGCCGGACAGTGATATAAGTAAGATTCAAATGATAAACTTCAATCTTCTTCCTAATTCAAAAAAGCAATTCGAGGGCCCACCACTGTACCTCAACAACAGAAATATAGATATTAGAGAAGTTCAACAACCAGGATTCCAAATCCAATCCAAATACAGCTACTTAAGACAACTCTACCCACTACACCTTATTCCAAAGGGCTTCAAACCGGAGCTGTAAAAACTTATTTCAGCTTCTGCTGCTGTCACTATCCCAAAAACCTCCAAATCACCTGAATAATTTTTCATTCTTACCTGCATGGCATGGAGAAACGATATTGAAAAAGACAATTAACCAAGATTTACTTAACAGTACTAAACAAATTCCTAATTCATTACTGGTGTTCCAGATGAAGTGTTTGTTAAACACAATATATTTTTGTACAGCTAGAAAAAATTGGTAGCTTATGCAGCTGTTAATTATTACCCAGATATTTTACAGGTATCACAGGATCAGCGCTACATATTTGTGGCTTCATCTAAGTCATTCATGACAAATATATTCAAAATTGAAGAATAAAATGGTAAAATTTCATTGGTTTAAGAAAAGCCCGTACAACACCCACATTAAGTAACATAACTCACTTCTGTGTGTTCAACCTTATCCGGTTGGTTATTAATGTTTGATAATAAAAACTCAGTTTACACTTATAAAGGTGATTTGAAATAGTACTCCTGTGTTTCCAACAAATGTTAGAATAATTTTGGCGAACTAAACTTGCCTGTAAAACCATTAAGACTTTCTCCCCAAAAATAAGTAACATTTGCAGATCAATTAAACGTTAATGACTTGAATACAAATACTGATGAACAAGTACGTAGATTGACAGAAACTAAAATCCCAGGAATATAAGGATTCATGACAAGTTCCTTATTTAGTCCTATTAATGAAACATTTATTAGACGGGCCCATAAGCAACCATAGTTAGAGCAAACCAGTACAAAATTAGCTAATGATTTAATAGAGTTAGCGATTGATTTAGGTGAAGAAGCACCCTCAAATGATCTTAAAGAATTTTAAGAAATATTTGTTTAATATTTTAGAATCTACGAATAACTCAGATTAATAGAAGAGTTTGTAGCACTTATATTAAATCCAAATATTGAAGAAGAGAATATTTAGCATTTAGATATTGAAATGCGTGATTTGTTATTAAATCACTTGTAAGATTGTGCAATTACAATAAGAAACTCTCGCCATGTGTTGGGTAACCCAGAATTTTACTTTTCTGAGCTTAAATACGTAAACAACATTATATTCTAAATACTTTAGCCACATGAAAAAGATTTGTAATTAAACTTCTAACTGCTACACGTTGTGAGATCTGTGATGAAAAGAGATGCTGTTGATTCCACATTCCTTTAGGAACTTCATAAGTTACTAGAGAATTCAATTAATACCATCGAGATTACTAATTCAGATGTGTGTAAAATTATAATGACAGAATATTAAGAAGAAATCAAGAAATAAGGGAAATTAATTCCAATAGTATAAATAGTTGCACAAAAGACTTAATAAATGACCGAGTATTTCTAAACATGCTGCAGTTATAAGACTTAAGTTTTGAGTGCTCTTCATTATTAAACCGTTAAAAATTAAGAAAGATTAAATTAATTAAATGAATCATCAATTTCATATTCATTTTTAGGAACAAAGCCATAAACACTTCAATAACACACAAAACTAATAGATTCAAAAATATAAGAGTAAGATAAAGCAATAGATTAATTAGTAGATTCTCCAGATATTCGGAATTTTGACAAAATTCCAGAAAATTTAGAAAAAGAATTAAAAGCTAATATGTATGCAAATAAGAAATAAAAGATTTATGAAAAACCAAACATGTTCAAAGTTGGATCCCCTATTGCGTAGAACACTCAAATCACTGAACAATAAAATAGTGACTTTTAATCTTTTGAAGAAATGGATGAATTAGATGATATGAGCCTTCGTGCTCCAGCTGTTGAACTTTAAAATGATGCCAAAACAGTGTCGATGCTAAAAACTTAAGAAACTACTGCTAAATAAGTTATTAAAGATTAAGCAATATAAAAATCTGATCTTATAACAGAGTCTAAAGTCAGCAAGCCACAGCCACTACCGTAAGTTAATTCGATAAATGAATATACTTATGAAGAAATTTAAGAATATGAAGAAATTGATGAAGTTAACGAGGTTAATAAAGACTCAGTTGTTGAAAAGGCGAGTGAAGTAGCAAAGGCGCCCATTGTAGAAGCAGTTGATTAAAAAGTGGTAAACAACGTTTTTGACAGTTAGTTCATAGCACCAATGATTATGAGCATTGACCCATAAAAATAAATTAATCAATAACCAACTGAAGGAGTTAAAACTCAAGTTTAAAAAGAAACACTTGCAGAAGGAAAATAAAAGAATACCAAACATGTTAAATAAACTGATGAAGCCAAGGATTATACCTATGATTATGAAAACTAGTATTATTACGAAGAATATGATGATGAAGAAATGAATCCCGATGCATTAGAAATTGACATTGAGAAGAGTCAGGCTAAATCTGTTGTGGAAACTGAAGAACAACGTTTAGAGAAATTAAAACAATTTGAAAAGGAATAAGCTCTCCAGCAAAGTATTTTGCTGAAGACTTAGCAAGAAGAGCTAGAGAAAATTGCACAAGCTGCTAAATCTCAGGATTTGTCTAAAAGCACAAAACCAGAGCCGAAGGAGGAAAAGTTAACAAAGGAGCAAATTAAGCTCCAATAGAAGAAGCAAAAAGAAGAGGAATTGAAGAAGGAAAAGGAAGAGAAGGAAAAACAAAGAAAGGAGAAGGAACTCAAAAAGCAGAAGGAAATCGAAGAAAAAGAAGCTCAAAGACTGTAATTAATCAAGGATAAGGAAGCTGAGAAGCAAAAAGCTAAAGAATTGAAACTGCAAAAAGAAGCTGAACTCAAGAAAGAACAGACAAGCTCAACAAGAGTAAGCCACCAAAACCAGAACCAAAACTCGATTCAACAAACACAGTTTAAACAACTAACCCTGAACCCGAAAAACAACCAAAAACAACTGAGCTTGAAAACACAACCTCATTGCCAATTGAAATTGAGAAGCCCTCAAATCCTGAGCAGTCAGTTTCAAAACCAATTTCGGACCCGAACCAGGCCTTCATCGCCAACAGCGAGACCCAACCACAAGTTACAATCGTTCACGACTCAGAACAAATTAGTTCGGCAATCCCAGTTGACTAATTGGCTACGAGTTAATACGGCTCACTTGCTGGTTATAACAACGTTGTTGACACTCAGGAACAGCTTGAGAAGGAGAAACTAATCCAACGCATGAAGGAGCAAGAGCAGATCAAGCTCAAAGCAAAATAAAAAGCTCAAGAGCAAAACATCCTGCTCAAAGATAAAACACTTGCGTTCACCGAAACAAAACAAGAAATCGCAGAACCAACAGAACTCACTGATATCTAGTAATCCCTGACCAAGACAGACCTGAAAACAACCGGAATATAAGGGATTCAGTACAACATGAGCACATCAATTATAAACAAAGACAAAATGATGCAGTCCGCACTTGAAGACCAAGACGAACTCATCAAAACATTTGAATCTATGATTAAAACACGCATTCAACTACAACAAAGCCTGAATTAATCAGGAAATGGAAATGGAGCCAAATTTTCAAAAGACTTCAGTAATATTAGACATTTCCCCAAGAGCAACCTGGCCAGCATGATTTCAACAAAAATTGAAAAGAGTTACATGCACAACAGCTTATTAAACTCTAAGTTAAGAGCTAGCCAAAATGAGTGATGATATGATTATATTCTACTAAAATATTGACATACATGCTATATTAGACTTATCACAGCAAAATACAGAGTTATATTTTCACATTTAATAGTGTTTATATGTAATATCAATTAAGATGGAGATATTGCAGTAAATTAACTTATATTACATTTAATCGTGTTTTAAAAAACTTTTCATTCCATTTCTTTTGATGAGCAACAGATTCGCCTCCCTCGGTGCTACTGAAGAAAAGAAAGAAGTCGTCGGTCGTGACAGCAAACGCCACGAACCAAAGGCTCCAGCTCACGGCCGTCAATACGATCGTAATTCCGTTAAGGGCGAACGTCGCTTCCCATCTAAGGAAGGTGCCGGCAAAGGTGGCTGGGGTAATCCAAAGGACACCCGCCCATTGAGAGAAGAAACCGCTGAACAAAAGGAACGCCGTGAACTCAGAGAAAAGGAAGCTGTTGAACAAAAGCAAAAGCACGAAGAATATTTAAAGAGCATCACCACCCTTGACGAAAAGGCTGTTATAGTTGTCGCCCCAGTCGAAGTTGAAGTTCAAAAGTATACCACTGTTCCAGCTGATATCCTCTCCCTCGGTAAGGAAACCATGGCTAAGAAAGCTGAGAAAAAGTCCAGAGCTGCCAGAACTCTCATCATGCTTGAATGATTTAATGAATGATATATACAAATAAACTGCAAAATACAAAACGACAAAGCTTAAATACAAAATACATTAACACTCATACAAAAAATTAATCTTATCATGTTAAATTAATGACATATGCTGACTACTTAACACTATTTATGTCTATTTTACTAATATTACATTGATAACATCACAATTACAATTTTATGCATGTTCATACTTCTAATAATTTTAAATTCTACAAAATAACTCTAATTACATTATAATGCTGATTTTATTTTAAAAGAAACCACTCCACTTCTGGTAGTATGTCCAAGTCCAAAGTACATTCATCCAAGGGTAACAACAGAAAAGCCCACAGAAACGGTATCAAGAAGGTACAAAAGCACACTTCCGTCTCCCCAGTCGGCGTCAACCAGAAGTATCTCTTGAACGCTCACAGATCCAGAGTCGGCAAGACCAACAAAGCTGCTGAAAAGAAGTGACCATTAATATTGAAGCGGTCAAAATATACTAGCGTAAACAAAATGATTAATACCGAGATACTTTGTAGAATAGAATTCCAAGAACAATATATTATTATGCGACAAATTAGAATGCTTTAATATAATATGCAACCACCTGTTCACCTATCTTCAAAAAATGTTTACGGTAATCATTTATTACGTTATCATTTGTTATTTATAATTTTATATTTAAAAATATTTCAAAATAACATTTTTATTTACTTATTTTGAAATTAAACTTCTCTTTGAAGAAACACTGAGCAAATTAACATCCCGAACCCCTTCGTGAACTACCTCGGGTACAAGCTGAGGCAGATCCTGAAAGTGGTTGACACTTACGCTCCAGACGTGATAACTCTCTGCGAAGCGAACCCGATCGTCCACATTACGAAGGAGCTGGGCGAGCGCGGGTACCAGATCGAGTACACGTCCCTGAAGAACGAGTTCCCCTACGGCGCCTGCGAGAACGGGACGGAGTCGGTGCTAACGGCTGTACTATTTAAAGCTGAAAAGCTCGCCTTCATGAGCAAGCGTGATCTGTACATGTCCAGGCTCGCGGTGGACTACCCGCTGCTGCAGAGACTCGGCGGGAAGGCGCCCGAAACGGACAGGTTCAAGTTCCTTCAGGCCTTCGAGACCTACAACACCGCCACCATCGTCAACCTGCAATACGAGGACAAGATCGTCCAGGTCGCCGCCGTGTACCCGAACTGGTCTCCGCTCATAGAACCCGTCAAGTACTTCCAGCTCAAGTACGTCCAGGCCGCGATGATGGAGAGCCGCGCGGAGTTCCGCATCATGGCCGGAGACCTGAACACCAGGCCCAGCTCGTGCAACTACTTCATGCTGGGCGGAGTGTAGCTGAGCCCGAAGGAGTGCGACGAGATGACCCAGCCCTTCATCGAGTCCATGAGCAGGTCCAAAGGGAGGGTGATCAAGTTCCAGGAGGTCTGCGCCGAAGAAGCTATCGGATACCCGCTGGAACTCAAGAGCGCGTTCGCGGGAGAAGGAGAAGAGCGGAAAGTTGTGGTCGGAGAGAGGACCCTAGTCGCAATTGAACCCTACTCCACAACGACCACCTGCGTCTTCGAGGACACGCTGGACTCATAGTTAAATATAATTCTTTCACTCATAACGTCTACAATCAACTTATCACGTTCTAACTACTATTATTAATATAAACTAGAAATTATTATTATATTCGTATTATAATAATTCTTTTCAATAATTCTAAAGACTATTTCTAAAGTAGTTTTTAGAGTGAGAATATCTTTTTCTAGTAATTATAAAGTATATTGCAATGTTATATTAATGTTATATTAATCTAAAAATATCTTATCTATTCTATACTTGGTTAACTCGACTTTGATGAACAGTAACTTTACTCAAAGGTCACTCACATATATACAAATCAGTCGGACATTAGATCCATCTCAAGCAGCCCAGAATCTGGAATCGTACTTACTTCACTGAACGATCTAGAATGAGGAGAAAACACTGTCATTTCCTTCCCAGTCGCGAACCGTATCGACAGTTTCTTCTCGTCCTTCACGGCCCTACACAACGCGCTTTCGACCGCTTCTGGGCAGTCGTAGCAGATTAGAGCCTGGTT
The DNA here is from genome assembly GCA_963988835.1 of Hexamita inflata. Classification (NCBI taxonomy): domain Eukaryota; phylum Fornicata; order Diplomonadida; family Hexamitidae; genus Hexamita; species Hexamita inflata. The sequence goes on from CAXDID010000710.1 coordinate 124,962, forward strand.
CTATCCCACAAATATATGTTCGATGTTCCCATACCGTATGAAGAACCTCTATAGGTGTTTGGCGCTGTCGTACTTGCGGATGTTCAACACTCGAATGGAATTAGTGTAATCTTTAATGGAATCCATATGAGAAGTGGACGAATATATTTGATCGTCAAAACGATATTTAAGCTTATTTAATATTTCATTTAATGCACATTCATACTAAATAATTGCATGATATAGATGTAATTTTTAGACGTATATAATTTAATTACATTGTATTGACGTAACTTACTCTGTTCATTGAAAAATTGAATTATGTAAAGTCACATTAGTAATCTTAGAATATAACATAAAGTATATTATAATATGTAAAAGAATATTATATCTGACCTTTAAACCTTGTAAACTTTAAGGTATAAGAAGTACGGTAAAATCTCACGAAAAGACTCTTGGATACACTCGCATATATACTCAGGAAAACTAGAAAGTCAATACATGATTACTGTACTTGTTTAGATATTTTGAGATTTCTCACGTAAAGACCTAATCTAATCTCATATAAGTATAAATTACATAATTTTACCTGATGATTGGTATTAGGGTAGAAAATAAGTGCGAGAATATACTAATTGCTTGCAATCATCATGATTGCGCTTTAACATGAAGAATTAACACGATAACATTTTAAAAATATTAGAGTTTACACTTATTTTATAGACCCAAGTTGATCACGTATTGACTCTTGAGATAGGATATCTCGCATATAAACTTTAGAAATTGAAAGCTTATACACGATTTTGCTTGGCTCTATACGCGAGTGTATCCAAGAGTCTTTTCGTGAGATTTTACCGTAAATTATTTATATTGAAGCAATGATCGAAATGTATGAAAAATGAAATTCGTTGATTAAAATGTAAGAAAATTATTGTAAATAATAATAGTAAGTAATATTTAAAGCTATAAATACTTAACAATTAGAAATATATACAAATCTTGCGAAAATAGTAGAATTCATTATTATATTTAATTCATAAAAGAGAAATTTCTTGTTGAAATGGAAACAAACATACATATTTTTAAGAGTTGAAGAAAAGAAATATTTTCACACCCTTCATGTAAGAATATGTTTAGAGACGAATCACAAGCTAGAAAGTTTGCCAAGAAATTTGTTGAAAATATTAAGAGCTAAAAACAAGTCTCTGAAGCATAGATTAACACTTTGGGTCAGTTGCTCAAGGAAGTAAAACCTACTCAAAGAAAAAATGTAATTGACTTGGCCGTGTAAATTGATAAACGCTTTGAAAAATATTACCAAGAATTTGAAATAGAGTTCGCTGTTGATCCATAAACTAAAACTGTCGAGAAAAAACAAGAGGATAAAAAAGAAGAAGTTCAGGAACTAAGAGTCATTCCAGTTCAAAACAAATTCGAAACATTAAAAGACGCCCCTGAGCAACAATCTAAGAAGAAGTAAATTTAAATTGCTCGTGGTGGCTAAAATTCAGCAGTTGCTTTACAAAACTCAATTCTCGGTTTACTCGTTGATGGTTTCACAGCCACAAATAACAACAAACGCTTTTTCCAGTACATTTACTCAAATGGAAATCCAGGTTGTTGCGTATTCAAGCTTATACTGAAAGAACTTCCTGCAGTTTACAGAGAACTTTAAGGAACAACAGAAGATAAAGAACCAGTAAATATTATTCAACACTTACTTTCAGAATAAGCTAGTCGCAAGAATCAAGCTGCATTAGAAGTAAAACCAACTACTGGATAAAACGAATTGGCTCCAAATAACATAATGCAACTTACTCAAGCCGACAAGATAGCCTTCAAGTAAAAGCCAAAGAGAGTTATTGAAGAAGAAAACGAAATAGATAAAGAAAAGGGATTCCCAACTTTAGTAGGTTCGTCATTTTTCAAGAATTTACTTTGCCCACCAAACACTAAAAATAAATCCAACGAATTTGAATTTAGATTACTTCCAGCTGAATTTTTGTAGTACCAGTTCCACTTTAAGCCTGAAACAACCGATTAATCTCAATGGAATGGAAACATCATCAGCTTAGATTGTGAAATGGTTTAAACTGGAGGCAGAGATGAATTGAGCTTAGCAAGAGTTACTTGCTGCGACATCAACGGTAAGATATTGTTTGATGAGCAATGCAAACCATCCCTACCAATTGTAGACCATTTAACACAATATTCAGGTATTAAGCCAGGTTAATTAGACGACAAACAGTCTCAAATAGAATTAATGGAAAAGTTCTTCAAAAAATTCATCGTTGATAACAAGTGGCCTTTAATTCTTGGTCACGGTCTTGATAACGACTTCAAGTGCATGAACATTGAAGCTCCATTCGTAGTTGATACCTCAATTTACCTTAACTCCGGTTTCAAGAAATTTAAGCTGAGATATCTTGCTTCTGAATTTTTACAAGTTGAAATCCAAAACTCAAGCGAAGGTCACGACTCAGGCGAAGATTGTAAGGCCGTTGCCGCCCTTTGTAGAGGTATATTCACAGCTTATGGAGACCAAACTCTCCAAGAAAAGTATTTAGAAAAGGAAATCGGCGATAGACTCCTCAAAAGATTCAAATCTGGAGGTGAGGACATTTCCCAAAGAATGAAGAGCGCGTTTGAAAAATGCTGGTACGAGTTCTCAGCGAACTACATCGGACAGTTCACAGATTCGCTCAAATTCTTCAAGTTAATTGACGAACAAGACCTCGTGAAGGGTGTAAAAGCTGTTGACTTCTAAAAACGCGTAGCCATATTCGGTGAACAGCAAATTGAAGATTTTAGTTAATTTAGAGCACAACTAGAAGCAGTTTTACCAGCTGGATTTGTACAAATATATATCTTGTCAGAAGAACAGAAAGAATAAGACCAGAAAGAAGTTGTTGTAACTTTCGTTAAAGAGTGAAATAGTTAAATTTAACTTAAAAAGGAATTGTGATATTTCACTTTTCATATGTATGCGTTTGTCATCGTTGTAGTTTTAATGCCATACGCTTTACTTGATTAATTTCTTCTGATTACATAAAACGCAACTGCGGCAATCACCAAAATACCAATTATAACACCTATCGCTATTCCAATGCCTGCCCCTGTGCTCAAATTAGATTTAGGCTAATCGTCTTATTTCGAGCCACAATATAACATACCTTCTTAAATAAAAGTTATAGGTTTTATAATCTGTATTGTTATGTTTGGTGTAATAGTTCTAGTAAATGCTTTATTGCTATACACGCATGTGTCAGAGCATGTGGCTATACATTCTTTATAGTAATTACAGGATTATAAACCTTTAGAACATCCATCAGAAGGCCATATATTACACATTTCCAGTTGCTAAATTGTAGCGTATGTTTTTATTAAATCCAAATATTGCTGGTATTCTTCGGGTATCAAAAAACTATAATTATCCAAAAATTCATTAAAAGGTACATCTAAACATTTCATATCGACTGGACACTATTCTTGAACATTTATATCTAAATTTATACCGCTATATTTTAACTATGCTTTTGTTTAACAAGTTGTTGCTAAAGTTTCGAAAAGATATAACATGATTCTAAGAAGTGAAAAATGTAAAAACCTATATATCTGTAATCTAATATGTAATATATTATATAACATAATATAAGGATACAACAATTATTATTAATTTTAAGATGATCATCATAAATCAATAATTAGTAAACTTTACAATGTGTATTCAATTCAGTCACGTACTATATTGATATTAAATTACTAAAAAGTTTAGCGCTTAATACTCGTCGCTTAATTTATAATATTATTACCCATTGATTTAGGGCTGTTATTTGGCTGTACCATACAGGTTTTACTTGGAAACTGTACCTTGTACGGCTGTATACAGTATACAGCATAAAATCAAAAGCTGTATGAAAAGTGACTTAATTAAGCATTAAATGAGAAATTTGATCACACTTCTTCTTCTTGAATTTCTATTTGTAGCTTTTTTAATGCATCTTACAGCGTGCCATTAATTTTTAAGTAACATAATGATTCAAAAGTCCCCATTTTTAAAGAATCTCTTCCTCTATTTTCTGTAGCTCTACCTAAATAACTAAACAGCCTCTCTATGTAAGCTTCAGATACAGTTAAACTATCCAATAGCTTTAAATATTAGCAGACTGCAATATTTACCGTTTCATATTGTGCTGTAAGTGATTTTCCTATCAATCTTTCATCTAATTTTCGTGATTTAAATGTCATTATCTTAAATGGACTGAATTCTATTCCAAATTATAAGTACATTTCTTGACATAGTGCAACTATTTCGCCTTCGTGCTTCTCTTTTTCATCATGTTCAAGTAATTTGTTGAATCTAGCTATTTCTGTTTAAAACATAAGCATCTTTTTGGCTCTAGCTCTTACACATTTACTCATAAGTTTACCTCTGACACCGTGAAGCGATAAATCTACATGGAGTTAGTTGAATATTTATTACAAGTCATTCTGAGAACAATTATCTCTTTCCATTTATGTCAAATCAATGATTGATTTGATAATGTAACTAATATTAATGATATTTATCAAATTAACGTATTAAAAATGATATAAATTAAATATAAACACATATAATGTAATTTAACAGTACTTATGATTCAATTTAATCAGCTATGCATAATATCAATTAATTATCACATAATAATGATGTGAAAATAATGTCGTAATTTTTATATTATAACACAAACTAAAGCAATCACCACATCACATTATGTCCACTGTAAATGAGCGTTTACTAAATGCAAGACTTCCTATGTCAGTTTACAAATTATGTCCCAACATACCAACTGAATTGTAATAACCCAATTTCGATCCGATTGAGTATGTGAATGCATAGTTGAAGGATAGATAATTTTCTGCAGATTTGTTGAATTAACTGATATCCGACATGGATACAAAAATTAAAAACATCGATGGTTAAATTGAAGAAATAATTTGTGCAGAAGAAGAACCAGAGTTACCAGATTTATCATAAACAACTTAATTATTTAATGATCTTTAACACATTTAGAAGTAAGTTTAAGAAACCTAGTAGAATTCAGCTGTGTTTATTGATAAAATGAATAGATTTAATACAGCTAGAAGATAAATTGATTATTTATCAATGAGTGTTGAATTTTGTAAACTGTTTTAAGAAACTACAACTTAATTCCCACCTGTAATGCCGTCTTCGGCTGATGATTAATAAGCTCTAATCAAACCATTTTCAACTGCGTGTTGTGTGTAGCAGTATCTTATATAATTGTAAGATATTTAGCAATTATAAAATCCATACAAGCAGTACAACAATTTTATAACTATGGTTAAGTAAATGAGACCGTAGTAATCTCATCTTCAGGATGCATTCAGTTTTTGGACCACTTTATCAATAAAATTTGGTTTCTTGGTTGCTGCTGGAAAGTTGGATAATTTTTACGAGGAGGTGTCCCAGTAAATATTTTAGGAGAGTTTCCCAGAATTATTGAACGAGACAATCCTTGGTAATAACTTTGGTCAGAAGTTCGAGATGTTTTTCAAGGCGCATTCGAAGTACATGCTTGATTTTGAGAAGATGGGTCTCACTCAGGTCATTCAGGGCCGTAATGCATACTTTGAGTATTTGAAGCAGTACGGTTAGGGCAAGGACACTGCAATTCACCAGAACTGCCCAGATTTGTACATCGTTGAAGAAGATGAGTTGTACAAGAAGTTTGATTTGTACTCTACATTTTTCTAGCAATTAGCTTCAATTTTAACGAAGAAGATCTAGTCTCAATTAGCTCGCCTGAACGTTGAGGAAACAGTGAAGCAGCTGAAGCTCATGGAGCGCCTGGAGGCCTTTTTGGTCCAGAATGAGACCTCAGTCAAGGAGAACCAGCTCATTTCCGTTTTCCTCCCCACCCTATAATCCATCACAGACTACATTTGCCAGTAAATGGAGCTCTTCATTCAGAACCAGTTCCTGCCCTCACTCCAATTCCAGCCGAAGAAACAGAACAACTTCTTCAACGACCTCAGGACTCAGCTGAACAAACTGTACAGCTACCTCGAATTCGTACCCAAAAAACTCGAGTTTGTCCAGGCAATGCAACTGAACCAAAAAATATTCGACCTGGTTACCAATGAAGTACTCGGAGCGTCAGAGAAGAGGCTCAACTTCACTTAGTATGTTACCCCGGCCATTGAGAAGCAAACAAGGGGCTTCAAGCCATACGGAGCGTTCAACGAGATGTTCAGGGGCGGGAACTCGCTCGTACAACTCGAAACATTCAAGTGCTCCGGGCTCATGGTAGTAGATTTCACCGACCAAGAATACCCACTGATGATTTGCAGCGATTTACTGAAAACTGTCAAATACGTCGAACAATTCTTCGACACTGTCGTACAACAACTCCAAATACGCGTCGAACCCAGCATGCAAGAACAAATCGTAAATAAGTTCGGGTTTTCAGATCAATAATCACAATACACTAGCATGTTCGAAGCCGCAACAAGCTCTTTACTTGTTGGACAACTCATATTCTCATCATTTTACACACAATAATAAAAAAGAGCAAACGGAATCGTCAGCGCCAGAGAAACATTTGTAACCTAATTCAAACAAATTGAAGAAAACATTGCAGACTACTACGAAGAAATGGACCTTGAAATGTTCAAACTTGGTTTATTCAACTCATTTTTGGAACAGTTAGGAGGCTTCATAGTTGGTAATTTGATTAAGGACGGTATTTCTGCTGAAGATCTACAATCCATCAAGAAGTCAGTTGATATTATTGCTCAAGAATTCTCCAACACTGGTGAAATAGGCGTTAAAAAGTTGAATCAAGTAATATTAGTTAAACAGATGAAAGCAGATGGAAGAGATGTTGAAAGATCATAATTTATCGCTATCATGGGTGATGTACCAGGTGCCGCTAAATTTTACGACGAAGTCGTAGGCGGAATCATAGCGAGATGAGGTAAATTTAAGAAATGTTTTTGTATTTTCTATATTTATTAGGTTCTATATTTTTTCTACTATTACTACTCAATTAGACATGTTTATACACAAATAAATATAAAATACTAAATATTACTATATTTTAATCTAATCTATTAGCGGCCCACTCCAATTTTTATAATGAAGAAAATTATATATTAACCAGCGTCGCCCACCCGAAGTAAGTCTGCATAAATATTAAACTTGAAAAATTTTGATAATATGGATCAAACAGATGGTGCATTACATAAAGCGCGATTAAACTATATTAAATAGTAAATACAGTTATGCCGTAATAATGCTTTAGCTTTGAAATCCAATGCGTCAAAGTACGAGCAAGAATTTATAGATCAATTCTGCTGTTTGACTGATGCTAGAGAGCAGATTAAAATGCTAACAGCATAAGTGTAAGCTTTTAGATAAGAAAACCTGGCTTTAAATGCTGAAATTAATCATTAGTTAACACTGCACAGAGATAAGGACGATAGAATCCAGCAACTAGAGGACACTGTTTAAGTGTATAAAACAAGGAATTCAGCGTTATTATAGAAACTTCAAAAAGTTTCAGTATATATAAACGACAATAATAATGAGCGCGCACCATCAACTTTAAAAACATAGCAAGATGCAAAATTACTGAAAGAAAACAAAAAGTTGCAGTTACAAACGCAAGTAATGACGCAAAAACTTGAGAAGTACAAAGCGAAGCCCAAATCGGCGTAAATATCCCAGTTCCAAATAAATGAGATTAAAACTGAAATAAAAACGCAGAAAAAGGCAACAAAAATAAGCAAAAAGTAACAAGTGTAAATTAAAAACGTCCTTCAAGAGATTCTGTTCCCTATGGCTAAAATAGAATCAAAATAAACTGAAATAAGAACCTGGACGAACGAAATGATACGACCTCCAATTAAAAACGGGTAAATAGTTGAGATGAATCAGGGCTGCATAAAAATACTGAGAACATTAGCCAAATAACTTCACACATAAAAAGCTCAAGTTGACACTGGATTCGCAAACACTGTTCTTACGAATTTATCGGAATAACTCAAAATACAAATGATGGAAACACCAGAACGCGTTTACAAATGTCTTTGCCAACTCAACTAATTAGCATAATTTCTTATTTACGACGGGGAATACTTGGCAAAACTATTTGATAAATTTTACAGCAACTCATAAATGTTCGAAGACACACAAAGCTCCAGCGACGACTAATTATGCCTTGAAAAGATACTCAGGCACCTAGATCAATATTATAGACCAGAATATAACCAAACAGAATATTTTAAACTTCTTGACTATCACAAAAAGAAAGAATCAGTTCAATTCAATGCAACATAAATCTAGTCGGTTTCTTTCGGAGCTGCAGAATCAATTCACAACTATTTGCTATAAGAATTCTTAAATAACAATGAGAAGTTTATGGGAATCTTAAAGCTTCATATTCAAGAACTCCTAGAATAGTTATTACTAAAAGACAAACTAGAATAAATCTACTAAATAATTTTAACTAAAGAATCATTGTCAATTCGTGGTTCCGCATAATTTTCATTAAACGATAATAGAGACCTTGTTGATTTCTCGTTATTGTTCTGTACATTCTGTGTTATTATGAATCTATCAGGATATAAAGTACATATGTTCGAATAAATCATGAACACTAAGAAAGTTCTTGTTGATAGATATAGCAGCTTCATGAAAATGGAGGACGTAAACGGCATTTCTGATGATCATATAGTGGCACCGTGGTTTCCTGCATTTAGTGGATGGGGATTTATTTTTGGAGCTAGAATATCTGGGAAATGAGATTATTGGTTACAATAAATAAATAATTATGCAGTAATTATGCTATATTTGTAATGTAAATAAATGATCCAACAATATACGACGATTTTAAATCAAACTTTATAATTATATTATTATATATACCTTTATAATTTAAATTAATGTCACTACACATCACATGTGGCTACATTTAATAGTAATTGACATTAATAGTTAAACACTATCAGGCTCATTATAATATACACATAATAATATGAGTTTTAAAGATTCTGTTACATTTTTGTATATATAAAAAATTCGATAAATATGACATTTTATTACAAAATATATAATATTAATATATTTTTCACTTCAGTAAATGCAGTTGTTATAATACATATTTGCGTCATCAATATGCAAAACGAGTGCGTAAGTAATGGCTTTGACTGATATAAACGTGCAAGAATAATGCCCAAATGACGCGAAGTGCTTAAATTTACCCTACAATACGTTTATGCAAAAATATCGTGCGTTAATTCCATAAGAATATTAGTAATATATTGATTAAATAGACACATACGCGACCATAAAAGACCTGGAGATGTGCAACATTTGGCCTGCTGACGGCTGCACTTCTGACGTGTAGCAATGCACCTATTTCAAGCAGTGTGTTGAAACTTGCTCTAATTCATGCACATTTATCAGCGGTTCCGTTTCAAGAACGATTACCCCGAACGTGACTATGTTCGGCATTGGTCCAGTTACGTTTAACTAACCTGGAATGTTGTACTGCGGTTCAAGCGCAAAATAAAACTCGAGCGTTGGTAAAAGTGTAGGAATAGCCATTGGTGTTATAATCGCCATTCTTTTGGTCGGAGGCCTTGCGTTCTACATTATGAGAAGAAATAACACCACCAAGAAGCCATCTGCGTTTAAAGCAACCGCATAAATGACAAACGCTTACATATGAAAAAATACTGAGTGATGTTCGTCACTAATATATATATAGTAATATATAGTACTTCGTAGTAATATATATATAGTAATATATAGTACTTCGTACTTTGAAGGCCATGTAGCCATTTTTCGACGCTATTGACAGGCCTATTTAAATTTTGGGGTCTGGCATATTTTCGTCACATTAGCCTTCCCTAAAAAGGAATGATTAAATTCGCGGTTATTGACTTTCATTTTTGAGTGTACATTTTACTCAAAACTTTCTTATTAACTTGAAATAAATGTTAATACAGAGCTAATAAATTGTAAAATAATAATTTACAAAAGGAAATTAAAATATCTATAAACATTTGCATTCATATATAGATATAAGACATTATTTTGATTATAACCACTTCTATATTTGATTTGTAAACATTGCTAAACGACTTTAGTTGTGTAAGCAATTTTGAATAATAGTGATATAAATATATACATAAGTATAAATCATAAATATACCATTATTTAAATATATAATATATATTATTCTCACAAAATTTGAACAACTTTGTAACTTTAAGCAGTCCTTCTAATCTACTTATATTTAATGTATATTTAATATACTATTTTATATTGTCACGAAATTAAACGTATTCTATATCAATTATTTTACAAATACAAATACTACTAGTGTTTGTGGAGTGAAAATATGTGATATTTTATATAAATTATGAAGTTTTATTAAAATTAAGTATTTTTAAATTCATAATTAAGACTGACTTTAAGAACTGCAAAACATTTCACTATACCTACTTCCTGTTGGTGTAATTGTACATTATTTTAATAGCATTCAGATTCTTTTCGCTAAATTTTCGCGCGAACATGAGCCCACTCTCTTAAATTTTTTTAATATCATTATAATTTAAATCCTTGGGATGCGATCCCCCCTAACTCCAATCAATATATCTTTAGTGACCATTTTGCTCGTTTTCAGAATCATAAAACTGTAACATGTTTCTGTGTTGAAACAGTACAGTTTGCTTATAGATCTCGTCGGCTGTGTGCATTCCGCCAAAATCGCTTAATATATTTTATTTATTTTTTAATAAAATATTTACAGCCTGCTGGGTGAGGCTGCACCAGTTTGCGCCATGCCTTAAAATGTTGTACTTATTTTAGAGCGCTGGAAGCCTATCGATAGAATTCTAACCAATATATTTAAACCATTCTAAATCATTACTAAATCCGATGAATTATTTATTTATATGTGCGCTAAAGAACGCCAAAATGGTATAAATAGGTTAAATAAGCAAATCTGAGCCAGATATGAAGTGGTAGAAATCATAGTTCCTTTTATAAGCAGCTTAGAACAGAATAAGTTCGGCTTCGATTTACTTTGAAGTGCCCCACAACACAGAAACACGATTAGTAAAGAATAATTTAGAGTATTTCGCTTTCGGAAGAGACATGTTCGATTTCGCATCAATATGAATATAAATATCTGTTTCCTCGTTGTCTATCTAACTTACCAAAGTTTGTAATAGTGTTGGTTAATTGTGCGCCATTATTAAAAAGGCGTGCTTCTACATTGAAAGCAGATACAGGTACATTCTGAAGTGGGAATATATGATCAAAAATTTTAGCTGATGCACTAGTATACTACATTAAATTCCATTCAAATCGTATCAAAGTATAAAATGTTATAAATATTATACAGACAATGTCAATGAATGAATTAATCATAAGTTAAATGTTATAAAATAAAAAATAATATACTATTTCACACTATTTTCATTTAATTACTATATTGTATACTAACGTGTATATACAGTGAAGGAAAAGATAAGATATTTGTATATACGTTCTAATACACTCAAAATATTCTAATCTTTATCGTATCATTTATATAAACTTAGTCAATCATGTTTCTCTGATGCCTCACTGTTCCTTCCTCAAACCAAGATTTATTAGAAAACATGTACATTCCTCTCTTTATCTGCGACTGTAACCTTATAAACCAACTCATAAGTTGATTTATAAAAATATTTGTCTCTACAATTTTTAGCGATGAGTCACACTCGAGTTTTAGCGGAAACTGGACGTGAAGTGAATTACTTATTTAGGCGCATTTTTACGAACTTACCAGTTTCGGTCATTCTAAGATGTGGAATAAATTTTGAATCATGTCACGATTTCATTTAAGAGCTTGAAAAACGCACTTGTTTTCATTTGAAATTGCAAACTATTTATATACATTTGTTAATAAAACCACTCCATTTAAACATTTTGGCTAACCATATATGAAAAACTAGAAATTGGTTATGGGGATAGATTAAAGCTAAATGTAAGTACTTTGAGAGCAAAAGTAGTTGGAATCATGAAAATAATAAAAAGTTGGTTGGCGTCATTTGGAACACTAAACATATTAAGTTTCAATATATAATTAGGAACGCCTTAATTATGATCTCAGTGCTATTCTTGCTTGTTCATCTATAGCCAGTAGTGATAAACCTTGCTCCAAGAATGAAATTGTATATTAATTTTGTGAAAATATGAAAATGTGAAAATATAATTGTATAAAGATCATAGAATGTTATTATTGCCAATATTTACAATAATAAAATTGGCGTATCATTGACCAACATTATTGTACCAAAGTTCTTGGATATATGATATTAGTACCAAGTCTTCTTAAAAATATACAAAAATATAACTTTCCGGATACGGTATGGATATGAGCCAACCTACCTACCACTGAAATTTATTTTTCTCACTCGCTCATGTTCCAAGTCTTCAATTGTCGACGGTTATTTTTTGTTTCGCTTTTCATATTCCGTGGGGATCTGAAAACCGTTTTGCCTTGAGTCTTAGGAACCTCACATAAATTAGAAAAAACATAATAATTTGACGAATATTTCAATTTTAGATGATTATATATTTTATAAGTACCTATTAGTTTTATTTAGTTCGTGAAGTAGAATAAAATTAAAAGAGCAATAAATAAATCATTTCATTTTTGATTCGATTTCTGCGTCCGTTTTATCGATTATTTCTTCTAATTATTTCAGTTTATTTATAATATCTGCTCTCCAGATTTAATGAGTTCAATAAACTGATTTATTTAATCTGCAGACGGACTACTGGTTTCATTTTAATTTAACTGTGAAGTGTGTAACAATATTTTTAATATGTTATTAATATCATGTAATAATATTACAGTTAATGTCTTTTCCCTCTAGAATAGATTTTAAGATTTTATATAATTACAAATTATTAATTAATTGTTATTATTCATATTTATCAGGAAACACGCTGTATATTTGATTGTATTTTCACTTCAAATCGTATTTACCGTTTAAAGGACGAAAGTTGATAAATAAATTATTCAAACAGATACATAAAAGTATAAAATAATGTTGTGATTTCAACTGCAACATTATACCTGCAAGGTAATAGGTGTAACCAAATAATAAATGTAATTATTGAATAGCAACAAGATTGTTGACCAGAACAAGGGGGAAAATGACACGATCAGCCCATATGACCACTTATAACCAGTCAAAAAGTTCTTAAAATTTATTGATAAACACCATGATACAAAAACGGCTTCATGAGCAAAATTCAAAAACTAAATGAATCAGTTTTAACTTTTTGTAACTTAAAACTCTCATTTACCTAATTGTAATGATATTTTAATTTTGAATTCAACAATCATTTAACGTGAAGGAAATACTAAATTTGAACGCATTATAAGTGATAACTTGAAAAATCAGGTACGGTATCTATCCGCATTTCCTATTTTAACATAATATTCTTTAATCTAACAAGTTTATAACTTATAGTCTGAATTTTAATCCACTTACCTTTACTAAACAAAATAATAGAGTGATTAAATAATTAATGTTGATCCACAACAGCTTTATCCAGTTTTAAAGAGGATACAAAGAATATCAAGAGAAGAAATGTACATAGTTGCTACAAATCCAAATAAATAGCTTTGCAGACGGTGAAGTGGTAAACGTGAAGTAAGTGGATGTTTTTGAGGTGTAACAAAAAGTGAGCCGATGTATACTCTATCAGGTACGTGTTTCAATGTAATCTCATTTTATGATGATATCTGTTGGAATTCAAAAATATATCTTTTAAGATATAATCACAAAACATATCACAAATAGGTATTCTAAAATAAAATGACTCACTTAACTGTAACCTTATCATCAGTACTAAGGCTCAATTCAATCATTCCATCTTCATCTCATTAATCATGACTATCCACAAATCCAAACTCAGTTACACATAACGTTACCTCTAAACTAATCTCAACATCATACCTCATCTTCTAGGATTGTCACTCTGAATAGCCTCCTCAGACAACCTAAGTTAGTTCGGCACTTGAACTAACATTGTTGACCTCGGAAGTTATCTTTGTAACTATCTTTGGGATGGCTGGTATGAATCTTGGGACTAGCGTATCAGCGGCAACGCGTAGTGCTTCTAAGTTTAGAGCAGGGAACAATGTCATAACTCTTTAATCAGTTTCTTCCTGTTCATGCTCATTTACTCTTGAAAGCGAAATCTCTGCAATATATTAACTGCATAAAATCTGTGTTTGTGTTTTGTTGTTTTACATAGTAAGTTCCATACGGACTTCTTCCTGTATTACAGGGAGTGAAAGCAGGATTTCGTTCTAATTTATTTAAAAATTGACTTATTCTCTCCTTTCAGTACTATGTGGGGCTGATACCACTTATGGTATCAGCGGCTGCGCAGGTATATCCGGCTTTCGTTTCGGCTTTTATTTCTTAGGCTTCTTCGATTTCGGTTTTACCTTTTCTGACTTTTTCTGAATCGTCGCTTGTACATTTGGTTACATTTGGTATTCTAAAATATAGTCAGTACTCTATCATTTGATTATTAATTTACATTTATACTTTATCTGTATACTGCGTTAATATACTTATTTTCCTAATATTTCTAATAGCAAAACAAATTTGAAAACAGGAGTACAGGAATTATAAGATTATTATGTTTATGAATTTGTATGTTTTATCAATAAATCGTGTGTATAATAAAATATATAATATTAGAAATACCACTTCAAACCTATAATGTTAATACTGTAGTTATAGCTTATAATCACAACACCATCGTCATGCAACAATCTATTATTGCGTGGGACTTCTCTACGTTATTGTGAAAAATTAAGAAATGTGGTTGACTTAAATGTTGAATTTTCTCAATCATATGATGTTGGCTTTTCATTTTTTGTTCATACTGAGATAGCCAAGAACCTAGTTTTGTCATCTTAAATTTAAGCACCTTCGTTTTCTACGTTCGCCCTTACAGGTAATATGGTCATTGAGAACTGTTAAATAGTTATACACTCCATTACTACTCAAGCAGTTTTGATTAGTTCAACGACCATTTCAATGTAAATTACAGATTCTTTACTTATAGCAAATTTTACATCCAGTATAGATATGCTGAACGCCGCTACTACAGTTATGGGAGGTGGAATTGCTTTTTCTTGTTTACTATGTGAGTAATTATATATTAAAATATTTTGCCACTTCTAATGCGGATGACAAATTCCAATAAATAATCTCAAGTTGGAGATTATTCATGAACTACTCATTAACACAAGAGGGCCAAAAATATGATTTCGATCGTATTAGACCATAATCGACTATTCAAAGTCGGTATTTAATATTCCAAAAAGGAAAAATAGAAATTACCACATGCAATAAAAGGACGGCAATGACAAAAATAAACGCGGTAGAAGATGTTTAGGGAAGGTCAACTAATTCACTTAACAAACTTAGGCAGTTCTGAAGCGTTTGTATTCTCTTCATTTCTGGGTCCAACGGATGAATTCATAAAATATTGTACCAATCTGAACTAGTTATATCACTTGTTTAAGATGTCCCTGTGTAATTTCTACGTTTTAGTCAACAAAACTAATTTATGAAAGATTTTATCTCGAAAATATATGGTAGTTAAGCCTGATTGGAGAAAAGAATAAGAGGATCCAATGATTGGTATACGGACGCAATATGTAATTTATAACTAGTAGCGCAAGCACTGGACCTGCAGAGGACCTCGGTGTTCATCTTCAACTGGGTCAATCTGAACGATTTTAGGTATTTCTTAATCACGAAAAACAATGGAGGACTTTTTCTTTCAATCTCAACCGGGAGCTCAAGATGAAGTATTGGTACTTCGCTTAATTAGAATTATAATTCAGGTAGTTACAGTCGCTTTCATTCTCAATATTCAAATAATGAATGCATTTTTGTTTCTTGAAGAATGGAATCAAGTGGGTTAGTCGGGCCCAGCATTAAATAATATATTGATGCTACTCTAAAACAACAGTTATTTTACTTATGATCTTCCACTTCCATTTCATAATGAGAAATCAATTTTCTTGATTGTTAAATTATACAACGTTAGGTAAAGTTGAAACTTATTATTGAAGTATATACAGAGTTATATACGTTAATTATTGTAGCACAGCTATCCAAGGCTCAACCAGGCCTTGATGTGATTGAAGCACTTTACAAATCAATAGTAAATAGAGTTAATGAGTGTATTGATGAGGAGGGAGAACACACTCATTATTGAGCCGGGCAGTGATATAAGTAAGATTCAAATAATAAACTTCATTCTTCTTCCTAATTCAAAAAAGCATTTCGAGGGCCCACCACTGTATTTCCATGAATTCTTCAAGTGTTACTATTCAACGATGCAATATAACGGCTACTCTAACAGCGCATAACAGCGGTAACTTATCTGGAATATCTAATAATTGCCATTTGATTACTATCAACTAAGTGCAAATGAATTTATTAATTTCAATCAGTTCAGCCTAATATTCCAGTTGTGGAGCTATAATAGCCAATATTGACAACGCTCTCATTAATATTAAAAGTTCACAAATCACCGGTATAATAAATGCTGTTTTTGATAATGGACCGTTAGTTGGCGCAGGAAATAATGTAACTTTCAACATTTCATAGGATTCCTAAATATCACTAGAGGGCGTACAAATCCAATATTAGACTGATATCACATTGTGTAACGGTTTATGCGGATAAATATAACCCACGATAGTTAGAGCTGCTTCTTCAGTTTATCAAACAACAATTGGAAGTACAAATGTAAATTATATTTTAAATTATAACGATTAATTTAATAATTCTGAAATAGATTTTGACCCAACTTTGAAATTGAACTTCAATGGAATATTTTCAGTAATAATTAACTGTGGAACTATTAGAAACTTAAAGATTACTGGTTCATATTCAGTTAGCTCTAGTTCAGCGCTATACGCAAATATTTTTGGTATTAATAATGCTATACAATTAAATTTATATTAAATCAGTGTTATAGCTTCAATTAATGCACTTTCAAGTTGCAAACTGAATATAATAACAAACAATATTACATCTCAATTTATTATTAATTCCTTCCAAGTAAGTGGATCATATTAGACAATAAATGGACCATTTAATATCATTGCGAGTATGGGCGGTTCTGAATATATTATAAATTAAACATCAATTCTGAAAAATTATTAGTTTGTTGGTACTGCACAAGTATCAGTTTAAATGTCATCACTGGGTATTTATATAGTTAAACTTTCAGATCTCCTCATTTCGAATTCTGTGATTGTAACATCAAATAGTGTTCAAATAACAGGTGGGCTACTTGTTGGTAAAAGCAACAATTAATTATTTTAACCATGTTCTGGTAACTTTGTATTTAATAATATTCACGTTACGCAAAGAAATTCTGATGGCAATTAGGAAATTGTAAATGGGGTAATTTTTTAACTTTTAATTTGTACCAATATTATAATCAGTAATTTCGAAATACAATATTAATCGTAAAGTGATTTGTAAAACTAGCCGTCTCAACAATCAATATTTGGTAACGTTATTGCTACAAATGTTAATATAAGTCATTCAAAAATAGTTCATTCTATAAATGCATCATATATGTAACGTTTTGGGCTTATAACATTAGATTATTATTAATAGTCTATAAATTAGATTTAACTTACTATAGACAAAATAGATTATTAATTCAATTTGTTTAGTTGTGATGATGGTAGTGGAGTGATAAGAAATATAGGAATGGTCGGTGTTGCAGTTTCTTCAAATAATTATTCGTTGAGTTCTATATAAGTCAAGGATTCAAAGATTTAAATGCTTGTTTCCGTTTCAACTGCTGGAAATAATATTGGTGTAATAATTGGCTATGCTATTATTATGTCAATAAATGTAACGAATACCGACATAAGTGATTCAAAAATAGACACCCCACTTAGCACACAAATAGGTGTAATATCTGGGTCAGTAACCGGTATTTTGAGTATCACAAATATTAAGGTTAAAAATTTAGTGTTAAATTCATAGTAGAACACTGGATTTATCGGGTATATTCAAGGAACTGCTTCTTTAAACAATATTTCTGTTAAAAACTGGGATTTATCCATTAGCATTCAAGCATCGCAGAGTGCAGTATTCTGTGGAGTGGCTGTTTCAGCTTAAATTTTCATTTCGTCTTTTGTTTTATCTAAAACAACATATTCTGGAGGCAATAGGTTTATTTCAGGTATTGTTTTCGGTTCGTTCACGTCTTCTTAATGCTCAATTGTGAACAGTCAGTTCGTCGTTGAAGTTAAAAGTTAATTCCCCTACACTATCGTAAATAGTTTTACACCCGATTAATCATCTTACATTAACGTACAAAATTCATTGTTTTCGACGAGCAACAACTGCTTTTCGGGAACTTACTGCTCTTAAACTTGGACAGTTGTTCAAGGAAGCACTCAGAGGTTCCAGTGAAAAATGAATTAAATATTCAAAAATTAACTTATATACTTATTATAATTAATATCTTATAATTAAATTACCTTGTAACAATTGAAATTTCATTACTTTCTAATGAGACGTCTAATATCGAATAAATCGTATCCTTTGCACACAGCTCTCAATTCATCGAAGTTTTTGACAGCTGAATCTTTGTTGGATTTGTACCAAGCCAATGCGATTGAAGCTTCTTTCTTGAACCAGAATTTTTCCGCTTTATTCGATTTATCTCTTAGGTTTACAAATCTTTCGTGAATTTATTGCTTTAAAACATAAATCTGTTTTTCAGTTTCAGCAAAGTCTTCCTATGTGAGATCTTCTCTATCAAAGTTGTTTTCAGCAACTTTAAGCACTATTTGATCAAGCTCGTCTGTCCAGCATCCAGCCATCAATTTTTAGTAGTGTTTTTAACACTGTGTTTTGGTTTTGTTCAATTCAACCGCGATTTGTTTGAAGTTTGGAATCTCGTTATTTTATAAGCTTTACTGGACCAGAGCTAATAATTTGCTTTGTTAATCAATTGTCCAAATTTATTACAAAACCTAGAAATGATATTTAACGGTCTTAAGATCTAACTAGAATGTTTGCGAAACTTTTTCCCAATCAGTGTCATTTTCATTTTTAACCATTTGTAAGAACTAAGCATCTTTTTCTGGGGCCCAATCTGATTCGATGTGGTTTTTTACTGGGATGAATTTAAGTGGTTCCGCTGGTTATTCTTCCTCAGCAGTTTGTTTTTGCTCTGGTTTTGTGTGCATTTTTTACAAATATTGGCGTATCTGACCTACGTCTAAATTGCAGAATTCATCTCCAGGTTGATTTATGAATTATTATAATTCATTTGCAGAAGATTCAGAAGATTCTTAAATGGATGACATTTAGTGTAGGAAGTGGTAAGAATATTTAATATTGCCAAAACATTATAATATAGGTGTGTATATGTCTAAACATTTTCACATCAACATGGGTTTAAGCAACAGTTGTTCTGGTTTAAGTGAGTAGTTTTAAACTTTGAAGTTGCATTAATTGATAAATATAGTTAAAATAGATGCGTGTAGTGATTTGTACTTATCTGTGAAGTAGAATAAGATTAAGTTGTTTAATTAGTAGTTGTAGTTGTTGCGGGAGTACGATATAGGGTGGTGCCACTACGAGCAGCGCAATTCGATTCAGCAGTCTTATACGTATTACGATTTGACGAAGGAGGATTTTCCGCAGTTGCTGCAGGCTGTAATTTGTCAGGGGAAAATTTACTTTTAGTACATGGAGTACATTTACGTTTTAACTAGTAATACAATTCAGCGCGTAGCTCAAATCCCTGGTGTGAAGCTGAACGAGTACGACTCCTTCCACGGCCGTTTGTTCAGCTTCAATAACACCCTGTACGTAAGCAACCGAAGCGGGTACCTGTACCAACTATCAGATTCAAAGTTGAAACTGGTTAAGCAATTCAGCGGGAATTTCTTCCAGTTCTGCAACAACGTTATCGTTTGGAACTACTTCGAGCAGAAAGTATCCGTTTTGCAGCCGGATTTAAGCGAGAAATTCCTCTGCTCAACCGAGAACTCGTTTGACGTCATGTTCAGCCAAGGTGGAGCTCTGGTCATAAAGAGCTTGTCAAAGAACTCGTTCGTGGTCGTTGACATGATAAATCTGAAGGCAGTTCAGGTCGAGCACGATCTTACACTGACCGAGAAGCACATTTGGCAGTACATCCAACTTGGGCCAACGGGGCTGTAACTGAGCGTTGGCATCCTTGATAAACTATTCGGGAAGTAATTCCAGCAGCAAATGGTGAACGAGCAAGAAGCATACAGTTATGGGAGGTGGAATTGCTTTTTCTTGTTTACTATGTGAGTAATTATATATTAAAATATTTTGCCACTTCTAATGCGGATGACAAATTCCAATAAATAATCTCAAGTTGGAGATTATTCATGAACTACTCATTAACACAAGAGGGCCAAAAATATGATTTCGATCGTATTAGACCATAATCGACTATTCAAAGTCGGTATTTAATATTCCAAAAAGGAAAAATAGAAATTACCACATGCAATAAAAGGACGGCAATGACAAAAATAAACGCGGTAGAAGATGTTTAGGGAAGGTCAACTAATTCACTTAACAAACTTAGGCAGTTCTGAAGCGTTTGTATTCTCTTCATTTCTGGGTCCAACGGATGAATTCATAAAATATTGTACCAATCTGAACTAGTTATATCACTTGTTTAAGATGTCCCTGTGTAATTTCTACGTTTTAGTCAACAAAACTAATTTATGAAAGATTTTATCTCGAAAATATATGGTAGTTAAGCCTGATTGGAGAAAAGAATAAGAGGATCCAATGATTGGTATACGGACGCAATATGTAATTTATAACTAGTAGCGCAAGCACTGGACCTGCAGAGGACCTCGGTGTTCATCTTCAACTGGGTCAATCTGAACGATTTTAGGTATTTCTTAATCACGAAAAACAATGGAGGACTTTTTCTTTCAATCTCAACCGGGAGCTCAAGATGAAGTATTGGTACTTCGCTTAATTAGAATTATAATTCAGGTAGTTACAGTCGCTTTCATTCTCAAAATACAAATAATGAATGCATTTTTGTTTCTTGAAGAATGGAATCAAGTGGGTTAGTCGGGCCCAGCATTAAATAATATATTGATGCTACTCTAAAACAACAGTTATTTTACTTATGATCTTCCACTTCCATTTCATAATGAGAAATCAATTTTCTTGATTGTTAAATTATACAACGTTAGGTAAAGTTGAAACTTATTATTGAAGTATATACAGAGTTATATACGTTAATTATTGTAGCACAGCTATCCAAGGCTCAACCAGGCCTTGATGTGATTGAAGCACTTTACAAATCAATAGTAAATAGAGTTAATGAGTGTATTGATGAGGAGGGAGAACACACTCATTATTGAGCCGGGCAGTGATATAAGTAAGATTCAAATAATAAACTTCATTCTTCTTCCTAATTCAAAAAAGCATTTCGAGGGCCCACCACTGTACATAAACAACCAAATAATCTAATTCCCGGTGTACACTTAAAATATGAAATCAATCCTGTCCATGAAGCAATTCGCGCAATTCAAAGAAGACCAGCAGAAAAGCACCCTAAAATACAACGTACGACGAATCAGAAAACAATACAAACAACTTAAGACAAAAGTACACTCTAAAATAGATAAAGTCAACCAAATTCTGCTTTAATAATCACAGGCGGTAAATATTCTAACCACAAAATTCTGCAATATACACTTATTCGAAGCCACTCAGTGATAATCTAGATTTAATTATAATGTTCACTCAATAAATTTTTACACTTTGCTTGCTACTTCCTCCACTCGCTGCCTTTTCATGGCTCTAAAATCTCTTTCAAACATTTTTGGAGAATATACTAACTGCGTTTAAGGCTTAACTAATGGAGGTAACACAAGTCCATTTTTGAATTTAGAATCCGTTTATGATATTATTATCTAACTATTAGCTCTTTTTACTTATGACTTTTATATTCGAATTGTTACAGGCTCTAAACGAGGAGCTGGTGCTGGACGTTAATCATCATCTGATATAGGTAGTTAACGAAATTTTCTTGTTCTGTCGAACAAAAAAGAGCTATTCAATCTAGCTTCCATTTGTGTGAAGTGAATAAAATATTCTACATAATTTTACATATTAGTATTGCGCTAAATATTAGACATTAAAATCTCAGTTCATTCAGTCTTTCTTCTTTTCAGGAACAGCTATTTCTGGTTTAATAAGCGGATTTATTTGCATAGCAAATGTACAAAACCAAAGCAACCAGAAGCAGCAGCATGAACCAATAACAGTGACAAGTAATGTGCTACGATCTTTTTTAGGCATACAAAAGGCTATGCAAGATAGACCAATCATTAGTGCTATAAATACGACAGTAGGCCACCAAAATTCAGCGGATGGTACTCTAAAATGATGTTCAATATATTCTTTGTCTGACATTCTTTGGAGTGAAATGATTGACTTTTCTATTAAAACATATCATAAGCAAGTATTAATTTCACAACAGAAATTATCAAATTTTAATGTTGTAGTGAAACAAAGGAAAACATCGATATTATATATTAATAGTATTTGAAAATACAATGACATATCATATGAACCCTCTTTTTCTATTTCCTATTAAATCAGAGCCTGCAATTGTAAACTTTTCGGCCTGTTCATCGTACTTAGCAAGAGCTTTGAGTTTATCTTAGACGTCTTTCGGCACATAGTAGTCCAGAATTATCTATTTCATGTCATCGTATTTTTGTAAATCGTCGATATCTTGTTGTCTAATCTACAAATCTTTGGCTAGATCTCTTCTAATGTCTTCGTATTCTTGTCTGGTTTGAATTTCTTTGTCTTTGTACTTTTCAAGTTTTCTCTTGAGCACTTCTCTTTCTTCTTGCATATTAGCATAGGTTTCTTCTTCGCCTTTCTTCTTTTCTTCGGCTTCGGCCAGCTATCTCTTGAGAAGCATCTGTGCTTACTTTTACTCAGCGAGTTCTTGTCTGGCGGCTCTCTCTTATCTCTCAAGTTCTTACGCTTCGTTTTCAAGTTTTTCTTTGTCCAAAAGTGCCTTTTTCTGTTCTTCAAGTTTGTTTTGCATTTCTTCTACAAATTTATTTGCCTTGTTGGCTTTGTCTTCCTTCTTCTTGAGCTCGTCTTCCAACATCTGTTTAGACGCTTCTTCCTTGGCAATTTCCTGGGGAGATTTCTTAGTTTTGACAACTTTCTTTGTGTACTTTTGCATAGTTACTAACTGTTGCTGGATGTTCTAAATAGACTCAAGTTGTTGAGCTTCTTGTTGTGCAGTTAATGGCTGACCACCACCAACTCCTAAATACATAGCAAGTTGTGCTTCTAATTTTTCTATTGTATCTCTCATCTCACGGATTTGAGCATCTTTAGGATCTTCATTGATTTTTGCTTTATTCTTAATACGCTTAGCACGATCTGCGTATCTCAGAGATGAAGATGTTTCTTCAAAGTTGGTTGAAGCTGGAGAAAGCGCGACAACCATCAGAGTCTTTGCGTTACCGCCCAACGAATCTTTCAATATGTGGGTTAGCTTGGACTAACGGTATGGAACGAATTCGTCTCCGTCGACGAGTTTCTGGATAACCTGACCCAGGCAAGACAAGCTCAAGTTGATTTTGGCACCCTCTTTCAAACGATCACCCGTGGCTCCGGTCTTTTCAGCTCTCTCAGAACCGGCCAAGTCGACCAAGTTCAGCTTACCAGCTCTAATGTGATCTTTCTCACCAGTGTCCGTTGCACACTCAACGATAACTTGGAAGATGGAGTGAGATCTTGAAGACGTGGCATTCATTTTTGTTTCACCAACGGTTCTATTTTTATTTCCCGCTACCATGAGATCATCAATTTCTTTTTCGCTATTAACTCGATATTCACTTAAACCTTCAATAAACACACCTTTATCCTTTGTTTCTTTGAGTGGAATATTAAGAGTATTAGTCATCAGGTCTCTAATTTGTTCGTTGTAGATTTCGTAGAATGAACATCTAACCAAATACGTCTCGTTTGAAGCAGCTTAGCTAATTCTATCGAAAATTAACTGAATACCTAGTGGGATCATACCTCTATCTCCTGCATATCCCATCATTGTATGTGTTTTTCCAGAACCAGTTTATCCATAAGCAAACACAGTGGAATTATAACCTTGAAGAGTGAAGTCAATCATCGGTTTTACGGACTCATCGAACACTTCTATCTGTGTAGACGTTTGCCCGTAAGATCCGTCAAAAGTATAAGTTTATCTGGTCTTTGTATCTAATACTTTTCCATTCATATCTTTTGTCTCTGGTCTCTCAATAGTAACTTGACCCAATTCCTTGTCCTAAAATATAATGTTATAATCTCCTTGTCCAGCCTCGCGCTTATTGAATGGACGACAGCGAACAATCACTCGAACATTATCATCTGACATTTTAATAGTGAGGTGGGTAATAATAACATTGCCAATATTGTATAATTCTTTTAATAATGTTAGGGAAGATCATTTATTTATTTATATTATGGTATATTCAACTACTAATTATTTATCATCAATGAAATGATACTGTATGATAATGCACATCTGAATCGTCATAGATATAATAGTTTATTTATTTATACTTAATTACGTTTATTTAATCAGAATAGATATAAGTCAATTATCTCTAAATTAAGGATAATTTTTCATATAAAAGAGAAATAGAAATAAGATAGAATATTTCATAATATTCTTTTCATTTTTATTTATAATATTGTCGTTTTCATATTATAAATGTAATAATATTTTCACTTAAATAGTTATTTAGGAGTGTAAATATATTTCATATTATTACTATAAATAATAATATTTTGAATTCCGCCAACACACTCCACATAAAAAATGTCATTTGAACACTTTGATAACACATTAACTCAGCGTATTAATTCTCCTAGGTCTATTATTGCATTATGCAGATGTGGATTATCTCCAGATGATATTATAATAGTTTCTAAACAACAATTTATAGAAGAAATGAAAGATTAGTTGAAAGGAGAATTAATTTACAATGCAAAATTTTAGTAAATTTCCAAGATGAGTTAAAATGCGATCGCTCAGTACTAAAATATAGTTGCAAACGGAATAACAGAAGCTGAATTTATATTTTTAGGTTAGCCATCAGCACTTAAAGAGCATGTAGTTCATGAACCAGCACATAAAAACTTAGCAGTTAAAAAATTATAAATGAAATCGTTCAATATATAAGTAAAAAACTAAAAGGCTAAAGAAATGCGCGAGAAGAAAGAATTAGAAAGATCAAAACTCATTAAAACTATGGAACAAACAAAAATAGACAAGCAGTTATAAATTGAATAAAAAGAAAAAGAAAGAAAAGAAAAATTAGAGGAAATTATGTAAAAACACAAAGAGTAGAATTTATTGAAAAAATAAAGAATTGATTAAATAAAAGTTTAATCAGAGTAGCTATTAAAATAAAAGTAAAACGAAATAGAGTCGGAAGATTAAAGAAGGTAGAAAAAATTAGAGTAGTAGCTTGAAGCTGCTAGAATGAAAATAAGTGAAGCTGCAGAAGAGAAAGAATAAATACGCAAATAAAAGTTGGAAGTTGTCTAGCAACTTTAATAAGAAAAATAACAGCTTAAAGAAGAGAGAAAAGAGAAAATGATGGAAAAAATTAACGAAACTTAAATTAGAATTCAATAATAAAAATAAATTTAAAAAGAGCAACTTAGCCAGAAATTATCTGAAAAAGAACAAATAGCGTTGATGCGTCTTCAAAAAGCAGATGAGTTAACCGAATAGCGTATTAGTAAAGTTGAAGAAACTCTCACCTTATAACAACAATAGGCACAAAAGGTCCTCAATACTCAAAGAGAATTGACTATGTCAAAGTTAGAAGAAAGACAAAAACTTGTTCAAACAAGACTTTAGGTTGTTAAACAAAAGAAAGAAGCAACAGAATAAGATAAACTTAAGAAAACTGTTGAAAAATTATCAGGAACCCGTTCAATACAAGAAAAACGCCTGGAATAATCACTTATATACTAAAAAGAAAAAATTATAAAATAAGCTGTTGAATCTGAAGCAAATATGCTTGAAAAATAAGCACTAGCTGCATCCATGCAAAAGTAAAAAGATTATCAAATGTTATTAAAGCGTATCACAATCGATAAATAAACTGAAAAGATTAAAGAAATCTTAGAACAATAAAAATTAATTGCTAACTAATCAGTTCAAGACAGAATAAGACAATGTGCTTTTAAGGATGACGCTGTAAAGAGTCTTAAAGGATTTAAATCAGCATTTTTAACATAATCTTTAATTTAAGATCCAGAAGAAGGCGAATCAAGTCCAAAACCAACATAAAATCTTAAACTTAGTTTCAGACGTAGTTTATCTGTTTAACCTAAATAGGAATTAAAATAACGACCAAAGCCATAACTCAGCTTCAAAAAAGCGTTTGATCCATAAGAAAAATTAACACAACAAGAGAAAATACAAAAAATGATATCAGATCATAAAAATGAACTTATGAATATTGTTTAAAGGCAATAAAAGGAAGAATAAGATAGAATGAAGATTTTTAGAACACAGAATGGAGGAGCTGCTATGTTAGCTGCATAAAATGAAGAGAGAACTGCAGCGAAACGGGAATTTGAAGCTGTAATGTAAAGTTAAGAAGCTGCACTTAAGTAAGAGATGTATATATTCAAGAGAAGGTTTGAATGATGTGAGTCGTTATTAAATTTTTACAAAGCTAAAATAAAAGACACAAATCTTCAATATAATATGTGATACCAATATATTGGAATATAAAATATATATTTTCACTTCACAATGACGAAATTTGTTAAATCATAACCAAATACCCCATTTGGCGAAATAACTTGGTTTTCAATTTACAATGCGAATTCAAAAATATTGGATAGCCTGCCTGGAATACGGCTGACTGATGAACCAACGCAATACGTTGTTCAAATTTAACCGTTTAGCAACCGATTTTGTTTTAAAATAATGAAATTGTCTGAGTTGATTCACGAGTAAGCTGTCTCGTTGAATCGGTCAACGGAGCTTAGGTCAGCTTTGCTGGCGATGTTAATTTCACTTTAGCACATTCCAACAGGTGAGCCGGTGCTGTTCCGGTTTTAGTCTGCTAAGGTTGAATATCAGATCACGAATAATATAGATTTGGCGGTGAAATCAAAGAAGTTGTCTCCGGACGACAAGAGGAACAAAAAGAATCCGCCAGCTAATATGGAGCTAATTTGCGAGCTGGTGCTCATGAACCAGTAGAACCAGTTCTAATTCGCGGTTGAGCCGGCCGTGAGGCACCTCGAGAAGCAATTCGAGTGGGCTAACCTCGAGCTGTGCTACGACGTCATTTATGAGCAACATAACAAGCTCACCCCTTCACTCCCAGCTACATCTCTTGAATCTAAAGCTCAAATTGAACCGAAAAAGGAACCAGAAATAGCCCAGCCCGATAGCGAACCAGTTCAAACTAAAATTGAAGCCGTTCAAGAGAATAACGAGAGCGAAAATTAAGAAAACAGAGAGGACACGAAAACGTACAGGTTCATTTTGACCGGAATCCCAGATGTTGAAACGAGACAAATGCTTAAAAAGTACCTCATAGATTATGACATCCAAGAGTACAAGGACTACTGCTGAGATTATTTGTTAAAATATTCATACCTTATCATATGTTCTTTACTTATGTTCTTTACTTATTTTAAAGAATAAAATTCAAAAGTATTCTAACTTAATTGAGTAATGATGTGGAATATCTATCTAAATTAACTTATAAATAATTACTATTGTGACGCTATGGTGTAGTGGGAGCATTGAAACTATTTTTTCAACCATACAATCACAAGATTGTCTCATGGAGATCTGATTCAGACTCGGGTTCGATTCCCGATGGCGTCAATTATCATTACATAAAATTAAATAACGTCTTATCTTAAATAATAAATATTAATATTTTCTTATTCTTTACTTAGTTGTTCATTATATATTTAGAATTTATGATTAATCTTTAGATTATATATTTATATCACTTTAGAATCAAATATAGGCACTTGCATTGTAATACTATGTTTTTGCGTTAGTCAATTTGGCTTTAGGTCTATAAACACTTTTCTTATTTCTTTTAAAACAATAAATTATTAATATTACCAAAATTATAATTGACAAAATTACGCCCATAGCAATACCTACGCTCTGAGCTGTACTTAAACTACCAAATGAGTCCGAATTACTCGATTTTGTTCCACAATATAACATGCCAGATTGATTAAATGAAATTGGATAAGCTCCAAATGTTGTAATACTGGGAGATAACGTTCTTATGTACGTGTTTTTACTATATATACATTCGTGTTAACATGATAGTTTACACATTTCGTAAGCATTACAAGTTTTAAGATTATTTGTACATCCATCTGCTGGCCAAATACTACAAACATCTATTTAATCTATGGATGCTATTGAATTTATCATATCAATGTATGATTAAACATTTTTGGGTAAAAATTTACTAATTTGTTAGAGATAAGTATTATACGGAATATCAATACATGTGATATCTAAAGGACACGAATCCTTAATGTTAAAATTTATATTAAAGAAGTCAATTTTAGCATTTGTTGAACATATAGTTGACGCTATAAGCCCTTAAAAGTATAACATATAATGATAAAGTGGAATAATTTTCAAAATGTTGTAGTTGCACAAATATATGTCTTAAAATATTTATATTATTATCAATTTAATCATATTAGTATACTCTTTTTAAATACAAAAATTTTAACATTGTAGTATTTTGAAATATGATTAACTTTATGACTGTTAAATATTAGTGTAAAGAGTATATGTTTGCGAAATTACAAATTTAAATAATTATGTTATATGATAGATAGTTGGCTCACCATGTGCCTTCAGAAAGTAGTTTATCTGTTTCTTATACAGCCATATTTGACATTTTTAATACTTAGCCAGGTCTTTCTTTTTTCGCACGTCTTTCTTTTTTAGTCCATGCTCTAATTTGCAGTTCAATTTCGGCTAGAGATTTGTGGAATGTTTTAGGAGCTAGTAACGTACCTGATATACCCAATATCAGCGTCATGGTACCAAAGAACATGTAAACATATTATTCTTTTCCACCAACGAAGAAATCGAAGATGAACACGGAAATGATGCTGGAAATCCAATTAACTGTGTAACCTAGACCGTTGAGTTAAATTTTATACTTTTCTGGGAACATTTCTGAGAAGAACATGAAAACGATTGGTTCCGGACCGATATTGTAGCTCAAGAACAAGAACATTAAACTGATCAAAACGTAAACTGTTGGGGCTTTGATGAAGTACAAAACGGCGATTATGAAGTGGAACACACCGACTCCGATAACGCCAATCATGAGCATTACACGTCTAGGTTTTCTTTCAGCGAACGGTGCGGCTATAAATGTATACAATAAATTGGCAACACCAAGAATTAATGAACCGAATATACCAGCTTTACTGGAAGTGAAAAGTGAGCCGAAGATTTCAGAGGCATAAACCACAATAGCGTCCACACCAGTAAACATTTGCATCATACCTAAGGAAACTGTAACATACGCGATTCTAATGAACTAAGTACGAGTTAATTTCTAATTGAATGTAAAATCAGGGGCGGTATTCATTTTTTGCTAAAATGTGTTGCTAGTTTCTTCAGCTCCACTTGAAACAAATTGCGCTGAAGAATCTTAAGTTGAAAGCACGCCAGATTCTCGAGATAATAAACCCTCCTCATCAGTATGCTGTGTTTCAACTCTACTGTATTCCATTCTCTTCAAACGATATATTTTGTTTACTCTCCACAAACAAAATAGTGCAACTAGATTGTAGATTATTGGTAACCCAAACGTCATAAACCAATATGTATAATCAAAAGAAATTGCTAAGTGAATTAAGTATGCTACTAACACACCAGTATTCAAACAAATAGCGAACATCATCATTGTCTTTTCGCGAGCATGCGGATCTAATACTTCAGCTACCAATAGTGGAGTTAATGAACTAATCGATGAAGTCATAAAACCAGACATAAAACGGATTCCTGTCAAATACATCCAATGAACTGGAATCATCGAAACTGCATTAACTACTATGCCTAAAATAAATAAAATACGAAGAGAGTTGCTAAATCCTAATCTACCTGCATATAACGGAGTCATCATGCAACCAACTGCAGATCCGACGCATAACGCAACTTCTAAAGTTGAAAGCATAGCAGCAGTTACCTCATCTAGTTTGGTTATCTCAGCATATTTCTCAATAATTTAAACTGGCAGATTTGTTAAAGAAAATCCCCAGTTAAATCCTGAAATAGCAGATACTATTTTTGTGTCCAATTCCATTGAAGTGGAGAAACATACAATTAACAAAAACAAAAACAACAAAATGGTATTAAAACAATGAAATATCAATCACTTTTGTATTAATTTAGTGAGCGATTATTTTTGTCCCAACTCAAATGTGACATTTCATTTAAGAAGTAAAATTTTGTTATTTCTTAACCTTACACGTACATTTTTATTGTAATTGTTAATTTTGTGTATCCACATACTAATCTAGATTTGCATCGTAAAAATATTTGAAAGTGTAAAATTACATTTCATTTATGTGGGTTTGCGGAGCGTATTTCTTTTTCATACTTAGCCATCATGTATACTTGGTTCGCCTTGCTTTTTTCTTGTTTTGCGAATATTTTGTTTTGTTCTCTGACTTCTGTTTGTGATGGGACTACGAATCCTTTTCTGACTGCTTTTGCGATTTCTCCGATTCCTTGTAATTGGTTGAAGATGTTTTCTTCGTCTTCGTTTTTTGGCTTCAGTTTCAGCTCTTGCCATTTGTTCCTGTAGGGCGAGAGCATTAAGTTATCACTTTGAATGTCTTTCAGGTTCATGAGCTTGTTTCCAATTTAAGTGAAGCTCGTTTTTGTTGGGATTTGCTTCTCCGTTTTGATGCTCTTCACGATTTCCTGGGCTCTTTTTAGCTTCTCGTCCAGTTTCTGAGCCGTTTAAAGCTAGAATTGCTCGTCAGAACGCGCCTTAAACGCTCTAATTTGCTTTGACTGAAGCTCCTATTTCTAACATTGCTTCTTGAGCTCAAGTTATTTTTGGTTCAGAGACTGCTTTGCCTTCTGAGCTTTCAACTCGGATTCGCGCTGCAATTTGAGCAACTTCTCAAAATTCTGGTCGTCCTCGCGCATTTGAAGCTGGCGCACCATTTTTGTTCTGGACTAACGCTGAGATTCCTTCTACTTCGAAGAAAGCTGTCTCTCGTACAAATACTGCGATTTTAGCTATTACTTCTGCCTAAAATTCGAATTTAAACTGCTCTCAAACTAAAGACCACGAAGCCTCTCCTTCTCAATTAACTCGTTAAATTACTTCTTTATCATAAACTGCATATGACCCCTTTCTGCAGATCTAGGACGAGAAATACTTCTGATTGATTTGCTGTAGTTTCCAGCACTAAATGGACGAGTAGGCATAATAACCACTTCCGTCATGATTGAAGTGGTGATCATTTAAACAATCGTTACTTAAGTATTTAATATGCAATATATTTTAATATAGAGTAATATTTACAATTAGATCATAAACTAAAGTCAATTTTAAGTTAAATTGTGCTTCTTTTCTTGTATGATGTTTGCCCCGTTCTATATAAGAAAATACATATTCGGTTTATGAAAAACTATGCCCCTTATAAATGGTATATTGTAGTAATATCTTATAAACTTCTTTAAATATAAATATTATTCTTATTTTTTAACAGAAATAGAAAATATAATAATAAATATCACTTCAAATATATCTCAAATGGCGGATAAAGTAGAAGAACAAAATACAACAAAATAGTACACATATGACTCTAAGGCCACAAAAACTAGTAAAGAAATAACTAAAGTTTAAAATTCTCTCAATCAAATGTTCAATACTATCACTTAAGATATTCATAATGATTAAAGAGCTACATATACTTAATAATTGAATTTAAATGAAAGTACTTAAAATATGGATATAACCCTGTTTGATACTATTAAAATTAAACGTCCTTGCGATATAATATTAGAGAATAAGATAAAACAGTAATTAAAAGCTTCAAAAGAAATAGAAAAGAATATATTAATTAATTAGGAAAATAAAAAATTAAACCTGAGTTAAGTGTAATTATAAAAGTAATAAAAAATACTTAATTGAACAACTGTTTTAGTAAGTATGCGGTAGAAGATTAATTGAGTTGAGAGGTTTATTTTATGTTATTAATTTTGTTGAAACGAAATAATGTTAAGCTTGTCAGTATTTCCACTTCGCAAATAATTAACAAAATTCTCGAAAACGACTTCAACCATTTAATAGGTAAATTACTATTTTTGTGTTCAATATATATTAAAACATATTATTCGTATTTTAAATCACTTTATTCATTTTTTATAAATGTGTGTGTACCCTCTTATGTCATTTTATTCACTAATATGCGTTTTATAACACTCTGGACACAAATGATATCCTTTGCACGAACACACATATCTGCTATTACATTATTTGCAGCCGACACATTACGCACTTACTTTTGTATATACATGATAGTGTTTATATGCTTCTATTACTGGTCCTTTAATTGGGCTTACTACTGGTTGGTTACAGCCTTCAATTTTTCGTGGTGTAGCTTTAATTTCATATTTTGTTAGATTTATTTTCATTTAATCAATTATGCTTTCAACATAATCCGTTATTTTAATTTCTTTATATTCTGGCTGCAATAATTTCATCAAAGAAAACCCATTAACTAATATTACTTACATAAAATTAATTATTAATGGTAATGCAAAAAGTAGAAAACTTTAACCATGATATATACAAAATCAAAATTTGTGAAATAACCCTGTTAAATGTAAGAATTTGTAAGTTCTCGTGGTATTCCCAGAGAACAACCTGAAATAGTTCGTTACTACAATAATAATTATAAAGGAGTTGATTACGTAGACCAACTTACAAAAAATATTAAGTTTCCAGGACGATGTACTCGTTGGACCACAAGGATGTTTATTTATTTTATGTAAGTAATATTAGTTAATGGGTTTTCTTTGATGAAATTATTGTATCCAGAATATAAAGAAATTAAAATAACGGATTATGTTGAAAGCATAATTGATTAAATGAAAATAAATCTAACAAAATATGAAATTAAAGCTACACCACGAAAAATTGAAGGTTGTAACCAACCAGTAAGCCCAATTAAAGGACCAGTAATAGAAGCATATAAACACTATCATGTATATACAAAAGTAAGTGCGTAATGTGTCGGCTGCAAATAATGTAATAGCAGATATGTGTGTTCGTGCAAAGGATATCATTTGTGTCCAGAGTGTTATAAAACGCATATTAGTGAATAAAATGACATAGGAGGGTACACACACATTTATAAAAAATGAATAAAGTGATTTAAAATACGAATAATATGTTTTAATATATATTGAACACAAAAATAGTAATTTACCTATTAAATGGTTGAAGTCGTTTTCGAGAATTTTGTTAATTATTTGCGAAGTGGAAATACTGACAAGCTTAACATTATTTCGTTTCAACAAAATTAATAACATAAAATAAACCTCTCAACTCAATTAATCTTCTACCGCATACTTACTAAAACAGTTGTTCAATTAATATGAAATAAAATCACATTACGAAAGTAAATGCTGCCAAATTAGAAAGAGAAAACTAATAAATTCAATTAAACTAAAAACTTAAAGAAGTAAGTTTAGATATCAAAACAAAGCATGATAGAATTAAAAAACTGGTTCCTAAACCTAAACAAATACTAACTGAGTAATAAATAATTGTAGAAAAGAATAAGTTAGATTAGTATAAAGAATAGTAAATACTGAGCAAATAAATACAATAATCACAATAGAATTCACATGAAGAACAAAGTGATTAGATAAACCAAAAAATTAAAATAAAATCTTTATAATGCACAGCATTTTGTCCACCTTAACTAAAAATAAGTAGTAGAAGCTAAAGTAGTTCGTTTGAAAAAGAAATTCAACTAATCAATATGCAAAAGAAGTAATAAGAATAGTAAATGTATTGCAGACTTGAATAGTAAATCAGAAAAAGCATGTGAAGAATGTTTATTATTAATCATTTGCGATTCTTTTTAGTTAAATTTGTCAGTAGCCTATTTAGTATAAATTATTCAACTTATTCTGCATATATTTGTATTTTTTTGTTATTTTATTCTAATTTTTCCATCTTATTTATATTTTTATAGTAAGCCAATTCAATAATTTCGATCCGTTATTTCAATTTTAGTGAAGTACTGATCATTCTTTTGATTTTGTAGCTTACATTGCAGCTATGAGTAGAAGAACCACTGTCAGACGCTTTTAATTCTAAAGTTGAAGCGGTATGTTCTACTGGTAGTATACTAACACTAACCAAACTTTCAATAGGTTCATATAAAAACGAATTAATTTTGCCTAATGGAGATGGTAATTGTGATTTCGTTTGAAGTGGATAACTGTTAATTAGTCATATAATTAATTAATATGACTGTAACTCAACATTAGATTCAATATAGTACACAAGAAAATGTATAAAGATAAATTTAGATCTATTATAATATAATTATACACACTCATTTTTAGCGCACAACTCTATTTAATGACTAAATCAGTTCTTTTCCAATAATTTAGAGAATTCACCAACTTATCTTTTAAATCATTGAAAATACCTATAGTGACACTGTCTATTTTGGGACGTCATATAAAACGGGGAAATGCAGCTAGGGAAAAAATTCCCGGGTCAGAGCCTGTGATTCTATTAAATTATTAATCATTTCTGGCTTGCAGATTTATTTCATAATTTTACGTATTTTTCTATATTTATTGTTATTCACGATAAATACAGTGATATTTCTATTTTTATAATTCAGATTTAAACATACTGTTTAAATGTAATAACTCAGTTAATACGAGGGTTGAAAAATCAAAAATTATACTGTACGTTTTTAATAATATTATTAACACAATATTTAAATTTGTTGTATTTTAATGGAATATTCTGTAAACTTTACTAAATTATCATTATATAATGGTAAATAAACGGAAAAATTAGGCAGTGGCATTTATAGATTAATATTTTTATAGTGCATATAATATTTATTTTAGATATTACGGTTAGATCGAAAGATCTTTGTTAAATTAGATGAAGTGACTGTGAGTGTTTCACATGCAAAACAAAATATCATCTGCACAGATTCTTGGTTGTAATTTTCTCATTGCTTTGTTGATTGACTATTTAAATGCTGGATTGATGATTCTTTTGTTGAATATTGTTATGTAAGAATATTGATATATAAATTAATTAATAATAAACATCAATGGTTAAAATTTACATAATTGATAAAAAATTGAGTAGTCTTACTTTTTGAGTCAATTAGTCTTTCAATTCCAAAACGCTTGACATAATTTGGAGTGTAAAAATATATAACTAAACTTTAAAATCACATAAATTCCTGACATATTTACATTTAGTTTAGTGTAATTTAGTGTGACAACAATTATCAATATTTTCTGTAATGAAGTCTATACACGATTTACTACATTATATTGATTGACATCACCCCATTGTAAAAACTAGATTTTGCATAACTATATTTGTTGTTATCTTTATTCGTCATATAGTAAACTACTAATGCTATTAACTACTATTTATATATAGTGATTACATTTTAACCAGAGATAATAGAACAAAACTGGCTTGCCAGTTATTTACTATTCGTCATATCATTATTTTGAATAATTATTGATGGCTTCGGGGAGGAACCCTAACAAGTATGCAAATAGTTATATGTGTAATTAAATTTGCGTCGCTTTATCTGGTTCCTGAACTTTTAAAACGAAATAGTTAAGCTGGAGTGGGACAAGGACATGCCTGGTTTCGGGCGCATTTTTGGCACTTGGGAATTTGGGGGATGACTGAAGGCCATATAATCATAATAGTATAGCCGGAAAATATGTATAGATGAAAATTTCTATTTCAAATCAGATTTGTCACCACAGGTTTGAAAATGAATAATTTAAATGTTTAACCTGCTATTAAATGTATTTAAATAAGAACGTATTAATTGTTGTTAAACACCACCTCTCCAAATGCAATAAGATTAAGACGATGAGCGCAAGCTCTCTTTGAGTAAATTATCTTATGAGCCTATTGGCAAGCAGATTAGTTTGTCGTATCATACTGAATCTAGGAGGGCGAAATCTAGGCTTGACAGTATTTTCAGTTCTGTCACTTCCGAGAAGAAGCAGTTGGATTCTTCTACTTACACGCCTCCTGTTGTGAAAAGGCGTGCTGAGCCGTATTTATTGTCTCCGGTGATGACTTATTCTGCTGGCGAGTAGAGTTTGATAAAGCGCAAAGAGCTCGAGCTTTCAATGTCTTCGACCATATCAACCGAGCTCAACACCTGCGCTTAAACGTTCGAGGCTCGTTACTAGCAATTGAAAAATGACAAGATCCTAAAGGCAAAGCTGGCCCAGCAAGTAATAAACAACCACCAAAAACGGGCCTCCGAGCAGCGCCAAAATTTGATTAAAACAGAACAGCTCCAGTAAACAGCCGTTTTGAACAAAATACAACAATAACACCTGCGCGCAGCAGAAAAAACGCATCGAGAACCGCTCAAAACGACCCAGGACGAACTCATAAACAAAAATCTCCTTGAGGAACTGAAGGCAAAAAAAGTTGCCCCCGTTCAAGAATTCGACCCGGAGGCGAAAAAGCACCTGTGGAAAATGAGAGTAAAACAGATAAATGAAGAGGTGAGAGCAAAATCAACCGGGTGCAGCGCGCAGGGGGACAGGACACTGCCAATTATGGACACCTGGAAGCTACAGAAAAAGAAGCCAGAGCAGGCACTAGTTGAACTGGAAAAAATGAAAAACAAAGACCTCATGAACCAATCCATGTGCAAAATGGAACAACAAATATTATAACGCCTAAACAAGTGAAGTATTTATTATATTCGTGTTTAAAGCCGATTTACACAGATTTACACACACTTATTTGTTGTGTTTTTTGAAAAATAAATTAACTTTGATAAATACGCATACGTGATATTCTATACGTTTTACATTTTCCGCTTGTTCCACTTCATTAAATGACAGTTGTGACTAAAATAAGCTCAAGAATGCAACACATTGAAGACACCAAGAAAATGGAGATATATGATCCGGTAATTACGCAATCACCTGGAAATAACATATATAGATTTGGATAACTAAACCCTACAAATCCAAATATAAAAGTTTATCCTAGGATTTTATATAGAGGGCCAACATCAAGGATAATACGTGAAACTTTCGCTAAAGCTGGATTTAAAGTAACAACAAATTTAGATTCTGGTAAATTTAATGTATGTTGGGGTACTCCAAAATCAAAAGATTTTATAAGAAATATGGCACCTGGATAACTATTAAATCATTTACCTGGGTAAGAATCATTAACAAGAAAAGACAATTTAGCTTCGACCTTGCAAGAATTCGCCAAAAAATACCCAGAACAATACAATTTTATCCCTCTTTCATTTGTAATGCCTGAAGATAGTGAAATATTAAAAAGACACATGCAAAACAACAATTAGTATTACATACATAAACATGCGTGTGCGGCCAGAGGAGAAGGGATATCACTCATTAATTCATTGTCTAAATTTAACAGCAAAAAAGCAGCTGTAGTTCAAGAATACATCAACAATCCTTTATTAATAAATGGATATAAATTTGATCTTCGTATTTATGTTGTTGTGACATCAGTTGATCCATTAGTAGCTTATGTATTTGATGAAGGACTTGCTAGATTTGCGACGGAACCCTGGACAAAACCAACTAAGCTCAATTCATAGAAAAAATAAATGCATTTAACAAATTATTCAGTAAATAAAAGTAGTAAAAACTTTAAAAGTAATTCATCCAGTGTCGTCTAAGAAGTAGACAGTTAAGACAGTGTTGAATTTGACGAAGATTTTTAAGATATAGATCCAACGTAAAACGACACAAGTACAGAATAACTGTCGTCTAAGATGAAATTTTCAGACATATTGCAATATTTAGAAAATAATCGTTAGTTATTTGAAAATAGTTATAATCCGGAATCTGTATCTGAATCCATAACTTAGGAATTACATAGAATAATTAAACTAACATTAATCGCAGCAAATACATAATTTGTTACACAGGGTACATCCGCTGCTGCTCATTGTTTTCCTAGAAAGTGCTTTGGATTTTATGGATTTGATGTCATGATTCTTAACGATGGAACATTAAGATTAATTGAAGTAAATTTATGCCCTGCAACTGGGACATCTACAACTTTAGATTATGAAGTCAAATCTAAATTATTAAATAACATGTTTGATTTATTAGGTATTAATGCTCAATTTAAAAACGGCAAATATCATGTTCCTAAAACTGGAACTGGGGAATATATGAAGAGTAAATATAGCAAAGATGGAAATCTAACTGATTATGAGAAATGTTGTATGACTCAAATAGCAGATGAAAACTCTAGAAAAGATCATTTCATCAGGTTATTACCAGATAAGTAATACACAAATTTGATTGAAGCCCATAAAACGCTATACTCATATGTATTTGAAAAGTGATTAAATATAAGTATGGTTATTAAAATATATAAATTGTGTTTAAACAACTCCACTTCAATGCAAGTCAAGCATCAATAAGTAAAGCTGCTTTAAGCCTAAGATGATAATTATATCGTCAATAGAATTAGTTAAATAACAGCTAATCAAGGAAAGAAATTAGGAAAAACTGATAAAATATTTTAGTAATATTCAACTAAGAGAAAAGCAACATAAACCAAATAACACAGTTAATTACAACGCATAACGTGGCATACAAATTATTATCATTTATATTAGTAAAGAGTGTGGAGAACTATGAAACTTATGTGTTCTGATTCCTTAAAACAAACACTAATTTAACTTTCAAAAATGAGTAAAGATATGTAAATTAAAAGAAGTAAAAAAGTTATTTAATAATTACTTAGATAATCTTTAACCTATTTTGATTAATTAAATGTAAGTACGAATGAATAAAAATAAGAGTTGTTTAAATATCTTAAACAAATCGAAAAACAGATTTAATCTATAATGATTGCACTTTTAGATTATCCATGCACTTGTATGTAATTTTAATTGACATCATATCAATCTTTATTAGCAAAATATAATATATTTCATAATTATGCACACTTTGATTTTTATCATTATTACAAGGAATAAGATTAAGAGTTCAAAAAATTATACAAAGAAGGCTCTATGAAGGCTATTGATGCGTTAAGAATCATCACAGCAAATTAAAAATAATTAAACAGTCCAATATTATTTTAATTCGAAATATTATCGAAATTTGAGGAATTTGCATCAAATTTAAAAGAGTCATTGTAAAATAAATTTATTCTTTAGTGTATAATCGATTTATTAGCTCGTATAAGACCCTTAATATTCGTCAATATTACATCGGAGGCCTATGTATAACTAGGAGTTCAAAATCATATTTTTGAGTTGAAAAATAAGCTCACTGATATGTGCTTCAATTTAGCCTTTAGAAAATAGGATAAGTTTGCTGAGGAGCTTCGACTTTGTATTGAATATGACTGTAAAATGTTATAAAAGGAAAATGAGCCGAAGCACTTAGTGATATTCCTAGATTTTCTGAATAATAAGTAATACAATGACGAGTACAGAAAACTAACTGGATTAAATAACGAGTTAGACTTCGACAATGTAGCGGACCCTGACGACAACTACAAGTGGGATGAAAAAGAATCAAGCTCAGAATCTGACAGTGATGATTCAGCTTCAGAATTTGAATTTGATGCTATAAATATGCAGCTAGTGGTTCCACCAATTCCGGATGATGTTAAAAACTCAGTCATAAAACGCTTGAAGCGTCTGAAATGTTAAACTTGTCCGTTCACAAAAAACTAAGTTCAAACAGAAAATAGCAGAAATGGTTCGACGGACAAATATAACTCAAAAAATATGAAAAGAACCAAAAAATTAAAGAGGAGCATTTGCAAATGATTTTAAAGTACAAATCTAGCACCAGTATAAGATAATTTATGAAAATGACTCAGCAGCAAATTAGAAAGTTTGAACTATTTGATATTGAAATAACACAAGCTCAAGTAAATTACTTGGATTATTGCACTAAGTTATCAAGGCTCTTTAAATACCAATTACTAGATTGCTAGAATTTTAATGATGATAAGCAATTGATGATGAGATAAACAATAATCTTTAGAGCCGTTTTAGAAAAATTAGCTGGATAACAAGTTGTTACTGCTGTTAAACTTTAAATCGATATACTTAAATAAGCAGAAGTTATCATTTACAATTTGATAAACGAAACCAAAATAACATCAGAACTATTGCAGGTTCAAGAATTTACAAGACTTATGAGACGGAAAATTAAGCTTAACCTAATTGGCCCCATTCAAATACGAGAATATTTAGATTATGTAAAATAAATAGTTACTGACGGAATTTAAAAAGAAATAAAAGAAATAGAATAACAGGGCAAAGATACCAACATTAGCCACTATAAATAATTATAATTAAAAGTTTTACAGTTGTCAGATTTAAAATAAGCTAATCAAATTATGGAAACCTATTGTAAATTGAAAGAATGTGGAGAAGAATGATAAACGTTATATAAAGTATTTTTCACAAGAATCCTCTCTTTTTATTTCCTATTAAATCAGAGCCTGCAATTGTAAACTTTTCGGCCTGTTCATCGTACTTAGCAAGAGCTTTAAGTTTTTCTTAGACATCTTTCGGCACATAGTAGTCCAATATGATCTGTTTCATATCGTCATATTTTTATATATCATCTATATCTTGCTGTCTAATCTGCAAGTCTTTGGCTAAATCTCTTCTAATGTCTTCGTATTCTTGTCTGGTTTGAATTTCTTTGTCTTTGTACTTCTCAAGTTTTCTCTTGAGCACTTCTCTTTCCTCTTGCATGTTGGCATAGGTTTCTTCTTCGCCCTTCTTCTTTTCTTCAGCTTCAGCAAGTTGTCTCTTGAGAAGCATCTGTGCTTGCTTTTACTCGGCGAGTTCTTGTCTGGCAGCTCTCTCCTATCTCTCAAGTTCTTGTGCTTCGTTTTCAAGTTTTTCTTTGTCTAAAAGCGATTTTTTCTGTTCTTCAAGTTTGTTTTGCATTTCTTCGACAAATTTGTTAGCCTTGTTGGCTTTGTCTTCCTTCTTCTTGAGCTCGTCCTCCAGCATCTGTTTAGACGCTTCTTCCTTGGCGATTTCCTGGGGAGATTTCTTAGTCTTGACAACCTTCTTTGTGTACTTTTACATCGTTACAAGCTGTTATTGGATATTCTAAATAGACTCAAGTTGTTGAGCTTCTTGCTGTGCAGTTAATGGCTGACCACCACCAATACCTATATACATTGCTAGTTATCCTTCTAGTTTTTAAATTGTATCTCTCATCTCGCGGATTTGTGTGTCTTTAGGGTCTTCATTGATTTTAGCTTTATTCTTAATACGCTTAGCACGATCTGCGTATCTCAGAGATGAAGATGTTTCTTCAAAGTTGGTTGAAGCTGGAGAAAGGGCGACGACCATCAGAGTCTTAGCGTTACCGCCCAACGAATCTTTCAATATGTGGGTTAGCTTGGACTAACGGTATGGAACGAATTCGTCTCCGTCGACGAGTTTCTGGATAACCTGACCCAGGCAAGACAGACTCAAGTTAATTTTGGCACCCTCTTTCAAACGATCACCCGTGGCTCCAGTCTTCTCAGCTCTTTCAGAACCGGCCAAGTCGACCAGGTTCAGCTTTCCAGCTCTGATGTGATCTTTCTCACCAGTATCTGTTGCACACTCAACGATAACTTGGAAGATAGAATGGGATCTTGAAGATGTGGCATTCATTTTTGTTTAACCAACAGTTCTATTTTTATTTCCGGATACCATCACATCATCTATTTCTTTTTCACTATTAACTCTATATTCGGTAAGTCCTTCGATAAACACACCTTTATCTTTAGTTTCTTTGAGTGGAATATTAAGAGTATTAGTCATCAAGTCTCTAATTTGTTCGTTGTAGATTTCGTAGAAGGAGCACCTAACCAAATACGTTTCATTTGAAGCTGCTTGGCTAATTCTATCAAAAATCGACTAAATACCTAGTGGGATCATACCCCTATCTCCATCATATCCCATCATAGTAAAAGTTTTTCCAGAACCAGTTTATCCATAAGCAAACACAGTGGAATTATAGCCCTATAATGTGAAGTCAATCATCGGTTTTACGGACTCGTCGAACACTTCTATCTGTGTAGAATTTTGCCCATAAGATCCGTCAAATGTGTAGGTTTATCTGGTCTTTAAATCTAATACTTTTCCATTCATATCTTTTGTCTCTGGTCTCTCAATTGTAACTTGACCCAATTCCTTGTCCTAATATATAATATTATAATCTCCTTAATCAGCTTCACGCTTATTGAATGGACGACAGCGGACAATCACTCGAACATTATCATCTGACATTTAAGTGAGGTGTGAAAAAGAAATTGTAGATAATTACTAGCACATATATTTTATGAGTAATACATTACTTGATATTGAATATAACAAAAATATAATTTATAGAGTAGATATATTTACATAGATAATGATTACATTTTAGAATTAATTTAATAATCAACGTGTTGAGTTTACGTGACCAACATTATCATTAATTCCGTTCCAACTATTTATTATTATAACATCAAAATGATATTTATAGATTGAAACTCAATTAAATAAATTTTTAAATATACTTTTTAAAATCAGAAATATAACACTGATATTAACAAATTCTGAATCACTTGTCTATATAATTGCTAATACGAAGCAATTGTAAGAACACATCTTCGTGAAGCGATTTCATTTTCTAAATGAGTGCTTTCATCTCTAAATATTTAAGTGGGTGGCTTTTTATTCTAGTGTGTGTTTGAATTATTTATTCTTAAAATTCTTGTTCGTTTATGAGCAGTTTTTAAAATATCTCTCTTTTTGAGTCTGTTTATTGGTGTTTTATGATTCCCAGTTGGATGATGAGTGTTTTAACTCTGCTTGATTCTTCCAGTAGTAAATTCTTTAGGAATGTGGCCGTTTGAACGTATTATTCATCGCTGATTAGGTATACGTGTATTCTCAATCGCAGTAGTTTTGCCATTTCGTATGTTTTTTGCAGAGTGTGCTTGTCCTCGCACAGGTTGATAATGCGCTGCACCTCGAATTCGAGGTTTTGCAGTCGCTGTATGTCCTTTACGTGCGTGCTGTCCGTTCTTTCTTGCTCTTTCAATAATTTTTACAGTTAGTATTAATACAGAAGGCTTTAATTCAATATTTGAGCTTTGTCTGCGCTTAAGCTCTTGTTTTTAATTCTTACCTCTACGTCAACGCATTCGCTCAGGTACTTTTAGTAGCTTGGGCTCGTGTAAACGAGCAGCTCAAGTTTTTCGTCCACTTGCTCCAGTTCGTAGTCTCTGAACAGGTGAACTATTTCTTGAACTATTTCCTTCCCGGATCCAATCCACTAGTACTCCTCGAATATTCTGGTTATGGCTTCGTTTCTAGTTTTTGAGAGCATTTGTGTTATCTTATCTCTTTTGGACCCATGCCTGATTTTGTAGTAGAATAGGAGCTCGAGCTGCTTGTTCCTGCTCACGTTGGGCACCTGCGCGTAACTGTGCCTATTATAGGAGTAGTTTCGAATGCTTTCATCAAATTATGGCAACGTGTAGAAGAAATTCTTCGGCTTCTCGTAATTGCGCTGCAACTAAAGCAATTTCTCGTACAAATCACTTTCGTCGTCCTCATCAATTTAACCGTCTATAGTTTGCGTTAAGTCTCGGAACCTGTGAAATTGCTTCCGCTTCCGCTCGGGTTCTGGTTTCACTTCTGGCTCGTCAACGTAATCGAATACTTCCTCCTGGAAAACGACACCAGTGAGCTCAGTTATGTACTGCCTCAGGTTTCTCTCCA
This sequence comes from Hexamita inflata, assembly GCA_963988835.1. Classification (NCBI taxonomy): domain Eukaryota; phylum Fornicata; order Diplomonadida; family Hexamitidae; genus Hexamita; species Hexamita inflata. Next base: position 169,194 of record CAXDID010000710.1, read on the forward strand.
TATAAGTGGCCTAAAATGAATAAAAATCCTAAATATTATTAATTTGAAGCAAATGCTTTTCAATGTCAATTTGCTCCTTTTATAATCCCACTAAATCAATACACAGGATCTTTTACATATAATTAAGCTGATTGTCATCCGAGCTCATAACCTACTCAATATACTGCTGATTTTTCCTAATAAGGGTCATAAATTGTTCTTTGTGTTTAATCAAACTCTCGAGTGTTAGCTAATCTGTTACTAAACGAACAACTAATTATTGCTTTATAAATAAATACAAGTCCGTAAGCGCCATAACCTATTATTTATGTGTTATTTATGTTAACGATGTCTAAAACGCAGTCTCTAAGTTAACCATCTCTCTAAACATGATAGATAGTTCGCTATTTTATTAATACTATAGTTATTCGTCCAACCTAAATAAATTTGCGCACTTTTAAGATTTATCATGAAAATCATTTATAATTTCTTTGACTTATTTCACATTAAATGTAAAGAAATCTGCATCAAGTTACATAAATATTATATTATTTTCAAGTAGGTATTATTACACAGATATTTACTTGAATTGCTGGCAGGTATTTATTGGATATTTAGTTTAAAGTTCTATAGCTCTTTAATGTGACGGTTATAAATTCATTAATAATTATTCAGTATTTTCGACCAGCTTTTCTGGCAATTAAATCATACTGTATGAACTAAATCCTTCCAAAATTATTTTAATTTGTGATTACAATTGCTGAGCTAATTTTTACTACTCTGCAATTCTTGATTTATCTAATAAATCGTTCAGTTTATTTTTCATGATGCCATTGTATAAATATTTTTAATCTCTTGCTACTTTTTGTTAGTATCTTAGATAAATATCATTTTCTGTAACAAGTTATAATCTAATAGTTTGCATTTATTGCTAATATCTTGCTCTTATTCCTTTATATTCCCCTTATTTATACGCCTTAGTTTCTGGATCAAAATCCGGTTAATCGTATCCAAAAAATCCAGTTAAAGCAAATTTATTCACTAATTTTGATTAAAATTAGCTTTAAAATACTCGCGCATCTCGAATACTATTAAGTACAGATAATTTTTAATTATCTGTGTGTAGTTATGATACTGATAATTTGCTTAGTGCAACCGTCATTGAAGTGAAAGTTTTCCATTTTATTAATAATCATGTATTAATATTTTAGTAATGTATTTGTATTATTGATATTCCAAGATATTTCAGATTTCTCAATATTTCAACATTAACGATAATAATAAGTGAGCCAATGTATACAAAAGAAAATGACTTAACATATTCATGTATATAAATTCACTCTGTGTACCCGTTGATTTAGTATAATTATTGCATGATGTCAATTTTGATTTGGATCATTTTTTGAATCAGTTCTTGCATCATTTCGTGCTTGCTCGGGTTTTTCTGGATCATGAGGCCCGTTCTTTCAATCTCGCTCTGGAATTCTTTGATTGTGAACAGGAGCTGGCTGAAGTAGTTCTCGTTCTTCTTGACGATTCCCTGCTCAATTACGAGCGTTTTAAGCCTTGCAGACTCCTCTTGAATCATTTGCTTCAAGAACTCAGCCGTATCAATGAACTGACGCTGAGAAACCAATAAAAGAGTTGTTCTGTTCCTCAGCTTTGAAATTAGTGCGTGAAACGTTTTCAGGTCATCAGTTGATTGAATTTATTAACAGGTGGTTTGAATTTGATGCTCAATCAGGACCAAGCGCTTTAAAGTGTGTTGGTGAACTGAATTCGCTTGAGAGGGGATGATCATGGACAGCGCAGCTTTCCGCAGCTCGCAGTCCTTGTAAATGGCTGAAATATCACTTAGGTTCTTAAAGCGCAACTTCAAATCAGGAAGATTCTGGTACTTCATCACTCTCTAATAGCCAATTCCTGAAAATAAAATTAAATGGAGCTTCTCCTGCAACTGCTCCAACTCGTAATTGAAAAACAAATCAATAATTCCTGATGCAACTGGGTACTACTCATACTCCTTGGTAATCGATGCATAATCGCTCAATAACTAAGAAAACTACTCAGATTACAAAGCAAATACCTTTTCTAAAATCTATACACGATTTTCGTTTGGAGTAATTCTGTACAAATAGGCCTGCTCTAGAATATTTTGCCTGTACCGAGACCAAACAGACTCGACATAAGTTAAACCTGTCAATTTCTTTGTGTATTATGGTTAAACTAAAGATTCATATGTGGAATAGTCACACTATGTTGGTTATTATAATCTAATTTTAAGTTAAAGCATCGGGTTGTCTTGCAGCTCTTGTTCACTAAATTTAAGTTCAATGACTTTTTCAGTCTAAACTTGTGGTTTACTAGTTGTTGTACTTGTAGTATCTATTTTGATATCATTTTCGTGTAACTATTATTCTTGAGCAATCTTTTGGGATATTTCCTATTTTAATTTTTCTTCGTCAAACAAAGGTTCTGGAATGTCTTCACCGGTTAGCTGTTTAACTTATTTGATTAAATTTTTATCCATATAATTTTGTATAGTTTATTACAAATTTTGTAAACTAGTTTCATTTTTTACTGAATTTTAAATAAATTCTTATTCTTTAATCAGACCTAAAAGATCAACAACCAAAGTTTTCTTTACATAATTTAATTCACTTTTGTATTTGTTTATAATTTCGTTAATGGATTTTTTGTTTTATTAAATAAGTGACGTAAATTTCTTTTTATGGTACAATAGCTGAATTTCATTCTTTTTAGAGTTTATACTTCGAATAACGAAATATTATTTCATAGACTTAAATAGTTCCATTAATACTATAAATTGATATCGGTTTTGTACTTGATACATACATTAGATATATTTAAATAATACATTTTATGCTTCTCTATAAGCAAACTGTGTATTACCTTACTCTGCCTACTACTGATCTTATACCCTTAAATAATCTGTTATTATTTAAACTTGAGATACATGAAAGTTGATAAGATTACTCAACTTTTCATCAGTAGAATTTAATACTAATTCATTTTCAATCGATTCTATTTTATTACTTTTATATATTTCTTCTATGGTACTTTAAGTCCAACTAAATAGACATAACTGTTGTTTTACACTTTACTCTAAATATTTATCACATTATATTTATAGAGAATTTAATTAAGATTCTAGCTTTTTACTTGCTTAATTTTTATCATAAAATATATCTTATTTAATGCTTTAAACTGTTTAATTTATAAGCGGATTTAAAGAATTTTAATAGATCTAACGAATTTTTATATTTTCTTCCGAAATAGACGCTAAAACTTTATCTTTCTAAATACCTTCGTAAAAATAAAACAATGATTCTTGTAGTTAATCAGCAGCAACATAACAAGGAATTAATTATTGTTCTTAGGCTATTTGCAAAGTTTCAATTGTTTTCATATACTATAAAATTTATTTGTTTAGATCTTATTATTCTAATACTGTGCCAACTTTCAGTTTAGCTTAATTGAAACTTTAATAAGAGATATTAGGTGACTGTTATTCCAATTAGCTATTATTGCTTAATCGTGATAAATTTTAAAGCATTGGTGAAATTTATTAAAGAATTTATTGTGGCATTTTGAGTTATGATATCGATTTGCGTGAAATTTATAAGTTTAAGTTAGCGCTCATATGTGTACTCTTGTTTGAAGTGAAAATAATGCATATTATTATATATTATTATGTACATTAAAAATAATAACAATTCTAATGTTAAAAAGTGAAAATAAGTGAAACATTCATTAAATATCATCCTCTGCTCCTAACTCTGCTTCGCCATCTTCTTCACCATATTCTCCGAGTTTTTCATTTTCTGCTTTTTTGGCAGCCTCTTCTTATTCTAATACTTCATCTAACATACCGAATTATATAGCCATTTATCTTTACTATTCTTATTCTATTTCTTCTAAGGTTTAGTTAGGATTAAATAATGTACCACTTTCATGAACTTCCTATTTAACTTCTGTTTAAACTTCGATAAGATCGTCGACATATGAATCTTCATTATCGGGTCGCTCATCATAATTCAACATATTATATAGTCCTACTTACGCTTGATCAAAATATAATAACATATATTTGGCAGAAAATTTATGAAACTGTGTGCAACTAATTGCGTTTTACACTCTTGCCATGATAGAACGCTCTTCCGTTGCACTTGGTATTTTATACTTTTCAGTAAAAACTATGATATTTTTCTTGTGCTTTTCAAGAGATTTTTTCATTAATTTCTTGGTTGTAAGTCTTATTGGTGTACGGGCTCTCATATCGTCATACATGTCGATCAATAGTTCTAATTAAAGACCATTAGTTGTTTAACTAATTATTTCTCTAAATTCTTTTTCAAGTTCTACCAAATATTTGAATAATACTGCTTGGGGCGATTTTAATTTAATTTATTCTGCTTCTACTCTTTCTAACATAATCATAACCATATCAGAAGCTCTACAATAGTCATTAACTAAATAACCACGTTAATAATCATCTATATCAATAAAATCTACATATTCCATAATCAAATTATAAGCTTTTTACTAAATAAGGTCTTCATACATAATTACATAATATTAGTAACATGTATTTGGTAAATCTATGTAATTAATCATATATTTTTCGTATGCATGTTTTAATTATAATACTAATGAGGGTGTCTTTTTAACTAATTTAGCATATTTTTTATCAGACATCTCATTATTAAACCATTATATGCGTTCTCTGTATATACTTGTTGTAAAATATTTCATACGTCTTAGCTAAACATGTTTGGCTGCATCAACAAACGATTAAAGTTTCTTTTGATCGTCGCCTCTGGCATATCGTAAATCTCTTTAAATTTTTTAAATATAGTATTGGAATCTAACAATTTATTTGATGTTTCCTCTAACTAAATCTTCTCTTTTGTGTGCTAAATCTTCTCTATATTCTCTGTTCAATTCTTATTTACTTGGTCCTTCTGGAGGAGGTTACCATTTGATTGGATCATGAGCTGGCATATCAACTCTTGTAACAACTTCTAGTTAGGGTAAAGGAGCTAAAAGTTCGGTTTCTGCTGGATTTTACGGAACGTTTTGAGGTTTGTTTGTTGGAGCAGGTGCTAATCTTGCTCTCAGTTCAGGTAGCGATTCCTCTAAGTAACGCTTTGTGTCGAATTTTTAAGTTATTTAGGATTTTGCTCTGCTGGTTACTAACATATCGGTCCTATTTTCTCGTTGTCCTTACTAACTTTTTTATTATTTTACTAAATTGTATTTGCTTTTCAAAGTGTCTTTTTCCAATCGGAATATTAGTTTATCATTTGTGTGCCTGTTGATATGTTCGGCGTATATTCTGAAGTAATCGCAATTGGGGTCTTGAAGTGCTTCGGTGAGTGTTTCTTCAATATTTTCTTCGATTTCTAGGTATTTTTGTGCTTTTCCGGACGTTTCTGGGAATTGGTTCAGGTATTTGTTGCATTCTTCGATCAGTGCTATATTTTACTGGTTTATGCATGTTAGTATTTGCAGTGAGTATTGTTGGCTGACGTATTTTTTCTGTTCATCGAATAGTCTGATGGGTACGAAGTTTCTGACCGTGGTTACGAGTTCGTACAGTATTTTGACGTCGAATTTTCCGCTGCATTGTTTAATGAGCACTGACACTTGGTCTTCGAATTGAATGATTTCGTTCACGTCAGTTACGAACGCGCTTTGTACTTCTATTTGCTGTTCTTTCACGTTGTTGAGGAACTTTTTGTACCTGGTTGACTCTGCGATTAGTTGTTCCGTTTCCTGCGGTTGAATTTGTTGCATTTAATCTCCGTAGTTTTGAACGGTGCAGATGAGGTTCAGGTTTCGCGGTTCAAGGACTTATTTTAGGAGTTTGTTCGTGTGCTCGTTCAGCTCAGTGAAGTATTTGTTAATTTCAATTTTGAGTGATTTTGGGATGAACCTTTGAATTATGAATTGAAAGAGCTCGTTCAGTTAAAGGAGGATTTACTCAATTGTATTTGTGTACAGGGTGCTCAATTCGAGGTCGAACTGCTTCTACTCGGTGAGAGAAACGGCTAGGATTTACTATGAGAAGATCCCACGCAACTACTTGAAGTACTGGTCCATAAGTTGATAATTGGACTAGTGGTTGAACTGCACCTCGTTCTCCTTACGCTTGAACTCCTCGCAGCCACGCGTATCGAAGAACATAATCGAGTTCCTAAGCAAAGAGTCCGAACTCTGGTAATTCTAACTCTATAACTGCATGTTACTCCGTATTCGAGACTCAGCACAGATGAACGGAAACGACACACTTTTCGTTTTCCATTTGCTATTTATTTGAGTTAAATGACCATTCTACGCAGGCTTTTAAATATTATTCGGCTAAATTTATTACTACTAATAACTTTTCTATGATAAATTTGATTTTAATGGAGGCGCTTTTAATGAAATACTGGACATTGAAGTGGTTAATAAAAATATAATGTCATAAATATAATATATTCATAATATTTAACATAACTCACGTGAATAATAACATGTTACATGTATACTCAACATGTTACACTCTAGACTCACTTATATTTTAAAACAATTATATTTAATATCATTTCTGTTTTCTGTTTACGATATACATAATCACGTTACGCTTGAAGTACTTACCTGTTCCTACAGTTTCGAAGAACCTGTCTACAATCATTGAAGGTTTTTGACCTTCCATTTACTTGATTAAATTGCACAATATAACTTTATCTTGACTCGAGAGACACTCCTGGAACATACATCTGATGAATGACTTCTAGTAGTAATCACGCAGTTGTTTACTGCTTTTTCCAGAAATCTTGTTACTAACTTATATCCAAAACTCCTACTGATTGTTCCTACTAGTTGTGAAATGTTCGTTTACAGCCTTACATAGCTGAACATTATCTTGAATGAATGATATTTTTTCTTGTAATAAATATAGTACTTCAATTAGCGCTGCAGCAAATTTATTTTGAAAGTCCAATGATGCAATAGACTGGGTTCCAGATGTGCTCTGCTTGAACTTTAGTTGTTTATTTTCTAGTTTCAATGTCACATTGATGGAACTGGATGGATTAACAAGGTTTTTCATCACAATTTGGTCAAAGAACGTCTTAGAAATCTCAGCCTAAGACACATTTAACTAAAGAGCTAGCTGAACAAAGAACTGATCAAATAGTGTTTATGGTAGTGTCATCACTTATACAGTAACTCTATATTCCAAATATGATCCTAGTGGAACAAAAAGTAGCTCAGCCATCGTATCCACCAACTGAGTGTGTAAAGTATTTTTCATTTGAAGTGAAAGATATGTTTGAAAAGGCATACTTATTATTCAAATAAAGCATTTCATTTTATATTAGTGATAATGGTTGTAGAGTAGATTATATTACTAAAAGAAGATTTGATACACGAGAGTTTGAATGTAAGAATGAATGAAATTATATACAGTATTTATGGTTTTGTTTGATATTTGTGATTGTTTTCACTATTCGTTTTAATAACTGTATCTTTAATTTAATCTAATTTATATTAAACAAAAAATAACTTTGGTAGAAAGACTAAATGAATAACACCAATGACCAATTAAGAATTATCTATTTGTATCAAATTTATGACGAAATGTACTATTATTGTATTATATATATTCACAAATCCAAACTAAGAACACTGAAATGTTCCACAAATTAATCTCAATATCACATATCATGTTCAAAAATTATACCTGGTTTAGTTTGGTCCTTTAACTAAAATTATTGGCATCGTAACTATTTTTGTAACTATCTTTGGGACAGCTGGTATGAATCTTGAGACAAGCATATCAGTGGCAACGCGTAGTAAAGTTATAACTCTTTATTATGTTTCTTCCTCTTCGAGCTCACTTACTTTTGAAAGCGAAACCTCTGCAATAGATATATATTAACTGCAAAAATATGTGTTTTGTTGTATTAGTACTAATGATAAGGTTACTGTTAAGTGAGTCATTTAATGATGGTTGTAACTTGGAATATATAGAAATTTATCCTTATTATTAAAGTTTTTGTAGTATATAAATTAACTGTATATTGTCTTATGAATTTATGTACCCTTGATTATTTTTAAATGTTAATATAATTATCTACGATATATTTCAACATTTCCACTATCTGTAATAAGTATATTGCTATTTTTTGGTTGAAATGCTTTTTCAAATGGTATTTATTTGCAACATAGCCTAATACCGAGTATATTTCAAAATCATAACAAATCAAATTATAAAGTAAACTTTTTTAAATATAGTTTTCATAAATCAATGTATTATGTAACTACGATAGTGATCAACAGTTACTATTTAGCTTGTTGTTTATCAAGTTACCTGTATTGACTAACTGTATATTGATATAAACTGTACCCATTTCTATTTGCATATCTTATCTTATAAGTATTAGTAATTTACAACATTGTGTGTATCTAATATTTTCACATCATATGATCCTCCTTCCAATATTAAACTGTTACGAAAACTTCTATTTAAACTTTTATGATTCTAAAATATAAATATAAATGCGTTAATACTTTTCAGTTAATGTATTAGATAATAATGAATCACTATAAATTCTTTGCGGTAGTAAACTTACGTCGAAACTATATATTTCGTTTTTCGACTTTAAACATAAAGAACTTGCATAATTTGGTGTCAATCTTGATATATTACTGACCTCTTATGTAGATATATATTTTGAAAATTTAATAACAACATAGAATGTTACATTTATTGAGCTAGAGCATAAACTACTGAATAGTACACACATACAATTTATGATAAATAATAATATCAAATATATAAATAATATTCGTGAAATAGATAATTATATGTCAATTAGTGTGACAGATATAATAAAATCCAATAAAAATGTTTAACTAATTGTCTCCATTGTAGTTATAGTGTTTCTAGTATTTAGTGGAATACTTTTGTTTATATGTTTAAAACGGAATAAGATAAATAAAGCTAAATAATAGAATTCATAAAGAATAATGTAGCAGAAGAAAAATAGTTTATAATATAGCTTTAAACTTAAATAAAATGAAAGCAGTATAACTGAATTAAAAAGTGTTAATCAACAACTTGAAGTACACAAAGCAATGTTAGATCCTCTATCTTACAACACAAATAATACTACTAGTTATTCTAAATAAACTAATTTGAAGAGTATAATGAATGATGTTGATAAAAAATGTACAAGTGATTCTGAAGAAAGTAATAACTAAAGTATGTAAATTTAAAAATAAGAAATTATTACTTATAACAACTAAAGTTCATTAAATGTTTTAGAGTATTTAAATAATGATAGTATAAAACCTACTTATTAATTGAACAACTGTTTTAGTAAGTATGCGGTAGAAGATTAATTGAGTTGAGAGGTTTATTTTATGTTATTAATTTTGTTGAAACGAAATAATGTTAAGCTTGTCAGTATTTCCACTTCGCAAATAATTAACAAAATTCTCGAAAACGACTTCAACCATTTAATAGGTAAATTACTATTTTTGTGTTCAATATATATTAAAACATATTATTCGTATTTTAAATCACTTTATTCATTTTTTATAAATGTGTGTGTACCCTCTTATGTCATTTTATTCACTAATATGCGTTTTATAACACTCTGGACACAAATGATATCCTTTGCACGAACACACATATCTGCTATTACATTATTTGCAGCCGACACATTACGCACTTACTTTTGTATATACATGATAGTGTTTATATGCTTCTATTACTGGTCCTTTAATTGGGCTTACTGGTTGGTTACAACCTTCAATTTTTCGTGGTGTAGCTTTAATTTCATATTTTGTTAGATTTATTTTCATTTAATCAATTATGCTTCCAACATAATCCGTTATTTTAATTTCTTTATATTCTGGATGCAATAATTTCATCAAAGAAAACCCATTAACTAATATTACTTACATAAAATTAATTATTAATGGTAATGCAAAAAGTAGAAAACTTTAACCATGATATATACAAAATCAAAATTTGTGAAATAACCCTGTTAAATGTAAGAATTTGTAAGTTCTCGTGGTATTCCCAGAGAACAACCTGAAATAGTTCGTTACTACAATAATAATTATAAAGGAGTTGATTACGTAGACCAACTTACAAAAAATATTAAGTTTCCAGGACGATGTACTCGTTGGACCACAAGGATGTTTATTTATTTTATGTAAGTAATATTAGTTAATGGGTTTTCTTTGATGAAATTATTGCATCCAGAATATAAAGAAATTAAAATAACGGATTATGTTGAAAGCATAATTGATTAAATGAAAATAAATCTAACAAAATATGAAATTAAAGCTACACCACGAAAAATTGAAGGTTGTAACCAACCAGTAGTAAGCCCAATTAAAGGACCAGTAATAGAAGCATATAAACACTATCATGTATATACAAAAGTAAGTGCGTAATGTGTCGGCTGCAAATAATGTAATAGCAGATATGTGTGTTCGTGCAAAGGATGTCATTTGTGTCCAGAGTGTTATAAAACGCATATTAGTGAATAAAATGACATAAGAGGGTACACACACATTTATAAAAAATGAATAAAGTGATTTAAAATACGAATAATATGTTTTAATATATATTGAACACAAAAATAGTAATTTACCTATTAAATGGTTGAAGTCGTTTTCGAGAATTTTGTTAATTATTTGCGAAGTGGAAATACTGACAAGCTTAACATTATTTCGTTTCAACAAAATTAATAACATAAAATAAACCTCTCAACTCAATTAATCTTCTACCGCATACTTACTAAAACAGTTGTTCAATTAACTTCGTGACAGGTATAATAATAATTTCTTGTCATAATATTAGGGAAATTAATAGCCAATAGTTAAATAAACTCATGAAAGTATTGTTTCTGATTAAATGAGATAATTATACAAAAAGTTGGGTGTTAAAGTACCAGAATGATAAAGTGTACCAATATTTACAATATTACAATCATATTTATATACATATTTCACTTTCTGTTGAGCATAGACTATTTGGTGTACATTTATTGTACTTCTTCGCATTCGTAAACGCTTTTTTATCTGCGTACTTACTTTTAAGCGATGACTTGGTACAAGGTTGTTTGTCCAACTGCGTCATTTTCAATATTTACAATGTTTTTGTGTTAAAATCCGAGTGCGGAGCCTTCTTTGTTTGCGTCGATGTTGGCTCCAGCGAAGATGAATTCCCATTTTTCGTCTTCTTGTTGTTTTTCGATCATTTTCTTTACTTCTTCGCGTTTGTAGCGTTTGCTTGAGTTTTCTTCTCCGTCGGTTGATACGAAGATGGAGACCTTGCCTGGCTTCTCTCCTTCTTTGAGTTATTCGCTGAGTGTTAGTATGGCTGTTCCGAGTGCGTCAACGAGCGCGGTGCCTCCCATTGGCTTGTACATCTTCCTCGTGAGTGGCTCGCACATTTTGGCCGGCTTATTCCTGTACACAATTACTGAGCCGATGTTGAACAGCACCAAAGTCACCTTTACAGTCTGGCTTGAGTTTTAGAGCTCGCTCAGGTAGGAGTTGAACCCGTTTATGGTCGCCTCTGAAATCGGGTGCATTGAACCGGACATGTCCAGAACGGCCACCACGCACATTTGATCCTCTGACAAAGTTTACGTTGAAGTGAAAACGGCCGTTACGTTCTTTTCACTTTAAATGGGTTCATTTTGAACTGGGACTGTGTTCTAAACCTAAGGAGTGTGTTCAACTGGTTAAGGAATGTTAACGGGCTAAGGAACGAGGGCGGTTTCTGGCATGGTGGGGAGCATTGGGAGCTAAGGGGCGAGCTCTGGTTGTTGTGGGACTTGTGGGTAAGAAACGGGCAGGAAGGGTGGGAGGGGCTGCGCTAGTGGTAATGGCTCGTACTAAGCTGGTTGCTGATGTTAACTGATATTTTGGTCGTCTAGCGAGTCTGCGGGCAGATTTGGAACTTCACAGCATGTTTTGAACATTATATAGAAGTGGGGATTTATATAATGCTGCGCATCAAAAAATAGAATGAATTTGCAATTAAGCTAAGATAGTGTAAATGCTGTAAAGAAAATGCAAAGAATGTTGTAAAGAATGTAGAAATACTTTCACAAATGGTAATATATGAAAGTTAGTATTGTATATAGTGACATAATTTTCCTTCGATACTTATGATTTGTATAAATTAAAAGAATGATACAGTTATGGGAGGTGGAATTGCTTTTTCTTGTTTACTATGTGAGTAATTATATATTAAAATATTTTGCCACTTCTAATGCGGATGACAAATTCCAATAAATAATCTCAAGTTGGAGATTATTCATGAACTACTCATTAACACAAGAGGGCCAAAAATATGATTTCGATCGTATTAGACCATAATCGACTATTCAAAGTCGGTATTTAATATTCCAAAAAGGAAAAATAGAAATTACCACATGCAATAAAAGGACGGCAATGACAAAAATAAACGCGGTAGAAGATGTTTAGGGAAGGTCAACTAATTCACTTAACAAACTTAGGCAGTTCTGAAGCGTTTGTATTCTCTTCATTTCTGGGTCCAACGGATGAATTCATAAAATATTGTACCAATCTGAACTAGTTATATCACTTGTTTAAGATGTCCCTGTGTAATTTCTACGTTTTAGTCAACAAAACTAATTTATGAAAGACTTTATCTCGAAAATATATGGTAGTTAAGCCTGATTGGAGAAAAGAATAAGAGGATCCAATGATTGGTATACGGACGCAATATGTAATTTATAACTAGTAGCGCAAGCACTGGACCTGCAGAGGACCTCGGTGTTCATCTTAAACTGGGTCAATCTGAACGATTTTAGGTATTTCTTAATCACGAAAAACAATGGAGGACTTTTTCTTTCAATCTCAACCGGGAGCTCAAGATGAAATATTGGTACTTCGCTTAATTAGAATTATAATTCAGGTAGTTACAGTCGCTTTCATTCTCAATATTCAAATAATGAATGCATTTTTGTTTCTTGAAGAATGGAATCAAGTGGGTTAGTCGGGCCCAGCATTAAATAATATATTGATGCTACTCTAAAACAACAGTTATTTTACTTATGATCTTCCACTTCCATTTCATAATGAGAAATCAATTTTCTTGATTGTTAAATTATACAACGTTAGGTAAAGTTGAAACTTATTATTGAAGTATATACAGAGTTATATACGTTAATTATTGTAGCACAGCTATCCAAGGCTCAACCAGGCCTTGATGTGATTGAAGCACTTTACAAATCAATAGTAAATAGAGTTAATGAGTGTATTGATGAGGAGGGAGAACACACTCATTATTGAGCCGGGCAGTGATATAAGTAAGATTCAAATAATAAACTTCATTCTTCTTCCTAATTCAAAAAAGCATTTCGAGGGCCCACCACTGTATGCAACACACAAAAAAGTGATTCTTACACTTTGGTTCCAGTATTTGTATTCATATCATTCATAATTGGCATTGTAACAAAAGTAATCAGTGTATACAAACAAAAACACAATGGTATCCACGATATAGAAAATCAGGAGTATAATAATAAATTAGACGACAATGTGCCATAGATTATTCCATAATGCAAATAATAATTAATAAAATAATAAAATACGACATAAAATTCAGAATATAGTTAAATTACTATACCTGTACTGATTTGAAAGTATGTATATTACTTTTTGCTTTTGATATGGAGATTATTAGATTATCATTTTTTACATATATAAATATACATTTGCATCAATAATTCCACCTCTTAACCAAATGTTCAAATAGTGTTGTGTTGCTTAAGTTAATTCACCTACATTTGCATAGTCTGGTATAATAGATGCTAAATAGATTAATACGGACATTGTTGCAACAAGTGGAAGAGGAATGCGATATTCTACATTTAATTTTGGAGAAAATGTGCTGCAAGCTCTTGGTATATTCAAGGATCCATACCCTGAGGTTGATGGTTACATGATCGGAGATTCTAAAATAGAAGAGTTTTCTACAATGGAATGTATAGATGGTTAATATTTTGACAAAGAAAATATATATTAAGATGAGGAACTGTAAATACCATCATCTGTATACCCAGTTCCATTACTTGAAAGATTCATTGTTAAAATAAGTTTTGAAGAAAACTATATAATTTTTAAAATTAAAGTAAATAATGAAACTGTGTTTGTTCCTGTTGATTTAAAAATACCATCAACATCCTTAATGTTCCCAAATAATAATGACGTAATATTTAGATTATTTGAAAAGGCTATATGTAAGCTTTCATAAACAAATTTAAGAAAACATAGTAACATAAGTAATATTGGTGAGGCATTTGTAAATGAACAAAATATTTCGATAATATTCTACAAAAATTGTTCTAAATTGTCGTTTATCTCTTAAGCATCACAAAATTTAACTATTATCTCTACATAACCACTTATGAAAGTAGTACGATTTGCTGGATTGAAATATGATTTTGATAAAGATTTTATTGATGATCTATTAACTATTGAAAACGAAACAACGTATTTTGCTCAATTGGAAGTTATAACTTCGTTATTAGAAGTTTAAACGAAACTTTCAAGCTAGCTTAATATGCTATTTGTGAGTTCAAAACAATCAATCTCTGCTATACGCCCATCCTTAATTAAACAATAAAATGGTATCGAATTGTTCGATTATTCAACTACAACTGATTATTTAGAAATGCTTAAGATTTCAGGGTTTGCAGTTGAACCTAAAAATGACTTAAATATTGATTTACTATGTAAAATATTTGCCAACTTTTATGCTACAAAACTCGAATTAGATTTAATTAAGTAACTGCAAGAATAAATAAGGGCAGCAGAATTCAAGTATATTTCACAAGTATAGATGTCACCTCGTCGCATGGCACTATCTCCACGCGATATGGCTAAAATTGAGAGAGTTCTTTATGAAAATTTATACCCTGAAAATTTACTTTTCGCTCAGTTAGTCAAGAATGGTGAGGTTCATGTACTTGACTTAGAAACGCAATCTATTACCAATGAAGTTTCAACCCAGTTTTTAGAACGTCTATTAACTTACAATTTATTATTAGTAACTCCGCAAACTGAATAAGTTCATTTGTTCAATAAATCTCTCTTAGTTCACGATTTCATAAAGTTTCATAGTTATTAAATTGATGGTAATTAAATAAACGATATATTCTTGTTCGCATATGGGGCCTAATTACTGTCAGAGAAAGAAATATAATCAAATGGATTTAGAATATTATTTTTAGATGGAGCTGGAACATTAAAATGCAAGGAATAAAATATAGATATGGTTTTAGAGGATCCTGCAGTTGTTATTGTGTTTGGAAATGGACTAATATAGGTTGAATGCAATGGAGATGTTATAATAGTTGAATGATAGATTTTTCAAACTCTTAATATATCTTTAAATTAATAAATTTAGGAAAAGTTTATAGTAGAATATATATTTTTGTTGAAAATCTACAGTTAAATTTTAATAATATAATATTAAAGGGTACATGGATACTTTAGTATATTGAGATTTCGTGAGGTAAATAAAATATTAAAATGTACATTTCTAATCACGCTAATTACTAACGTATTAGTATTGACACCACTTCATATGATATTTATTTCTGTATTGAGTTGTTATATTTATTAGTAGTTAACAATATATAATACTAAAATACAATTAAAAATGAGTCAGCGTATTTCTGTTGATCAGATGGACATTTCTGAACAATTATAAAAATTGTGTGGGAGCTTGTTGTAAACAGATCTTTAAATTGTATTTTATAATAAAAAGGATATTATTTCGATGTATAATTATTAGGTTAAACTATTTGTATTAACAGATATAGAATTATCTCAATCAAATTTGCAAACAGAATTGAATGAAGCGGCATTTATTGAACAGTAACAGAAACTGTTAAATGCAACATCCGTTGGTTTTCTGTTAAATGGCGTTAGTTACTATTAAACAAGCATTAATCAGATTGATAGTTAATTGTCAGAAATACAGTTGACCAAAAGCAATAATACACTTAGTATAATAATCGGATCTGCCATTGCTTTAGTATTGCTGTTAACACTTATAACCATATCAACAGTTTGTTTAGTAAAGAAATAAAAGAAATCAAAATAATAATAGAAACAGTAATTTAAATAATAATAAATGATAATATCAAAAAGATTAGAATCGTATAAAACTTCGTAAAGTATTAGCAAATGTGTTTAAATAATTGATAACTTGCAACCTAGAGAATTAGATGAATCATAAACAACACACAAAGCTATGTTACATCCATTAAAACATGTAAATGATAGTTTCGCTAGTACTAAATCTTTACTAACCAATTATAGCACACTAAAAATTTAAAGTGTAGTAGAAGATAATACGAATACGAATATAGACTTCGCTAACTTAGAGAATGAACTGTCTGATTCATCATTAAAACAATAGAAAAGCCAGTTAAATATTTTTGAATATTTAAACAATGATAGCATTAAGCCGGACGACAATTCTAAATAATCATCATACAATAAAATGATTAAATAATACAACGAAAATAATGCAATATAACATTAACATTAAATTGTCAAATAGGGTCATAACAGTATTGTTTCCGAACAAATGCAATCACTGTATAAAAAATTAGGTGTTAAATACCTGGAGTGATGATACAAAATAATGTTAATATAAAAATTTCAATATGAATAATACATATTTTTAAATATATATTAATTATCACTATAAATCATTTACACAAAATATATTAAAGTTATCCTGATATTTTTCAATGAACATTTTAGATACTATTTTACTTACTGATTAATTTTCGAGTAATGCTTGCTGTGTATTTTGTTGTTAAGTTAGAAATGAATTAAACAGCTATTAATTTATAAGAATGAATCTCTTCTTCTTTTCAGAGTCTACTGATTGTTTTAATTCTTCAATTATACATTATTGATATATAATATCTGCTTCGGCTTCCATTTTAATGGTTTGAATTTGATTTTGTTGATCAGATATAATTTAGTTGAGTCTTTATATTTCTTAACTAAAATCTATTTTTATTGTGTTACTATCTTGATTTTTAGCAGTTTCTACATTTATTGTTCTATCATTAAAACTTTCAATTAATTTGATATCCTCTGTGGAATTTATCATAGTTAGTTGATTATCATATTAGCTTGATCTTTTACTGTTGTTTAACTTTAGCGATTCTTCAATTTAATTATCATTTTAACATTTTATATTATCAGAATCTAATTAATTAACTTATAATACTTCTAATTTCGTACTCTATTAATTTTCTTATTCATTAATTATCTTTTCCTCAGTTTGATAGCCTTAATTTTAATGTATCTGTTCTGTTTACTCTCGCGTTTAAATTATCTCTAACAACAAGTCAGGTTAAATATCTGTTGTTGTCTATTTCTTATCAACTTAGTTTTAAAAGTTATAATTCTGATTCCCATTGATCGATTCCTCTTCGATTACAACTATATTTTCTTATTTCTTCGGCCACGATTCAGTGAGCTTTGAAATAATATCAGTGAATATCTTCGCGTCACCGAAGTATTCCAGGAGCACTTAAAGTATATAGTCGCCAAATTCATTAAATAAGTCCAAGCATTTATAAATGATTTGGTGCGGTTCAGTTTCTTAGCTTAAATATTGCAAATGAACAAGCGCCCTCGTTTACTCCTCGTTTTAACTCAAATTAAGAATAAATGAATTGAACTGGTTTATTTTACCGGTTATAAATTTTTGCTCCAGAATATTGTCGGTGGTGAAAACGCAACGCTAAAACTGAGAGAGCGTTTTTTTCAAAAGAAGATCCGACATGCGTGGAGTGGAAATAAATGAATTTACAAGTTGAATTTAATTTAACTATCAAATTAGGAAAAATGTGAAATAAAGGATAAGTTACAATTAATCAACAACAAACTCAACAAACATTTAATCATAAACAAGCCAACATACATTTAAATACAATAATAAATTTATGGGTCTCACAATAGGTACATAATGTATCGTACATTATAGTTTCAACAGGTTTATCAACAGGACATAATACTATCTTGATTTTGTTTGTGTTCAATGATGTACGAATGAACAGCCTTTTATACTTCTTTTATACAAAATTTGGTTCATTATTCAATATAGAATTATGTAATATTGGCATTTCCCTTGTTATTCTAGTGTATTGCATCATGTGTGTTTGAACTACGTAACTAATTATTTGATAATCCATATCAGACATCGTTTTACTAACTATTTATTCAACAAACTACAATTACTAGACTAAATTGCCAAACTAGAATATTATTTGTAATTTGAGTTCACAAATTTCTTAGAAATAAAACATTTACAATTAGTGGATAAAACTCGTCTTTCCAAAATTAAAAGAAGTGGATTAATCAAAATTAATTGGAAATATAGTTTAAATTTGATATTAAAAATAGGGTGACATAGTAATTACCAATGCCAGGAAAATATTTCCCGGAGGCATAAATTGTATAGAAATACCCTGATGATGTAAGCAAAGGATACAAGGAATATCATGATTGTAGAAAGGTCACCCAAAAGAAGGAAGGAGAAGATTTCTTTAAATCATTAAACCCCAACAATGATCTCAATATCGCACATCATGCATGAGCTCCTACCTGCTAGATGAAATGTTTGACCAAATTACAAAGATAATCTTTACAAATTAAAACAATTAACATCCCCTCAAACATGACGCATGCTACAAATGCAACCTCTGCAACTAAAATGTTAAAGTGAGTAATCATTACCTTACGTGCTCACAGATGATATCCAAACATATAACCAGCCATGATGATATTGTCAACAGAATTGTACACCTTATTTACAAGAAGTACAAGCCAAAAGCTGCAGTAACTGCAAGAGAGCTGGGCCTGGATAATAGTAATAGCAGGCCCGACATAGTGACAGAACTAGACTCTCAACACTTTGATGTTACCATTGCTATTGACACTCAAAAAGCATATAACCAAAAGATATCTAAATATAAAAAGCTTGGTTATGGAGATATTATCCCAATTGCAGTATCACCTCAACTCTAAATGTATCCTAAGACAATTGAGTAAATGAAATAATATTGCAATATGCAGAAATTGTACAAGGATATAGCATATAATGTATAAAAATGGAAGTAGAGAAATCCAGAATGTATGAAGAGGAGGTAAAGAACTACCTTGAGTTGCAACACTTAAACATCCAATCAAAACTTAAAGTGCAACCTGTCTTTAGAAAAGCAAAACCGAAGAAGAAGAAACCTAGAGAAGCTCAACGCGCCGAAAAAGAAGATATTTCAGCAGTCTCTAGCAAGGAAACTTGCTAAGATAATTTTGACACTGATAAAATCTCTTATGAAGTACGCAATATTGAGGACATTAACATTCACATTGATCCCGAACAACTCGATCCACCCAGAGGAGATAATTCTTCTGAGTGTAGCGAGGACTGAAAAAATAACATGACTCACCAACGCATAATCCAATAAATACGGATAATGCAAATATATAAAATGCCCATATCAAATTGTAATCAAAACAAATGAAAAACAAAAATAAATAAAAGCAACTGAAATATGAATTAAAATGAATTTGCTATTAAAAAAAATGTAACTAACTAAATACAAAAGTCAAAATATCTTAAAGAAATTTTAAAATATTAAATATATAAACTAGATAAGCAAAGTTTAATTTAAATATACAACTAATGAAAAACCAAACTTTTCTACAAAAAAGATCTAAAATGTCTTTTACAAAATTATAGTAAAAAACTAATTAATCCATTAATAATAAAATTAATATAACGTATATATGTTCACTC
The DNA here is from genome assembly GCA_963988835.1 of Hexamita inflata. NCBI lineage: Eukaryota > Fornicata > Diplomonadida > Hexamitidae > Hexamita > Hexamita inflata. Next base: position 189,073 of record CAXDID010000710.1, read on the forward strand.
TATACAATATGATTAAATAGTAAGATCGCCTCAACAGGGCGAAAACTGGTGTGGAGACTTACTATTTAATATATATTAATTTCATATGATTCTGAATGAAAAGGCTAATTTTTTCTAATTTCTATTTTTAATTTTTGGCGTTTTCATTCCACTTTAAGACAATGGATAAAATGAGTAAACAAAACAATTAAGCAAGCTCAACAGTTCTGTGACACCTAAACTGCAGTAAATTGAATAAAACACATTATACAATGAACGAAATAGATCAAATTCTAAAATATTATATCTCATATTGTTATCAACCATTATGCTTGGACACACAGGAACTTTTGATTAGCAAGCCTTCAAACTATCAAAACTATCTCAATTTAGAAGCTGAAAACATTGAAATATCCAGCATATTGAAAGAAACGCATAAATGTCAACTTACTAAATATTTAATGCAGACGAAAGTTAATTCCGGAAATATTGTCACTGTGAATGACGACCTCAATGTTATTTCAAATAATTGGTGGAAGTTTTTGAATGTTAAAATATTTAGGTTTGCTGCTTTGTTTGGTATTAAAATTTAAAATAAAAGAAGCCGAGTCTCAAGCTGAAGTTAAATAACGTGACTTTGAGAAAGCATAAATTATTCAGCTCATCTTAGCCTATTGATTAAATGTAGCCAACTTAAAAATCTAACCTCATTTTGAACTTACATTTTATTGATGGCAATAAATAGTATCAAACAATATATGAATATCTAATAACCTTGTAGAAATTATTAGAAGTACTCTGCTCAAGCAGATCTTCGTATTTAAAACAATCAAGATTTTCTTCTAAAACTGCCTGGAATTAAACAACAATTGTGGTTCACTCATTATTGTTATACAAACATTTTAAAATACGTGTAAGAACAAAAATTGTTACACTTTAAGAAAGTCGAAAAATGAAATGGTTATTAAGATTTCTAGGATCCAACTGCAATATAGAGATTCTGATTAAAGATACTGTTCAGAGCTAATATCAAATGATTATTTGAACCTTATGAATCATAATGCAAAACTTGTTACAAAAGTCAATTTTTGTTTTGGCCTTGACTTTGATTGTTATGTAAAATTCAGTAATAGTCAGTAAAGTTTGAACTTGAACTCGAGTAGAGAGGTATAAATACCACTATAGCCAATAATCCTGTAAAAAATTTCGTCTGTGAGTTGTAGAAATGCTGAATGAAGATATTTGCCATTTGGAATTTTTAAATATATTCTTAGCTGGGCTTTAACAAGAATATAGAACTATATTGAAGCTATTGCTCAAAATGGTGCATGCCTATCGAATTAAAGCAGATAAGACGATAGATTTAAATTTGAGGAAATCATATAATTCAAAATTTTGATTTCGATTTTTGGTCTAAAACTTTGGGGATTCCTTTTCTTTGTGAGACATATTCAGCTAACTTTTTTCGTTTTCTCAAATTCCACTTCAAAGGCTGTTGAGGTAATCTAAATAGTATGTACCGTAAGATAAAGTAAAATAGTTACTTGATATTAAAAAGGTGTTAAATCACACATAGAACTAAATACATTAATGTTGTTACATAAATTAAGAAGCATAAGCACTTAGATTGAAACAAAGATGAAAACCATTTAAATTAACTGGAAAATTATCAAAAATACTAATATAATATTATTAATATAATAAAAAGAGTTAATTGAATAATTTGTTGAACACATTCATTAATTTGTTAATGTATTAAGTTGTAAAATTTCATAGTCTTCTTCTACAAATATTTTATTACAATTTTAAATACGTACGAACCTTACTAACCCAATGTTAAAATCCGGTTTCTTTTACGCTGCTTTAATTTCGCTTTGGCTAACTCGCTCAATAATTTCGGTGTTAGTAAATTCAAAAAATGTACTGCAGCTCCGTCCGTTCACTTTGCGCTTGATTCTGAATTAGATGCGTTAGAATTACTGGGTGCGCCGCATTGACATGCGTTTGGAAGCGCAACTGTTCTTTTACAACACATTTTTAACCTTAACTGCTTTGTTTGTTATTTTAATCGTTTGTTGTTGCGTTTTCAGGCGCAATGTTGAGCTTTTCGCGTTAATTTACGTTATAATTTCGTTTATTTTCCTCTTTGTAATTATGAAGCTCGAATTCGTGTTCTTTATGAACTGTAAAAAGTATAATTGTGTTATTGGCTCACTATCTGTCCACTTTGTTTGGGTTACTGTGTAAATTGGAAATACGATTTTGAGCAGGAAGTTAAAATATGGGGTGTTTGTGAGCACTTGTTGCTATGTAGCGTATCTGAGTGTATCACTATAATAGGTTATCGTTAAATTTGCTTATGTGCTGAATTTTTACGACCCACTGCTTGATTTCGTGCCGGACCCCCTGTTTTGGGACAAAATCAGGCGGAAACTGCTTTCGTACAACCTCCAATTGTACTAAAGAGTGACGGTAGTTATCGAGGAACACTCACGATAAGTACAGTTTTACCTGGATTAAGCTTGAAAACAAGGATACACGCAATCCAATCTGCAAGTTATGAGATAGTATAGTATTAATTCATATGAAAATCTTATAAATCATATCGAATCCAAAAGCGTTAAGTATAACTTGCGTGATTTGACATTTAAAAAATTTCCACAAGGTAGTCCATTAAATATATAGAATATTTATGTTAAAAATCATTGCATTTCATGTAACTTTCATGTAATTATAGATTGTGAGTTAAAATTTATCAAAATACTGGTTATTAATATATTTAAATAATATTAGATAATATTTCCGCTTCAATGGAATTTGACACTAAAATTGTTTCTGCTATTTCCGGATTCAATTGGGGATACTCTCTTACTAATTTACCTGTTTAAATTATTGAGAAATACGCTGAAATAACAAAACTTGAGGAAGTTACCGCCGCAATGCTTTCTACCTTAGAAGTTGCTTTGTGTGTGGGGTCAGCAGTTGGTTGTATGATGACTCCTTTATACGCGGGTAAGTTAGGTCTTACAAACTCGTTGCGTATATTATTTGTACTGTTTATATTTGTCAATATTGCAACGATGGTTCCGGTGCATTGGATATATTTGACTGGTATTCGTTTCATGGCTGGTTTTATGACTTCTTCGATTAGTTCGTTGACTCCACTATTAGTTGCTGAGGTTTTGGATCCGCATGCGCGTGAGAAGACGATGATGATGTTTGCTATTTGCTTAAATTCTGGTGTGCTCATAGCTTATCTGGTCCACTTGGCCATTTCGTTCCAGTACACCTTTTGGTTCATGTCCTTCGCCCTTCCGATCATATACAGCTTAGTAGCTCTCTTCTGCCTGTGGAGAGTGAACAAGCTCTACCGCTTGAAGAGAATGGAGCACACCAAGGGCCACGGCGACAATTTAATGACCAACGACTCGACCAGCACCATGTCTCAGCCTGACGGTGACATGATCCCCGAATCCTCCGCCCAATTCATAGCAACAACAGCCGAGGAAACGAGTAACACCTTTTAAAAGAGGATGGAAACTGCTCCGGAATCCTCTTTCAACTAAAAACTAACCCGTTCCCAGTTCATCAGAATCGCTTACGTCACCGTTTCTCTTGGGATGATGTAAATGTTCACTGGTGTGGACGCGATTGTCGTTTACGCCTCTGAGATATTCGGTTCATTATTCACTTCAAGCAGGGCTGGTATATTCGGCTCACTTATTCTTGGCGTTTTCAACTTGTCGTACACCTTCATAGCTGCTCCATTCGCCGAGAGACAGCCGAGACGTATTATGCTCATGATTGGCGTTATCGGAGTCGGCGTGTTCCACTTTGTAATCGCAGTTTTGTACTTCATCAAAGCTCCAACAGTTTACGTTTTGATCAGTTTGATGCTTCTATTCTTGAGCTATAATATCGGTCCTGAACCAATCGTATTCATGTTCTTCTCTGAAATGTTCCCAGAAAAGTACAAAATCTAGCTCAACGGTCTAGGTTACACAGTTAACTGGATTTCTAGCATCATTTCCGTTTTCATCTTCGATTTCTTCGTTGGAGGCAACGAATAATACGTTTACATGTTCTTTGGTACCATGACGCTGATATTGGGTATATCAGGTACATTACTAGCTCCTGAAACATTCCACAAATCTCTAGCCGAAATTGAACTGCAAATTAGAGCTTGGACGAGAAAGGAAAGACATCAAAAAGATGCAGTTCCAAAAGTAGCACTAAAAATGTCTACAGTAGCCAGTCCAACTTCACACTTGACGTAGTAATCTGAGGGATTACTTGAGTGACATTATTTGATTTTTGATTTTTGTAATAATATATTGGAAAGCATCACTCAAAAGTAATCAGATTCTTCCTGAATACTTTCTGCTTGTATATCTTCAGACTCGCCATTTTAATTGCTATCTTATTCTTCATCAGAAATATGATCAGCTTCTATCTCATCATTATCATCTTCAACCTCACTGTTGTCCACTTCATTATCTTATGAAATTTCTTATGAACTTTCAAAGTCTTCATCATAATCTGAGTAGTAATCGCAATCATCATAACCGTAATTTTAAACTTATACTTTTTTCAACAGATAATTATTTTCAACTTATTTCATTATTAAGTTAAATTCTGAATTCTTAAATTTAAATACATCTTCAAACTATAATTGAAGTTTATTGTTTACTTAAATAGAACGTTGAAACTTATTAATGCCTTAAATTTGAACATATTTTAGTTGCGCTTTTAAATTATTGTAAATCGCTTATCTTCTTATCTAATAACTACCATCAGTAAATGCATTCATATACTTTTCTGGATAATCAATATGTCCAAAAGAGTACACAAATGGTAATTATTATACACTATAATAAGATAATTCATCTTCCATTAAGCAATAACGAACAGAAACAGGAATAGTGGTATAATCAATTACTATATAAGCACCGTTACCAACAGATAAAGGGAAAATACCACCAGCAGGAACCATATCTGATATCTGACTTCCACAGTATATAACTCTGCAAGATGGTTCGTCCAATTCTACAATATAATTTTGTTATGTAGTGATTCTAGCTGTTGTTGAGTTACCATAACTATATAGTCCAGTATCATCTGGTTCAATGAGTTTGCCATTCAGATAAAATTTCTTTTCTATGAATGATCCATTTTTCTCATCTAATAAATAATATTAGTGTTCGTTTGTAACAATAACTTAATTTTTATACGTACTAATGCGAATATAACCTTTATTGTATTAACCTGGTATTTTTGCTATTTCTATTAACTTGAATACTTCGACTCTGAATAATATGTCATCTAGAAGTATATAGACTTTTCCGTTGCAGTAGTGTAATTTATGGAAGTTACTGTAATGTCCTTTGTGAATTCTGTTAGAGGTGTGCAAACTATTATATTTATATTGGAGTACAACGCGAGCTATAACCTTATACTCTAAGTCTGTAATGTAGGCGTGTTGATCTAAGTAGAATATACAGTGGTGGGCCCTCGAAATGCTTTTTTGAATTAGGAAGAAGAATGAAGTTTATTATTTGAATCTTACTTATATCACTGCCCGGCTCAATAATGAGTGTGTTCTCCCTCCTCATCAATACACTCATTAACTCTATTTACTATTGATTTGTAAAGTGCTTCAATCACATCAAGGCCTGGTTGAGCCTTGGATAGCTGTGCTACAATAATTAACGTATATAACTCTGTATATACTTCAATAATAAGTTTCAACTTTACCTAACGTTGTATAATTTAACAATCAAAAAAATTGATTTCTCATTATGAAATGGAAGTGGAAGATCATAAGTAAAATAACTGTTGTTTTAGAGTAGCATCAATATATTATTTAATGCTGGGCCCGACTAACCCACTTGATTCCATTCTTCAAGAAACAAAAATGCATTCATTATTTGAATATTGAGAATGAAAGCGACTGTAACTACCTGAATTATAATTCTAATTAAGCGAAGTACCAATACTTCATCTTGAGCTCCCGGTTGAGATTGAAAGAAAAAGTCCTCCATTGTTTTTCGTGATTAAGAAATACCTAAAATCGTTCAGATTGACCCAGTTGAAGATGAACACGGAGGTCCCCTGTAGGTCCAGTGCTTGCGCTACTAGTTATAAATTACATATTGCGTCCGTATACCAATCATTGGATCCTCTTATTCTTTTCTCCAATCAGGCTTAACTACCATATATTTTCGAGATAAAATCTTTCATAAATTAGTTTTGTTGACTAAAACGTAGAAATTACACAGGGACATCTTAAACAAGTGATATAACTAGTTCAGATTGGTACAATATTTTATGAATTCATCCGTTGGACCCAGAAATGAAGAGAATACAAACGCTTCAGAACTGCCTAAGTTTGTTAAGTGAATTAGTTGACCTTCCCTAAACATCTTCTACCGCGTTTATTTTTGTCATTGCCGTCCTTTTATTGCATGTGGTAATTTCTATTTTTCCTTTTTGGAATATTAAATACCGACTTTGAATAGTCGATTATGGTCTAATACGATCGAAATCATATTTTTGGCCCTCTTGTGTTAATGAGTAGTTCATGAATAATCTCCAACTTGAGATTATTTATTGGAATTTGTCATCCACATTAGAAGTGGCAAAATATTTTAATATATAATTACTCACATAGTAAACAAGAAAAAGCAATTCCACCTCCCATAACTGAAGTAATATCTAACCATTTGAAAAAGGAACTGCGACGGCGCAAAATTGATTTATTATTTAAGATACTTAAATTACTTTCATACGTTGCTCATCCATTGCATACTGTGATATCATTGTATTTCTAATGGAGATAGTTCCAGAAGTAAAAATTCCAGTTAAAAATCTTACAGTAATTATTCCGTAAAAATTATTAATAAAAAACGATCCAATTTTAATACTTAATAATAGACTATGAAATACTAATGCAACATTAACACACCCGTATATATCTAGGAATTTACCTATTGGTATTCCAAAAGCAGCAACTGCTATGTAATATATAGTGTTAGTCCACTGAGCTAAGGATGATTAAATGTGAAATTACTCTTAAATTTTTGGTAGAGCCATATTCATAGCATTTTCTTCCATCATATATGACAGTACAGTCATTGACAGCATCGGAATTAATTTAGTGAATTTAGTATTGTGAATTGTATATTTTTTGCTTGGTTTTTCTATTGTGTATTCAACCGATACATTATTTATGTTAATATTTTATTCTGAATCAGTTTCTGAACCGTCGCTTATTAAATTTATATTTTATTCAAAAGATAGCTTTGACCGATTATCCATCGGAGTGGTTAAACATTATTGTTGTTAATTAATTAGTATTTCCGTTGATTTTATCAAACAAAATAAACCATATCGTTTATTTATGGTGTTTTCATTTATTATAAATAATATGTAATATAAGTTAATATAATATAATATAAGTTAAATTAACTATGCAGTGTTCAAATCTCTTTCACTTTACCCATTCTTTAACAAATTCAGCTCTCTTGGTGGAACCTAGGCTTTCACAAAACTCTTTCAATCCTAGTTTTTGTTCGGCGTTAAGTTTTTTGATGATCTTTTTGGCGTTGAAGTGACCTACGTTATCTAGTAAAACTGGTTCGGTTGCACCGTTTTCTTTAAGGGCTTTGATTAAAATGTCAGTGTCGATGACGTTGACGAGTTCGGCAAGAATATCGCTTCCGGATGATTTGGAGAGGAGGATGGCCTTGATTTTATCGGCTGTTAAGTATTCCTTGAGGGCTTCAACGGCGATGGCTCTGAGTTCGGACTGTCTCTTTTCAATTGGCTTCTTGCAGGTGGAGAGTTTGACTGAGTTGTTGAGGAGTTGCATTAACTGGTCGTCGGAGCAGCCAGCGCAGGTTCCTTCCTCGTTGAGTCTCTGGAGCTGGTTGAGGCTGAGCAGGAAAACAAGGATGAGTTGGTTGTCGGCGAAAAGCTTGTCCATGTTCTTCTCGAAGAAGTTGAAGACGACTTCCTTGATCAGAACGGTATCGTCGGTGAAGAATGGAGCGAATAAGAGTAAAATCTTTGCTGCTGGGTCTTCGATCATTTCTTTGAACTTTGACTTCATGGCATTCAATATTTGCTTCTTTTGCTTTGCTTGGAACATGGCATACAGGTAACATGCGATTTGGACACCTTCCTTGGTATCAATCAATTGCAAGTATTATTCGGCTTCGATTGACTGTAAGAACTCAAGCTCGTGCATGATCTCGGCTTTGATCTCAACATTTTCAAGGGCGAAGTAGATCTTGAAAGTTTGGAGCAAAACGCTGATGCAAGCGATTGAACCGAGCATCATCTTTGACTCGCACATAACGAGCTGTTTCACGACAGTTTTGGCGTAAATTGCAGCAGTTTGTGGAAGTTCTTTTATTTTCTTGAGAGTAAAATCGATATCTGGGGAAGCACACTTAGTAATAAGCTAGTTGACTATCATTGCTTAAACTTAAGCAGTTCCGTTCGAAAAGATTGAGTTCAAGCTGATGTTAGCGGTGGCATTGGTGATAAGCTTGTGGGCAATTGGCAAAACTACCTCTTCAATTAATTTTGCAGCTTTTTCGTCATGTTAGCAATTTAACAACTCAGAAGCTGGGAAACGAGAGTACTTATTAAATAGAAGTTTTCCAAGTTCTGGCTTTAATTGATCCAATATAATTTGACGTTGTTCCTTAGTTCCTTGCTTGCAAATAAGCTCAAGAACACGGGCTTCGATTGGAGAATTGATATAAGCCATAATTCTTGTACCCATAGAATCTAAAGCTTGTTGCATATATTTTTAACGTTGTTCTACTGGTGTGGCCTTCACACGCATTTTTTCATACCAACCTGTTATTGGTCTGGCTTCCTTTTGTACTATTACTTTCTTGAAATTTTTCTTTACATCACTCATCACAAGAATTCGTGAAGTGGAAATATATAATATATTGCTTTAATGCTGTATTAAATGATAATAGTTTCAAATTCTACTTTCACTTTCAATCACAACATGTTGAATATATACTTTCAAAATCATAATCTTCAATCCACTATATCTCTTATATTTAACTTATATTGTCCCCAGTCTTAACAGAACATCTAATAAAGTATTAAGTTTATATTTTGTTGGTTAACTGAAATATTTTGTTTTAATCAATTTCAACATCAGATTTGTTTCCTATTAATACTATAATACATTTTGAATTAGCCGATTTAACAAAAGAAATCCAGTTGATGACCTATTGATGCCAGTTAGGATCCACAACTGAAAATACGATGAAAGCATACTGCGAACCTCTGATCACCGTCTAGTTCTCTTCTATAATGTTTTAGTTACGCATGCCTACCAAATCGTATAGATTCAACTTTACGTTTACACTTTCCAGGTACGCAACATATTTGTCCTGCTTTGTTGTATGTTTTGTTTTTGAAAATGTGTTTTTAGACAACCTCTTGCATAAAGATGTTTGTCCCGCCTAAGAAATTCCCATCACAGCAATGTTGTACTCATGAACTTCGTTAAACCGTTTCTATTACTAATAAACATTTTCAAATTTTGTATATTCATACGTTTATATAGAATCAAAGAGACCGTCTGTAACGCTAGATTCCATTACAATTTTATAGTCATTTTTATATGAATTCATATATTTAAAGTGGTTTAATATTTATTTAGACTAACAGTATTAATAATAAGGTTACTTATTATAAAATTACTTTGTAATTGTAAACAAACACCAATTATCATTCATTTGTATGTTTATAGTCTTTTATTACATGCGTATTTGAACTTAGAGAATGCTACAACGTAAGTATTACTAGAACAACATTTGTGAGGAAGTTTGACGTGTGATAACGCTGTGCTAGACTTTTGGTAAGAAAAATAGTTGCGAAATCCATTAATAAAAAGAATAATTTTACTGTTAACTTAAATTATAGCCATCCAACTATTATTATTTATGTGATAAATACTACTTCTGAGTTCATTTGTAAATCTGAAACTTGACTAGAAATACATAAAGTATTTCATTTAGTCTTTAGTTAATCATAAATACGCTAAATGTAGGTTATATTTATATTGGCTCGGGTTTTCTTTACGGAATGAAGTTAAAATGGTAGGAACGAGTGGTCAAAAAAGTGATATAGTGTATTAGAAATGCAGGTTTAAACAGCCGGACAACACTCTTATTAATAAATGACATATGCATTCATATAAATCATGTAACCAACACACAGTCAACAAATTTCCAACTCATATAAAATTAAATATTTTTAAATTTGTGAGCCTAATAAGCTTTTGCTGCATTTCATATTTGTAAATAATTTAATTATTTCGCCCACCTCCACAATAATATATGAAGGAATAAAAACTTTCTATTTCTCGTGGGAAAATTGTAGGGATTCAATTCTCGGCTATGCCTCGTGATGTCATTAAAAAGTTGCCGTAAGTGTGCCCGTGTGAGTCACAGCACGACTAATACAAAGAACTGGAAGACAAGCACTTAGGCGTTGTATTCCAGGAAGATGGCGAGTGTCAAACATGTCACGGTACTGCAGCTGTCAGAGTGGGTGAGATGCCGTGTCCGGGACACATGGGTGCAATCCACTTGTCAGATTCTCAGTTTATCTTCCATCCGATGCTCATAGATAAGCTCGTGTTCATCATGAACATGTTCTGTCCGTCATGCTACAGGCTCAAGATGAGGGTTCTTCTCGACAACCAGAAGATGATGAAAAAAGAAGATTAGGACGCGTTCATCTCTCAATTGTAGAAAAGAATTCCGATGTACAAATTCCTGCAGCAAACAAGTGAAAAATGCAAGGACATGGAGTGTTGCGACATGAAGTGCCATTTCAAAGCGCTAGAAAGCATAAATAAGCTGCAAAAGACTTCGTAGTACAAAAACTCAAAGCAAAGCAGCCAAAGTGAGGAGCAGACACCACAAGATGCGCTCAAATTCCTCAACAACTTGCATGCCGATGATTTAAAGCTTCTGGGACTCGAAAACGCCCATCCAAGCGATATGGTTATGCAGTACATCCCAGTAGCCCCTGTCTGCTGCAGACCTAACATATCATCCATGGGCATGGTCTCAAGAGACTAGATGACGGATTAATATCAGCGCCTTCTCAAGTTGGTCTCTCAAAGAACGAATGACGATCAAAAAGAAAAGGAATTGAATAGAGAGATGATCGCAGAATCCTTCAAGTCGATCATTAAAACCTCTTCAGAAGAAGCTGAGTCCACCGACCAGAAGTCCAAGGGCATTGCAGAGCGTCTTAAAGGAAAACAGGGAAGAATGAGAATGAATATTATGGGGAAACGGGTCAACTTTTGCTCGAGATCCGTGATTTCTGGTGATCCCACCATTTCAGTAGACCAGCTAGGCGTGCCCAGATCAGTTGCGATGCGTTTAACTTTTCCAGAACCGGTTACCGAAAGAAACATCGACTTTCTAACGAAATTAGTTAAAAACGGGACCCAGTATCCTGGCGCAAACGCGATAGAACGAGCTGATGGTATAGTAAAACTTGAGCTAGCTAGTAAGGATACAATTTAACTCTAAATAGGAGATATCGTGCACAGACATTTGCTAGACGACGATTACGTTATGTTCAACCGTTAGCCTTCTCTCCACAAGATGTCTTTCATGGCTCATAAGGCCAAAATACTTCCGTACTCCACTTTCAGACTCAATTTGTGTTGCACAAGACCGTACAACGCCGACTTTGACGGCGACGAAATGAATTGTCATGAACCATAAAGCTATTAAGCCATTACCGAACTGGCGGAAATCATGCTGGTGTCCAAACAAATCGTAAGCTGCAAAAATAACGCGCCGCTCATTTCCATTGTCTAAGACTCTCTGGTCGGCTGTTTCATGCTGACTCAAAAGGACAAGTTTATCATCCGTTAGGACTTCCAGAAGTACATGATGTTCCTCGAATATCCTGATGCGTAGTATAAGTAAATCGGCACGCCTTTCCAAAGCACTGAAAAAGAAAATGCCGCTAACCACAGCAGCGCTAACTCTTTCACTCAATCTGGTTCTTTTGTGAGCAGTTCTGAAACGCAGTAAGGAGTGCAAAATTCAAGCAGACCACTGGCGTGCATCAAAACGTGTCAGCCAGCCATTATCTTCCCAGAACCCATGTGGACAGGAAAACAGATGTTTTCTCTATCAATGCCCGACAAACTATCCATGACCATAGGTAAAGTTGACGATATTCAAAGCGACAAGGCCATAACGATTTTGAATGGAGAGCTGTTATCTGGTGTAGCCAGCTCTAAGCTAGTTGGCCAGGCCCAAGGCGGTTTGATCCACATTCTCTTCAACGATTTTTCACACGATTACTGCAAGGCTTTCCTGAACAACTGTCAGCGAACGTTCACCTAGATGATGATCGACCATTCATTCTCCATTGGCTTTGGTGACATGATAATCGACAACGATTCCAGACAAGATGCTTTCACAAAGAATAACGAGCTGTTTGCAAATAATGCAAAGGTATTTAACGATTCCATCAACAACAAGATTAAACTAGCCCCGGGCTAGACTAACGAGCAGGGTTTCGAAGGAAAGTTCCAGCAAGTGCTCCAGGAGACGTCCAAGAAACTCGTCGAAGTCGTGAGAAAGTTCCTACCGAAACGTAACGCCCTCATTTGTATGGCTGACTCTGGTTCAAAAGGTAAAGATCTTAATATCCAGCAAATCGCGGCATGCGTCGGCTAACAAATGCTCCAAGGCAATCGTATGACCTACCGATTTTTAACCAACAGATCTCTCCCTCATTTCTAGCCATTTGACTACTCTCTCCACTCCAGAGGTTACGTGTCACATTCGTTCATCTAGGGCTTAGACGCCCCAGAATTCTGGTTCCACATGACCGGAGGCCGTGAAGGGGTTTGCGATACCTCGATTAAAACGGCCGATTCAGGTTATGTTGAGCGGAAAATGATGAAAAATATGGAGTCGGTTTCATAGGGATATGACAACTCCGTTAGAAACGATCAAAACGGATTTGTGTAGCTACGTTACGGAGATGACAACTTGAACACCCACTTTTGCGAAACGTAGGAGTATAAGTCGATTGGTTTAACAGACAAGGAGTTCTTCTCTGAGTTTTTTGTGGACTACAACAAGCAAACCGCTAAATCCAGACGTAGAGTGGACGAAGAATAAGTCATTGGCTTTGGAGAACTGATAAACGAATTCGCGGACTTGCAACAACTGGGATTATACGACTTTGCCCTAACCAGCAAAAAGCTTAAAGAGTTCCAAGTGGTGGTGGATCCAGATTTGGTGAAACATCCAGATCTTCTGGCTTACTTGCAAATGCACATCGCCAAATTCGTTGAAGAAAAAGAAGACCAGACTCCGACTCTTTCAGCCTGGTTATCTGACGAAGCCATAAACAAACTGAAAATGAATCAGTAAATATTGAAGCTGGAGTACCTCACTCTTCTCGCTGAACGCTTCTGGTTATAGTCGAATCACACCTTCATATTACAGCTCAGCTAGGCCAAGACCGCCGAGTTTTTGAAGAACACCTCCTGCGATTTGTTGAGAATCATCAACAATCAGAAGACGAACCAGATTAGCCAGAAGACCCCGCTTATAATATCAGATTCAAACGCCACTTCTTTGCACTGCGACAGCGCGGTGACAGATTTAGATCCTGTGTACGTGGTCTATGAGGTCAACAAGCTTTTGCGAGAAATAGCTTAGTTCAAATCCCAGGAGTCCAAGATCCTCAGAGCCATGATAAGACTCATCTTCAATTCCAAGCAGATGTGCTACAAGTTCAGACTTTCGCCGCAGCACTTCAAGAACTGCATGGATCAGATAAGGAAGAAGTTCTACGCCTCCAACGGCGTTCCGGGCGAACCCGTCGGCCCACTCGCGTCTCACTCGATATCCGAGCCAGCCACTCAACTGACCCTCAACACATTCCACACGGCCGGTACGAGTGCGCTTGGTTCTTTAGGTCTGCCGAGACTCAAGGAGCTGATTGACTTCAGACCCACCAAGACGCCGATCATGACCATCTACATGAAGAACGGCGCCGAGCACGCATATATCAAGCAGACTAGCGAGCACAAGGGTCGCGTGGCCATGCAGCAGAAGCAAGTCATGAAGGTCGCCGCATTGATTGAGAACTCATACTTCCAGGATTTCGTAAAGCAGATGCAGGTCATCTTCGACCCCAACGGCTCGTTCGAGCCAGATCTTCTATGGTTGGACTATGCACGCGCGACCAAGTTCTATCCAGAGGTTACGTGCCCGTTCGTGCTCCGTTACGAAATCTCTCTGAAAAAGATGCTCGAGAAGGACGAAAGCCTTACTCTGCTCTAAATCGTTCAGATCATCAGACATGAGTATCCTGACTTCGAAACTTCCTACTACTCCGGCATGGGCACACATGTTATCAGAATGCGCCCTCACCAGCTCCTGACCCCAACGGATCTAACCAATGTTAACACTCAACTCGCGAAGCTTCATATCTCTGGTTTCGAAAAGGTCAAAAAGGTGTTCCAGGACAGCGTCTCGCCGTTTGTTCACTTCGGCTTTGACCAGTTCGCACCTGTAGACACCGAAAATGCGAATTTCGGAGGCATTTACAAATCGGATCTAGCGACTCCAAAGGACAAGGACGACAAGTCTGAACCACAAATCCAAGAACTCATCATCAAAACGGAGGGTTCTGACCTTATCACCGTGCTCGGTATGGACGACGTAGATGAAACGAGAACCATCGTAAACGACCTCCCAGAGGTGTACAACGTACTCGGCGTCGAAGCGGCGAGGTAGTTGCTCGTGACCGAGATGAGAATCACGCTTCCGTCTGACGGACTCAACCCAAGACACTTTGGTCTCCTAGCCGACGTCATGATGTCATCTCCGTCCTGTGGTAAAATGATCTCCATAAATAGGCACGGAATGCGCATCACCAATACCGGCGTAGTCGCGCAGGCCTCTTTCGAACAACCAGCTGATGCATTCCTCGCCGGGGCCGCGTTTGGGCTGCACGACAACTGTCAGGCTGTCTCAACCGCCGTTACGATCGGCTCTGAAATGAGACACGGGACCTCATCGTTTGACCTGCTTTTGGACTGCAGCAAACTTCCAGCGTTGCCAGACACAGAACACCCCGGCAGAGTTGTGCAAGATAAGAAGCGAATCTTGCTAGAACTTGACAAACAGAACTCGGTCGCGTAAGACGCTGTTTCAAATGCTAACTCCACGAGAGGAGAACACGTTTTCACCGTAGTATCGCACAAGACGACTAGAAGCCGCAGCCAAACATTCAGTAGATACTCAACACACAACAATAGCGTCATAAGCGGTTTGGTGTCATAAAAAACTCAAAGTGGTGGCAATTTGGCTACCTAAATGGACCCATATCGTGCGATATCTGTTAAATCGAAAAACTCGTACAATAGCTAACCTAGTAGCGGCTCCGTTAGTAAATTCTCAGTAAATTCAATTGGCCTTTTGAGCAAAATGTCTAAAAACTTGAGCAAAAAACAATAAGCTGAGCCAGAAGCCGTTGAAAAGCTACCTAAGGAAGATAGCTGGATGTGATCTAAATCTTCATTTACTTCATAACATATTAATATAATTTATTTCTATATTCATAACAGCCATTTATGCGTTGCGATATACTAAATTTGGTAACAGGTCACCACAGGTATTGTAAATATGATGAAATAATATCATATTCGTGGCTCTTATTGTGTGTTATAGACTTAATTATTTTGTGACAAATTTTAGTTGTTGAGATGTCATGTTGATGCAGTTGAACTTTGGAGTGAAATTACTGTAATATTAACAGAAATTTAATGAAGCATATGATAGGTTCAAAGAAAGACAGCTAAAACAGTAATTTTGAAATGGCATCCTGGTCCGTATCTTTCAACCATAATCTATAGTATATCCTATTATATAGGCATTTGGTTAAAAACAACCCAAAGATTTGAATTTTAGATTAACATGATAATATAAATGAACTTAGAGAATGCTACAACGTAAGTATTACTAGAACAACATTTGTGAGGAAGTTTGACGTGTGATAACGCTGTGCTAGACTTTTGGTAAGAAAAATAGTTGCGAAATCCATTAATAAAAAGAATAATTTTACTGTTAACTTAAATTATAGCCATCCAACTATTATTATTTATGTGATAAATACTACTTCTGAGTTCATTTGTAAATCTGAAACTTGACTAGAAATACATAAAGTATTTCATTTAGTCTTTAGTTAATCATAAATACGCTAAATGTAGGTTATATTTATATTGGCTCGGGTTTTCTTTACGGAATGAAGTTAAAATGGTAGGAACGAGTGGTCAAAAAAGTGATATAGTGTATTAGAAATGCAGGTTTAAACAGCCGGACAACACTCTTATTAATAAATGACATATGCATTCATATAAATCATGTAACCAACACACAGTCAACAAATTTCCAACTCATATAAAATTAAATATTTTTAAATTTGTGAGCCTAATAAGCTTTTGCTGCATTTCATATTTGTAAATAATTTAATTATTTCGCCCACCTCCACAATAATATATGAAGGAATAAAAACTTTCTATTTCTCGTGGGAAAATTGTAGGGATTCAATTCTCGGCTATGCCTCGTGATGTCATTAAAAAGTTGCCGTAAGTGTGTCTGTGTGAGTCACAGCACGACTAATACAAAGAACTGGAAGACAAGCACTTAGGCGTTGTATTCCAGGAAGATGGCGAGTGTCAAACATGTCACGGTACTGCAGCTGTCAGAGTGGGTGAGATGCCGTGTCCGGGACACATGGGTGCAATCCACTTGTCAGATTCTCAGTTTATCTTCCATCCGATGCTCATAGATAAGCTCGTGTTCATCATGAACATGTTCTGTCCGTCATGCTACAGGCTCAAGATGAGGGTTCTTCTCGACAACCAGAAGATGATGAAAAAAGAAGATTAGGACGCGTTCATCTCTCAATTGTAGAAAAGAATTCCGATGTACAAATTCCTGCAGCAAACAAGTGAAAAATGCAAGGACATGGAGTGTTGCGACATGAAGTGCCATTTCAAAGCGCTAGAAAGCATAAATAAGCTGCAAAAGACTTCGTAGTACAAAAACTCAAAGCAAAGCAGCCAAAGTGAGGAGCAGACACCACAAGATGCGCTCAAATTCCTCAACAACTTGCATGCCGATGATTTAAAGCTTCTGGGACTCGAAAACGCCCATCCAAGCGATATGGTTATGCAGTACATCCCAGTAGCCCCTGTCTGCTGCAGACCTAACATATCATCCATGGGCATGGTCTCAAGAGACTAGATGACGGATTAATATCAGCGCCTTCTCAAGTTGGTCTCTCAAAGAACGAATGACGATCAAAAAGAAAAGGAATTGAATAGAGAGATGATCGCAGAATCCTTCAAGTCGATCATTAAAACCTCTTCAGAAGAAGCTGAGTCCACCGACCAGAAGTCCAAGGGCATTGCAGAGCGTCTTAAAGGAAAACAGGGAAGAATGAGAATGAATATTATGGGGAAACGGGTCAACTTTTGCTCGAGATCCGTGATTTCTGGTGATCCCACCATTTCAGTAGACCAGCTAGGCGTGCCCAGATCAGTTGCGATGCGTTTAACTTTTCCAGAACCGGTTACCGAAAGAAACATCGACTTTCTAACGAAATTAGTTAAAAACGGGACCCAGTATCCTGGCGCAAACGCGATAGAACGAGCTGATGGTATAGTAAAACTTGAGCTAGCTAGTAAGGATACAATTTAACTCTAAATAGGAGATATCGTGCACAGACATTTGCTAGACGACGATTACGTTATGTTCAACCGTTAGCCTTCTCTCCACAAGATGTCTTTCATGGCTCATAAGGCCAAAATACTTCCGTACTCCACTTTCAGACTCAATTTGTGTTGCACAAGACCGTACAACGCCGACTTTGACGGCGACGAAATGAATTGTCATGAACCATAAAGCTATTAAGCCATTACCGAACTGGCGGAAATCATGCTGGTGTCCAAACAAATCGTAAGCTGCAAAAATAACGCGCCGCTCATTTCCATTGTCTAAGACTCTCTGGTCGGCTGTTTCATGCTGACTCAAAAGGACAAGTTTATCATCCGTTAGGACTTCCAGAAGTACATGATGTTCCTCGAATATCCTGATGCGTAGTACAAGTAAATCGGCACGCCTTTCCAAAGCACTGAAAAAGAAAATGCCGCTAACCACAGCAGCGCTAACTCTTTCACTCAATCTGGTTCTTTTGTGAGCAGTTCTGAAACGCAGTAAGGAGTGCAGAATTCAAGCAGACCACTGGCGTGCATCAAAACGTGTCAGCCAGCCATTATCTTCCCAGAACCCATGTGGACAGGAAAACAGATGTTTTCTCTATCAATGCCCGACAAACTATCCATGACCATAGGTAAAGTTGACGATATTCAAAGCGACAAGGCCATAACGATTTTGAATGGAGAGCTGTTATCTGGTGTAGCCAGCTCTAAGCTAGTTGGCCAGGCCCAAGGCGGTTTGATCCACATTCTCTTCAACGATTTTTCACACGATTACTGCAAGGCTTTCCTGAACAACTGTCAGCGAACGTTCACCTAGATGATGATCGACCATTCATTCTCCATTGGCTTTGGTGACATGATAATCGACAACGATTCCAGACAAGATGCTTTCACAAAGAATAACGAGCTGTTTGCAAATAATGCAAAGGTATTTAACGATTCCATCAACAACAAGATTAAACTAGCCCCGGGCTAGACTAACGAGCAGGGCTTCGAAGGAAAGTTCCAGCAAGTGCTCCAGGAGACGTCCAAGAAACTCGTCGAAGTCGTGAGAAAGTTCCTACCGAAACGTAACGCCCTCATTTGTATGGCTGACTCTGGTTCAAAAGGTAAAGATCTTAATATCCAGCAAATCGCGGCATGCGTCGGCTAACAAATGCTCCAAGGCAATCGTATGACCTACCGATTTTTAACCAACAGATCTCTCCCTCATTTCTAGCCATTTGACTACTCTCTCCACTCCAGAGGTTACGTGTCACATTCGTTCATCTAGGGCTTAGACGCCCCAGAATTCTGGTTCCACATGACCGGAGGCCGTGAAGGGGTTTGCGATACCTCGATTAAAACGGCCGATTCAGGTTATGTTGAGCGGAAAATGATGAAAAATATGGAGTCGGTTTCATAGGGATATGACAACTCCGTTAGAAACGATCAAAACGGATTTGTGTAGCTACGTTACGGAGATGACAACTTGAACACCCACTTTTGCGAAACGTAGGAGTATAAGTCGATTGGTTTAACAGACAAGGAGTTCTTCTCTGAGTTTTTTGTGGACTACAACAAGCAAACCGCTAAATCCAGACGTAGAGTGGACGAAGAATAAGTCATTGGCTTTGGAGAACTGATAAACGAATTCGCGGACTTGCAACAACTGGGATTATACGACTTTGCCCTAACCAGCAAAAAGCTTAAAGAGTTCCAAGTGGTGGTGGATCCAGATTTGGTGAAACATCCAGATCTTCTGGCTTACTTGCAAATGCACATCGCCAAATTCGTTGAAGAAAAAGAAGACCAGACTCCGACTCTTTCAGCCTGGTTATCTGACGAAGCCATAAACAAACTGAAAATGAATCAGTAAATATTGAAGCTGGAGTACCTCACTCTTCTCGCTGAACGCTTCTGGTTATAGTCGAATCACACCTTCATATTACAGCTCAGCTAGGCCAAGACCGCCGAGTTTTTGAAGAACACCTCCTGCGATTTGTTGAGAATCATCAACAATCAGAAGACGAACCAGATTAGCCAGAAGACCCCGCTTATAATATCAGATTCAAACGCCACTTCTTTGCACTGCGACAGCGCGGTGACAGATTTAGATCCTGTGTACGTGGTCTATGAGGTCAACAAGCTTTTGCGAGAAATAGCTTAGTTCAAATCCCAGGAGTCCAAGATCCTCAGAGCCATGATAAGACTCATCTTCAATTCCAAGCAGATGTGCTACAAGTTCAGACTTTCGCCGCAGCACTTCAAGAACTGCATGGATCAGATAAGGAAGAAGTTCTACGCCTCCAACGGCGTTCCGGGCGAACCCGTCGGCCCACTCGCGTCTCACTCGATATCCGAGCCAGCCACTCAACTAACCCTCAACACATTCCACACGGCCGGTACGAGTGCGCTTGGTTCTTTAGGTCTGCCGAGACTCAAGGAGCTGATTGACTTCAGACCCACCAAGACGCCGATCATGACCATCTACATGAAGAACGGCGCCGAGCACGCATATATCAAGCAGACTAGCGAGCACAAGGGTCGCGTGGCCATGCAGCAGAAGCAAGTCATGAAGGTCGCCGCATTGATTGAGAACTCATACTTCCAGGATTTCGTAAAGCAGATGCAGGTCATCTTCGACCCCAACGGCTCGTTCGAGCCAGATCTTCTATGGTTGGACTATGCACGCGCGACCAAGTTCTATCCAGAGGTTACGTGCCCGTTCGTGCTCCGTTACGAAATCTCTCTGAAAAAGATGCTCGAGAAGGACGAAAGCCTTACTCTGCTCTAAATCGTTCAGATCATCAGACATGAGTATCCTGACTTCGAAACTTCCTACTACTCCGGCATGGGCACACATGTTATCAGAATGCGCCCTCACCAGCTCCTGACCCCAACGGATCTAACCAATGTTAACACTCAACTCGCGAAGCTTCATATCTCTGGTTTCGAAAAGGTCAAAAAGGTGTTCCAGGACAGCGTCTCGCCGTTTGTTCACTTCGGCTTTGACCAGTTTGCACCTGTAGACACCGAAAATGCGAATTTCGGAGGCATTTACAAATCGGATCTAGCGACTCCAAAGGACAAGGACGACAAGTCTGAACCACAAATCCAAGAACTCATCATCAAAACGGAGGGTTCTGACCTTATCACCGTGCTCGGTATGGACGACGTAGATGAAACGAGAACCATCGTAAACGACCTCCCAGAGGTGTACAACGTACTCGGCGTCGAAGCGGCGAGGTAGTTGCTCGTGACCGAGATGAGAATCACGCTTCCGTCTGACGGACTCAACCCAAGACACTTTGGTCTCCTAGCCGACGTCATGATGTCATCTCCGTCCTGTGGTAAAATGATCTCCATAAATAGGCACGGAATGCGCATCACCAATACCGGCGTAGTCGCGCAGGCCTCTTTCGAACAACCAGCTGATGCATTCCTCGCCGGGGCCGCGTTTGGGCTGCACGACAACTGTCAGGCTGTCTCAACCGCCGTTACGATCGGCTCTGAAATGAGACACGGGACCTCATCGTTTGACCTGCTTTTGGACTGCAGCAAACTTCCAGCGTTGCCAGACACAGAACACCCCGGCAGAGTTGTGCAAGATAAGAAGCGAATCTTGCTAGAACTTGACAAACAGAACTCGGTCGCGTAAGACGCTGTTTCAAATGCTAACTCCACGAGAGGAGAACACGTTTTCACCGTAGTATCGCACAAGACGACTAGAAGCCGCAGCCAAACATTCAGTAGATACTCAACACACAACAATAGCGTCATAAGCGGTTTGGTGTCATAAAAAACTCAAAGTGGTGGCAATTTGGCTACCTAAATGGACCCATATCGTGCGATATCTGTTAAATCGAAAAACTCGTACAATAGCTAACCTAGTAGCGGCTCCGTTAGTAAATTCTCAGTAAATTCAATTGGCCTTTTGAGCAAAATGTCTAAAAACTTGAGCAAAAAACAATAAGCTGAGCCAGAAGCCGTTGAAAAGCTACCTAAGGAAGATAGCTGGATGTGATCTAAATCTTCATTTACTTCATAACATATTAATATAATTTATTTCTATATTCATAACAGCCATTTATGCGTTGCGATATACTAAATTTGGTTTGATATAATGTTAAAGCACTTTTTCATTCGTTCATTAATTTATAAATATTGATTATCATTTATAAGTCATGAAATAAATATATTATCATATTTACTTTATTTAAATATTCCTATTAGAATATTTCTATCTAAGAGTTGATTATTAAAAAGTTTAATCGTCAAATTATTATGATTATGTTTCGTAAAATAATCATATATACATAATATACATAATCAACACTTTCCGTGAATTTCTTCAAAATCATATTCCTCTATCCATTAAATATTGTTTATCTATTGTAAATTTTCCCCGGTTTAGGCTGAACATTTAATTAATGAGTTAATACCATTCCATTTAGAAAATGGATCAAAATAATTGACACAGTTTGTTTCTAAATCCGTTTTATTACCTATTAATATAATTGCACACTGTTTATTTACACATTTAACAAAAGAAATCCAGTTGATTACCTATTGATGCCAGTTAGGATCCACAACTGAAAATACGATGAAAGCATACTGCGAACCTCTGATCACCGTCTAGTTCTCTTCTATAATGTTTTAGTTACGCATGCCTACCAAATCGTATAGATTCAACTTTACGTTTACACTTTCAAGGTACGCAACATATTTGTCCTGCTTTGTTGTATGTTTTGTTTTTGAAAATGTGTTTTTAGACAACCTCTTGCATAAAGATGTTTGTCCCGCCTAAGAAATTCCCATCACAGCAATGTTGTACTCATGAACTTCGTTAAACCGTTTCTATTACTAGTTCTTATTGACAAAACTAGAATTAGATTTGGAACGATTTGGAGAAAATATATCTTCAATACTATGTAAAGATATAACATCATCTTACATTATTACTTTATAGTCACTATTTTTAGACATTTTGATGTGAAGTGAAAAAATAATATTACACATTAAAATCTACTCAGTTCATTAATTAATTCATTAATTAATAGATATATCTGTGTATTATAAATAATTTTAATGATTTAACAGTAATCAACAATTAAATATATAGTATAATCCTAACAACTATCCAAAAGATAACACTTAAGCTATAAATGAAAAGGAAACATAATAATCATTTAATCAAAGTTATTCGAAAAATATGAAATATAATTATATAGTTATTATCATTTCAGCTTCAGTCAATTGTTATAACAATATCATTGCTATTTGACTTTTTCTACATGTTAGACATTGTATTACTGTCATAAACTTAAAGCCATTCGCAGCCAACTTATGAAATATCAATCCAGCAGTCCAAACCCAGACCAACAAATAAATCACTTTAAACTACTACTCTGTATTCTTTTATTCCTGGAATCACTTCTATGCTTTCTAATTTGCAATCTCCTCCGTTTGGCATACATGGAAGTTTTTTAAAGGCTTGAACGGTCTCTACACCTGCAAAACAATAATATGTATGCGGTTTCTATTTTGGATAAACAGTATTTTTGAAGTTTGTTGGAGATATTTTAACAAATGAGTTATGTTTAAATTCGATTTAAAGCTCAAGCACTTATTATTTCTTTTATTCTGAAAGTTTTGCAAAAATTTTAAATTTCAAATTAGGGAATTACTTGAGAAATTCAAATTCTTAAAGCAAAGATGGATTTTGATGGTATGAAGCCACAAGTTCTTTGAATGTAAAAATTTTATTTTATTTTAAGAATTTTATTTTCTCTTGAGACAAAGTCTGTATTTAATCAATGTTTGAAGTGAAACCTTGAACTATTTGTTGTGAACACTATATCACTTCTAAAACTTTGGAAATATTTTATTTAGTTGTTAGTCCTATTTCTGTTACAGCTGAAATAATTCTTAAAGCATTATCTAAAATTGCGTATAAATCTAATTAATAGTCAGTGTTAGGTAGCACAACTGGAGAATTAGCCTTTCTCAGCTGTACTTACAACAAAATATATGTTTTAACTTTAACATCGTTATAATCTTTAATTTCTTTTACTCCTGGGTACTTTAACAATCCATTTTAAACCATTTATGCCATTTCTTTATCTTCAGTTTATCTAACAGGTATTTCTCTAAATTCAGGACATGAAGCCAAAGCCACTAAAAAGTTTTCATTTTTCTGTGAGTAAAAGTTTTAAATAAAATGAGGAATGGTAAGATAACAAAGATAATATCTACTCGATAAGTCACCTATGTCAGTTGGAATGAAAATATACTTCAATGGGTTATCTTCAGGATTTTCAATTTAAATAAGCTTATTATTAAGAAGAACTTAAATTTATTAATCCAAAATCGAATAAATACGCAGCACAGTAAAGAAATCCATTAGAATATGTCTTTGTTATTCAATTATTTTCATACCATTACTATACATTGCGAACTCAACTTGCAATTCATTTAATTATTCACTGCTAATTTCTTCCAATAATTATTATATTTCGCTTACATCAATTCCATATAAAACTGGATTTCTGCGTGCTCTTTAAAAGAAAAACGTAAGTTATAACCAATTTCTCAAAGAAATTAACGTAAGATTTTTAGCAGCTACAATTTCTGCATTAATTAAATCGGGAAAATGACTAATTTCTAATTATTTAACTTTGAGTAATGCAGCTGAAAGTGCATTTCCAAAAGTAGAGTTTAATAAACTTGATTCCATTGGTAAAGGTTCATTTATAAATTGTTTGTAAAATTCTTTCATAGATTATTTACACATAATTAATGAAACAGCCTATGGAGTTTCTTTGTCTCTTTCTTGAAGTTGTGCAAAAATATCTATTACATCTTTATCATTTTTATTTGCTAAATAACTAAGTAATTTTTTACTGTCGAATTTATACATGGCTTCGAAAGCACCCTTAGATTTCAGTAACTCAAGTGTTTACTTACCGAAATACTCTTGTACCCATTGTTCATAACGTTTTTAAATGAATTATGGACGACCAGCTCTTCCGCACATTTAATTTACTTCACTTATATCAAATTCAACGTATCTTTCTTAAGCTTTGTCAAAATATTCGCATCCTTTAAGAATTGTCATATATGCAGGAACATTAATACCCCATGCAAGAGTAGCTGTACAAACTAAAACGGTAATTTACCCTCCTGTGAAAAGATTTTAAATTGTGTTTCTGTCTGAGATGCCCATAGCGGCGTGGTGAATCCCAATTCCGTATTTTAATAAATTTTTAGCATCTTCATCTTCAATATCTTCCGCGATATCTTCTCGTGGAATGCGCCAAAAGCATTCAGGAGCTTAACTATCTTGTTGGGCTTGATTTAACAGACTGTAACCAGTTTTTCTAGTTTGTCTACGAGAGCTGACAAAGATTAAAACAGGTAGATTCGGAGCGTACTTTTTAATAGCCGAGTAAACTGGTTTATTCATGAGTTCCATTCGTGGGCAATATGCTTCGCCAATGTATCCTTAAATATGAGTTTCAAGTCTAACAGGACGAGCATTTGAATCAAAGTTAAATATAAATTAAGGTTAAACATTCAGCCAGCGAGAAATATCTCTTACATTAGAGCTGGCGGTCGAAAGCCCAATAAATCTAGTTTATTTGGACATTTGTAAAAATCTGGACACTATGGATTCAAGAACGTAACCACGCTACGTGCCTATTAAATGAACCTCATCAAAAATAATCAATCCTATTGTTTTTAGAAAGTCTTTGTCTTTCAAGGATCTTGAAACGGCATCAAATTTTTCAGGAGTAGCAACATAAATTTATGATTCTAATAACGATTTGGCATCAGGTAAGGTTTCACCGGTCATTTCAATAACTTTAACGCCTAATTTGGCAAATCGTAACCTCCAGTCATCAAATCTCTCTCTTACCAAAGCTTTTAAAGGTGCGATGTATACACACTTTAAATTAGAGTTATTCTTCAATATATTCAAGACAGCTATTTCAGCTGCAACAGTTTTACCACAACTTGTAGGAGCACCAATAAATATATTTTATGTTTTATAATACAAGTAATGGAACATTACAGTTTATAATGGATTAAAGAACGCAAATTTGAATAATTACTCAGCTTCTTAAAAATGAAGTGCTTTAATAGATAAAGGTTTGGTCTTGGGAAGTGGGGTGAAATATGTTTGATCCTTGTTTTAAAATGTAATTTAGTTCTGATTAAATTGTTTATATCTTAGTTAATCAGCTTCTTAAATTATGATATTCTTTAAATCTATAAGACGAGATTATCTAACTAATTTGCTTCCAGTCCAGTTTAATGGCACAACCGTAGCTTTAAGCACAGGCACTGTTTAATCAGCGCCTTCCAATGTATCTTCATCACCATCTATTTGTAATTAAGATAAATATTTAGAATACTGAACTTATTACTTGCCTATTTTAATATTTTGCCATTAATTTACTTTTATTAATACAGTAATATCAATGCTATCTCTCATGGTTTCTTCTGTGACAGTAACTTTCTCGTAATGAATTAGTAATCCATTATCAGCTCTTGAAAACGCAATTAAAAATTCTTATTCATAATTGTGAATCTTTTTATTGAATATAAATTGTGGTATACCATTAAATTATATTCTGAGAACTTTGGCAGATACTGGGACAATAAATACATCAAATGATAATTATGGGATATATTTTCTGGCCTCTTAAATTTATCTAGCATTTTCTTATCCAATTGAAGTTTTCATGTCTTCATACGAAATATTCATAAATTATTCATAATTTTATATCTTTTCTAAGTTAAAATACGAATTAAATTTACTTATTGTAGTTTTTTATATCAGAGTACAAGATTTTTCAGAGCTATATAATTGAATAGTAAAATTATTACCACCTGATTTTGTTTATCCTAATGGAACTTGTACAAAACTCAATAATGGACTTTGTTATTCATACCAAGATTAATAAAGAATTGAGTTTACTATATCATGCATTTTTAGTGCCTCTTCAAATCTCTTAAATGTAAGAAGTGCTTCAAATAATGCTTATGCTATTCTACCAATTTGTTGGATAGTCATTCGTTGATCTGAGCACAATGAAGCTGTTTTACATTCATATCTACTAATAAACGCTTATATTAATATATTAGTCTTATAGCTAGCTTCATCATCCTTCCCTAAAATATTTAAGTGACAAACAGATTTTTATTTAAATAGTTCAGAATTAATTAAATAATTCAATTATTTAGCAGATTTTTTCTAATCTATACCTTGTTGAACTAATTAATCTATTTATTACATAGCAGTTCCACTAATGCTCATAAGTTCTTAACGTTCATCTCCCCTTGGAATTAAATTATTAAATTATGGAACAGATGAAAGAAAGTGCATTAGATCTTCATGTTATAGTGCATTTCCTATAGGCGACTGCTTTAAGCTTGATAAAAATTCATTTAGTGTATTGTAATCAATATAGTAATACGAACAAATTTTCCCTAATTCTGTTGGAGTTATAGTTAAATTTGGATTATTAGCCATAGACTTATCACAATATATTAGTTTTGCTTACTATAATTTAGCTAGAGCCCAAATAACCATATCGTCTGTATTTGTAATACGAATATAATAAAATGTTCTTTTAATGTAATCTAATGCGTTTTAAACTGTAGAAATATTTCCCAAAACTATTTCCGAATTGAGTACATCTGGTAGCATAGATCCCATATGAGAGTCAATTTAACTTTCGTTATTAAGTAATCTCATATAACTTCCTAATTTATCAATTGTTGTTAAAATAATACCTCTTCCTATTTCACCTTTACCTGTAAACTAAGGTCTACCCGCTCTTCCAAATATTTATTTCACATCAAGAACATCAAGATCTTATTTACCAGTATCTGTGAAAATATCAGTACCTCTAATTATAACTGTTTGAGAAGGAAGATTAACACCCCATGCAAGAGTTGCTGTGCAAACTACAATTAGGATTTCACCTTATTTGAATAAGTTTTCAACAAGTTATCTATGCTTTTTCTCAAGTTGTGCGTTATGGAATCCGATACCGTTTTAGATGCAGAAGCTTAATTGTCCTTTTTCGCAGTCTTATGCTTAAACTACAGCTTTTTCGTTGCAGTAGTCCAATCTAGGCACCAGAGTGGCAATCATTTTTGCAAGTTCTACTGTTTTTCTTCTTGAGTGAACGAAAAGCAGTGTTGGGTGGTTATTTTTGTAGTTTTGTACGCACATTTGAATTGCGATTGAGTCTAGGATATCTTCTTTTTCCAGGTTTCTACCAAGTTTTTTCTCTTGTTTCTCTTATTCTCTTTTATTTTCGTATCTGACTGGTTTTTGGTTATTTTTGAATACGTACTTACCGAGCATCTCTTCTTCGCACAGTTTGCACGATTCGACGACGTCGGCGAAGTGGTGGTAGTTCCCAGCCAGTACCTCTGCTTGGTCGTCAAGTTTCATTTTTTAAAGTTTTTTGCTGTCCTCAAGGTCCTTCCCTCTTATTTCTTTCACTCCAAATATGAACTGGCTCATGGGCACTGGTCTGTACTCGTCCCCGAACACGAAGAGGCCCGAGCTCGGAACGCTGAGGAACCTCTGAAGATCCGTGTAATTCGGGATTGTGGCCGAGATTCCGACCATTCTTATGGGTGATTGGAGCTGTTCAATGTACTACTTTGCTCTGCACACGATTGTTTCGAGGACAGGGCCGCGCTGTGGAACGCCCAGAAGGTGAATCTCGTCTATGATTAGAAGCTGCTGGCGCAAGTAAAGGGGCTCCTCTGTGTTAATTTTTCTTGTTATCACGTCGTACTTTTCTGGAGTTAGGATGAGCACGTTTGCGTTGTTTATGAGCTCCTGAGGAGGGGATTCGTCACCAGTGCACTCTAGAACGCGCAGCCCGAGCTTCTAAAGCGCGGTTTTGAACTTGTTCGTTATCTCAGTTGCCAAGGCCTTCATGGGCGTTAAATAAACGCAGAGGTAATTGCAGTTTTTGAGAACGTCGCATGGATGCTCCAAATCAATCTCAACTTCTTCATGTGGTTATTCTATGAGCATTTTCTCGCTTGGCTGCTTTTAACACTCGTTTTTACAAGTAAGCTGTAATTTTGGCTTTGGCTATTGCTGTTTTTTGTTATTTTGGGCCTTGTGCGTGCTTGAATAATCAATCCATCTTTGATAAGCTTCAGTAAGGTTGTTACTTTCTAAATATTGCTAAACCATTCTCAGAATACATAAAAGAGCTACGTTAGTCTTACCCGCGCTTGTTGGAGCTGAAACAAGTAAATTTACGTTTTAACTGAAAGCAGTTGTATAAACCTGACTTTACATGGCGTTAAAATAGGTAAATTCAGAAAACACTATTTAAAAGTACTTTGGAAGAGATGAGACTGGAATCAAATCTTAAACTACAGGTCTTTGCTTACTGTGTGGCACAAAGCAAAAATCAAACAAGCTTGATGATACTTGTGTTGCTGTCTGACGCTCAGGTTTGCCAGCAGCTTCTATTTGCGTTTCTTTCATTTACTTCCCAGACTCTTACTTAGGCAAGGTTACTTGAGGCTGTTACTAAGTTTAAATGTTAGAAACAACTTATATATCGTGTCTTATTGTAAATAATAACGGGAGAATATCTGATTCAAGAACCTCAAATCCTAATAAGTTTAAGAGGGGCTCTTATATTTCGTCATCAGATCTTTTAGATTATAATATTTTAATAGTTTCATCTACTAAACTAGTTAAACCTAAAGCTGTGGGGAGATTCTTAAGAACATCTTCAATAATACTTCTTATCTCCATTTGTATGAAGTGGTGTAAATGCAATTAAACAATAGAAAAATATTAAATTATTGTTGAAAAGTATTTTTCAATGATTATACCCTAAGCCACTATTCTTTACAGAGCTGGTTTCATGTATTTTAGTGATCTATCATATTTGCGACTCAGCTATATTTTGATTTGATGTATATGTAAACATCGGTCTACTAGTTTACTTGATCATTTGTCTACAAAGTTTACATAATCTTGATGGCGGTTTGGTCTAAACTTTCGGAGCTAATTCAACAGAATAATGTGGTACATGTGACTTATATTGACTTGGATGGCTATCCATAAATTGCACCAATGTATTGTTATTTGTGCAAGCCGTTAAATAGATTTATTGTTAATTGCAGGCCATTGGCAAACAAAGTAAGTGCGTTATAGGCTAATCAAAAAGCAACGTGGTATTTTGGTCCTATTGACAAATATAATTTACTTTATGTTTAAGGGAACATAAAAATTATAGATAATAAATTTCAGCACGAGTTATTTCTTAAATAGTGGATAGAAACTGATAGCTAATATTTTAAGAATTTTGATCCAACTCATTTAATGCTTATGATGGACGCAGAAAAAATTGTAGAATCTGCTCAGGGAGAGAGGACAATTTTATGGTAAAAGCAATCAAAGTAAGAATGAATCAAATATCACTTTTTCTCTTCAGTTTTTTCTTCTACTTTTTCGGCCTTCTTCTTTTCTTCTTCAGCTTTCTTCTTCAATTCTTCCTCGGCTTTTTTGGCTTCTTCAGCTTTTTTCTTTTGTTCTTCTTCGGCCTTTCTCTTCTATTCTACTAAATCTTTAAGTTTCTTCTCAATTTCTTCGTAGAATTTCTAAAAGTCTTCGAAGATATTAGGAACTACTAATTTTTTATCGAGCTGTTCAGCAACGGTGTAATATGATTGGATTTTCTTGTCAATTTGCTCGAATATTTCAGCAGATTCTGCTTGAGAATACTTAGATTTCAATTGTTCAAGTTCAGATTTTGTTCTGTAGAGTTGTGATTCTAAATCAGCGTGTGATTGCTTTCTGTCAAAGTATGGCTTGAGCTTGGTTTCGAGTTCGCTAGTTTTGGCTAAAAGTTCAGCGATTTGGTGCTTGCCTTCAACGGATTGTGAATATTCGTGGGCTTCGTCCAATAACGCGTTGATCTTGACAGCTTCTTCTTCTGAGATGTGTTGTTTCAAAGAATATTCAATTCCGTCTCTGGTATTGTATATAATTGATTCAATGGCATTTATGGCGGCGTCATAGGCAAGTGATTCTTGGTCGATCTTTTGGCACTTTAATTCGAACTGTCTGAGTTCAAGTGCTCTCTTTTGAACGTTGTACAAACCGGAAACGAATTCAATGTTGAGTTCGGAGCTCATGTTGGCGATGCGTGGAACCTTTTCGGAGACTTCTATTTCTTTGGCTGGTTCTGGTGGGTTAGCGGATTTGACTGGTTTTTCGGGCATGTCTCTCTTGACTTCCTTCTTTTCTTCCTTGTCCTTGGCGATGAGGTCTTCAACTTCCTTCTTCTTCAGTTCGTAGGCTTCAGTGGCTTTGACGAATTCCTCCTCGCGTTTTTTGATTTCCTCTTCGCGCTTGGCAACTAAGTTGTCATATTCTGGGTTTGGAACCTTCTTCTTGATGTCGTCGAAAACAACCTCGAATTCGGATCTGTTCACAGAAGTCATCTTGAAGTAGCCGTCGTTGTCAGCGATAACCTTTACCTTGACGGAAGCGGTTTGGTCGTTGAAATCAACCCCAGCGGCCTTGGCAGCTTCTTAGTCCTTGAACTGCTCGAAATTCTTTGGCTTGATTTCGAATGTGGTCTCTTCGTGAACCTTTTCACCTTCCTTGAGGAAAGCGTGATACTTGCCCGGAGCAAATCTGAGAGTAACTTTCTTAGACTTGGGGAACATCTCGCCATTCTTGAATAATTCAAGTGGCTTGGCAAAGGCGACTTCACCGTTCTCATTCACAACGTGAAGGCAGATTGGCTCAGATAAGTTGGTTATCATATCAGTCATATTGATTTCATATGGAACTTTGTACTTGCTAGATCTGATAGCACCGATCCAACCTAAACCGAAACCAACGGCTTCGTCTGGGTTCATTCTTTTAGTAACCTTAGATTCACCAAATATGGAAGTAACCAAGGATTAAATGGATCTGACACGAGAAGCACCACCAACGCATTCAATAGCTTCGATTTCCTTGATGTCAATGTTCTTAAGACCTTCTTCAATCATCAACTTGATTCTGTCAGATAACTTTAATTCAGCAACGATTTTTTCGAAATCTTCTCCTTGAACTAAAACTGGAATATCAATTTGGTTGTCACCAACACATTCTAATTGAGCTGGAGCAGATTGGTTAACGCTTAAAGTTTTCTTAACTGTGTTAGCAGCCTTCAAAATTTTAATTTGAGTCTTCTTAGATTTTAACTCATCCAAAGTTATTTGCTTGGTTTTCTTAAGAGCAAGACGTTCAATCATTTCGGCGATAGCCTTGTCATAATCAATTGAACCGATTTCGCTTGAATAAGCTGCAGATAAAGTGGTAATTCCAGCCTTATTCAATTGTAAAACAGTAAAGAAGCTTTCTACTTCACCAATGGAAAGAATAGCTAACTTTATACCAGCATTGTCCTTATCCATAGCTTAAAATTCAGCAACTCTACGCATATAATAACCCATACCTACAGCCATGTGTTAGTTAACAACACCTAAACTTTATAAACCAGTTGACTCAACTGCAGCTCTCATAGCAGCTCTCTTATGAGCATTCCAACGACCTGGAACGGTAGTCAGAATGTCTTTTGGAACAATATCCATAGCTTCAGCAAATTGCTTGACTTTGCATACCATAGCAGCAACCATTGAATCAGTTTCGACGACAGTCTATTCACCACCGAAGTAAACAGAAGCAATAGCGCGACCGTCGCTTCCAGCTTTTAATGGATAACTTGCACCTAAGTCAACAGCTCTTTTTACAGCATCAGATTCAAGTTATTCGTTAAGAATTAGAGGAAGATAATAAAAACATCCATTACGGTTAGAAACCTTTTGAGAATTAGCCGAATCAGCAAAATATCTTCGTTCGGCTTAATATGATATAACACATGGTATTTATTTATGTGAAGTATCAGAAGCAACTACATCTATACCACGTCCACGTGGAACTGTAGCAACCATATTACAATTACCAATATCAACAGCTAAAAGAGACATTAATTTAAAGTTGTGGAGTGGGAAAAGTAAATGAAAATTTACTAAGTGGAGTGGATTGATTTGTAGTAAATTGAATAATAATGATACTATATAGTGAAATAACACTTTAAATAATATTACTAATAACACAATTTCTGAAAACACAATCTTACCAAAACTACTATATATATAACAAAATTAAGTATGAAGAACATTCATATTCGTGTTATCTTTTGACAACGGGTATACATCTTAAATAGAATAATATAACTAGAATAACATAGCTTACAAAACAGCATACAATTATTAAACAAAGTTCTATTAACAAAATGTTTAAATATTTATATAATTTATTAAGAGTACAGTAAAATTAAAAATCACTCGTTCGGTTTCTAGTCTAATTCTGGATATTTTTATCTCATAGCTTCTATAGCTTCGCCAATATTTTTCTTAGATGTATACTCGGTGTGTAATTCATACGCATAACTACTTAGAAGTTCGCTGAAATTTCTTATAAATTCTTCGCTGAATTCTTCACTTGTTTTGAATTCCTTTAATAATGCTGAAAGAACGTCTTTAGTCGTCTTAACATCAATTAAATGTTATAATACTGTTTTTAAATACATGCTTTATGGTTTTTTACGAATTGTGAAGGTACCTGGTGTTGGTAAAGCTCCAGGTGTCAGTTCCATATTTGAGATGTGGTTAATTATATTCTGAATATGTGTGGTCTTAATATATCTGGGATATTAATGTTTTCATTTTCATTTCAAAAAATAGAATGTAATTTAGTACTGATGATAAGGTTACAATAATAGTGCTGTTACAATTTTTGCGAGTCTTTTTATTATTAGTTATTACATATTATATTACAATTGGTAAAATATTGAAATATATTCATCACTCGTAAAGTAATAGTCAATATATTAAAAGGATGTGTATTTCTTGTATATTTTCAATATAGATACATGAAAGATGGTACAAAGTAAATTGAACGTCTAATTTATCTAGTTAGATCGATAGTGAGATATACAATATATTATCTTATATATCTGTTTATGATAATCAATCTTTCAACAGTAGTATTTGAATAATAAATTGTTATTTATTCTTACAAATTTGTATAAACACAATAAACACATTTCAATTAATTCATTAATTATTTTATATGAATTTAACATAATGTTATAGCATTACCACTCTAATTCAATGAATGATAATAACGATTAATATAAGTTAATTAAGTTAAAAACAACTTATCCTGATGCAAGTCCTTTTTAAAACAATATCAATAATTTTGGTAGCGAATTTAAATTACTAAAAGGTTCAAATAAAAATCTAAATAGAAATGATATAAGTGGAACTCCTTGTACGTTTAATTTATTAACAATACAACATGATATTAATGTTAGAGAACATAGAGAATCTTTAAGTATATAAACACATTTAGATTTAGATGAGCTAGATTGATATAATAAAAAAATATATAATAATTTCATTTATATTATTTATAATTGAGTTATCTCACCACCAGCTTAGTTTTTGAATGAGTTAATTAATGTACTAACCGCCCATTATTTCCATTTATGTTATTGAGAGATTTCTACACATTTTTTTAACATCTTCATTAATTTCGTGGGCAAGAAGACTTTTCCCAAACGCTTCCATCATTTATTTATATTATGGTGTTTCGTCACAATCCATTTCAATGAAAAACTTTACAATATTTGCATTTTGTTCACTAAGTTCTATCATGTATTCTAATAACTTACCTTTTGAATCAGGATGTCCTTATAAATTCGAAATAACATAATTTCTTAACGTTTTAGCTGCAAACACATTGTATTTCTTTTTAAGTTAGAACAATGCAAGTGCTATAATTTGATTTTTAAATTCAGAAATAGCTGGTTTCATAATTTCAACTTTATAAATTTAATTCTCATCAAGCATTAGTTTTGATATTAGTGCAGAAATTAGTGAGGAGTATTTATCAGACTCTTTTGTGATTTTAGTTATTTCTGTTAATATGTCGGGAGCATCCATAATTTATTTTGCTATGTTTTCTTCTTTTGTTATGTTCTGCTCAAAGTATGCATTGTTTATAATCTTTTTATTTTGCAACACCAATGTTTTTGCAAAAGAAGGTACAGTATATTAGAATGGATTATTCTTAAAATGTTGATCAATGCTGTGCTTATCATGTAATTTTGATTCAACCTCGACATCTCTAACATCTGTAAATCTAAATATCTATTTTACGCTTTCAATAAGTGAATTTTCTTATAAATTCAATGGTAACCCATATTACTTCATATACTAACATAATTTACTGAGTCCATCATCTTTTTATCTGGCGTTTCTTTCGATATTTCGTAGGATTTCCATTAAACCATCATTAGAATAGAAATTGTAGTGATACAAACTAATTTTTGAATTGATAAGCTATAAAGCTGTTTAAAAATCATCGAATACCGGCTATTTGTGACATCTTAGCTTCTAAATAGTCTACATACTTTGAGTAAATTAAGGAGAAATAAGGGTACTAATTTCTTATTGAAAACGTTTAACATATTCGTCCATACAACTTTGAAGTGGACTAAAGTAAAATAAATGTACATATAGTATATTTTTTAAAATGTATCATTATTCGCCTTAATACAAGCAAATAGATGCTCCAACCAGTCCTTTATATTAGCAACTTATATTCCTAGCTTATTGCACAACCTACAGCACGTTTTATCCTTGATTTATTCCGTCTAGAATTGTTTGACTTAGTTTATCTAAATCGCCGGATAGAACGTCCCAAAGACATCCAATTGACACCTTTGAATTCTTGAATCGCTGTCTTAGTTAGTATTTAAGATTTCCTCCAACTAAAACTTCGCATAAACTTGAGCAGCCCATAAGCAACATGGACGGGGCTTATTTTTGTTTTTTAAGAATTTTTTCTCCACCTCCATGTCCACCGAAGAAGAATATCTCTGCGTTTTCTAGTTAGCATTATTCGGTCCAGTTTTCAAGTGGTTTTTGTAGCGTGTTTCTTGTGTTTTTCAGTCCCGGATCGATAAAGTACTGTTTTTGCATTCTTTCTTCAACTTAATCGTATTTTTGGTATCTGGAGCAATTTTTGAATGTGAGTTCGAATGGGAATCTTTGTATTTTCGGGTCAAAATGTAAATGCGTTACTGGGTTGTCTTTTTACACCAGTTGGCAGTTGAAAACGAAGTGAATGAGTCCGTCGAGTGATTTATCAGTATTTAGGTCCATTATTCTGTTTCCTTGGTCTGCTAGCTTGTGTAGTAGAATTGCGTTTGCGCGTGCCATGATGTCCTGTTTATCGGTTCTTTTAACCAGAAATGCGAAGTACGCGAACACAGCGTATTGTAGCTCCTGGTTGCTTAAGTGTGTGCTGAGCACCGTGCAGGATATAGCTGCTCCTTTAATCAGTATCTCGGCCACTTGTACGTTCTCCTCGCTCAGGTCCAGCTGGTACATCTCGCACACGAATTTGAGCCAGTGCTTGAGCTCGTTCATCTGCCCAAATTATAACTCGAATTAATTTTAAGTCACTAAACCTATGTACACTCCGCACGTTAGTAACAGTTCAGTTTGGGCGAATTTAATCATTTTTGTGTTCGTTTCGAGCATCAGTTGGTGCACTTAGTTGAACTGAGTGTTCGTGTTGTTTTTAATGAGGGAGTTAATTTGCTCAATATTTGAAAGCAGTTCTTGAAAACGGTCAGTCAAATATTAAATATTAATTTAAAGTTGAATTTGAATCAGAAGTTACTTGTTAATTTGTAAGTAAACGGAGTCATTAGAGATGAAGTAGAAGAAGTTGTTCTGGGTTTAGTAATTTATTAGTTCTCCGTCAATGAACTTTGGGATGTGCTCGAACTGCAAATAAATAGGCAGCTTCGAGATTAGAAAGCGATTCGGAGGCAAATTCAATATCTGATGCACCAATACGTCATTAGTATATATTGAGCTTGAGTCCTGCTTAGATAACACGAAGGAAACGATCTAACGCAGTTACTTATCAATTTGCAGATTTTACGGGATCTTAGCGTCGGATTTGGACGCACACATCTCAATCAGCTTGAAATTCGTGTAAAACTAGCCATGCTGCTTAAACTCCTAGATTAACACAACTGCTTACTATATACACAATAACACACTTAAAATGCTCGTCTGAAAACCCCTATTTTTAAGCGTGCGGATGACCACGTTGAAAACCTCGTGATTCTCACCGAGAAAATTACTGTATAAACTGTTCTTAACACTTCTCAGCATTTACTGAGCACAAAATATCAAAGCCAAGACCTCAATCCGAGAATCCTGGTCCGAAATCAACATGTCAAGCAAATTGGCCACTTCCTCCAAAGATTGCTGATTCACAAACTTGTGAATATGAGCGGCAGCTTGAACTTACGAACCCTGTGCCAACTCAGACCTAAAAATTAACTCAACTAACTTAATTTACTTGAACTGGTATGAACTTTTAAGCTCTGGGTTCTCATCAATAAATTATTGAATGAAACTAAGTTTCGCAGCTGTTTCATATATTTGACCAGAATTCAAGCACCGGGTGAGTTAGATTCCCATCAAATGCAAATACTAAAGCTATTTAATTGATTTTGAACCCAAATCTAATTTAGCAATTCCCTTTAAAAACGATTGCAGACTGTCAGTGTCTTTGGCTAGCGTTGAAACATGTGCCAACATGATATAAATCAAATCAAAAATATCATCCTTAAGTACTGTGGACTTAAATTCGATAATTACCTACTGGGCTAGATTCTAGATTTTCTGGATTTCAATAGATAACTCCTCATCAAATTAAGTCGACTAAATGTAAATATTCATCATTTTGAATGTGGTTTCTTACAACTAACTAGAGAATGATTTTTGAGCTAAGACAGTAAGCAAATTTCTATAAATTTCAAATATTTAGCGTAAATTGTTATTTGCTAACAAACTAATTTGGGTACTTACCATAGAATTGTGTGATACTGAAATAGATAAACCAGATATTTGATTATTGGTTTGATTCAACCTTTTCAAATAACCTTGATTAATAAGTAGAAATATATTTACCAATTTAACCAAAAATTATCCAATTTTACAAAACTTTTTACTGGTTTGCTGCTTTACAATTATTTCTTCTATCAAATCTACTCTAGTCATTATATTTGTGATATTTTACTCTAAATATGTGGACATGGGAGAAATATACTAGTTTTTATTAACTTTGGGTATCTCAGTGAATAGAGCATACTTAGAAATTAGTTAAGAATTGTTTGGTATAGATTATAGCAGTTATAATGTTGTTTCTTATTAAAAATAGTTGGCTTCTATCTATTATTCTATCATATCATAAGCTAACTGTTCTACATCATTCATTCTTGTGGTGGAATATACTATATTAATTAAAATAATAATTTTATCATTCACTTCAATTCTTGATGTCAGATCACATTTTAGTAAAGTATCCTGATGCATCGAGTGTTCAAGCGCAGTACTAAAACAAAATAGTATTAGCTACTGTATTTAAACTGTTGCCTGGTTCTGAAGATAAAAAAGATGTTAATAAATAAGTTCCTCTAAAAACATTTCCTTATTAAATTTACTCGGAAGAACGCCAGACTTATTTGGATGAGGAGGTGAAGAAAATATATTTGCACATGCCGCTGTCAGAATATGACGTTAATATTACTGATTATGAATGCCAAGAGCGATTTACTAATTCTCAAAGAGATGAGAACGAGTCGTGGATAAATATGAAACCTGATCAGTTGGTTTATTTGAAATTTTCAGTGGGTTACTCTATTGGTTGTCAGCATTACATTAGGGGTTGTTAGGTTAAGTGTGAAACGTGTTAAAAATTCTATTCGTGTAGGTTGTGTCACAACGAGGTCGAGGATCACGAGTTTCCGCGAAAGCTGACCGAAACCGTGAAGTGCTCTCATTGTGAGTTAGTTCAGAAGATCAGCTTGAAGTGTGAACAATGCGAGGCCGAATTTGGTACGTATTACTGCGATACCTGCCGTTTAGTCTGCGGGATGTCCAAGGAGTCCAAGCCGAATTTCCACTGCGAGTAGTGTGGTGTGTGTAAGGTGGGTTTGAAGGACTACAATATTCACTGTGATAAGTGCGAGTAGTGCTACAAGAAGCGCTTTTTCGCGAATCACAAGTGCATTTCTGCGAACAGCGAGTGCATCATCTGCCTCGGCTCCCTCCAGAACTCAATTTACGGGAAGCTCGTCCTCGAGTGCAACCACCAGATGCACCAGCACTGCTACACTCAACTATTACAGTCAGGAAACCTCAAATGCCCCGTTTGCAAGCGGTTCCTCCCCATTGACTCGGACAGGAAACGCATTCACGAGTTCCAACTGAAGAATTACAGGCGCATTTTCGTTCCAATTGAGATGCAAAACAACTTCGTCCGCGTTCACTGCAACGACTGCCAGTAAAATTTCGTTAAGCAGCAGCACCCGTATCTGTACTATTGTGAGCGGTGTAAATTATTCAACTGTGACGTACTCGGATAGTACAACGTGAACTCGAAACTGAAGGCGTTTTACATTCAATTCCAGCTCAGCTACAACCAGAAGGCGCTCAAGAGCCGCATGTGCACGAAAAACGACGTCGTTGAAGTCGCAACGGAGGTTTTCGAATGCGGAATCGAAAAAATTGAAGAAACACTCGGATTCAAAATCACTCAGAAAAAAGCAGAAAAAGTCGCAATGGCCCTCAACAAATTCCCCAGAACAGTTGAAGAGCTGAAACTAGCACTTAAAGGGAAAAATATAGACTACGACGATGAGGACGAGTGACGCTTAGAAAACATATTAAAATCAAAAATAATTTACACAAAACGCTAATTCGATTTGTTAAAATTTCTTAAAATTTCTGTATCTTCGGCTAAACGCAACGTGTGTAATATAAATATTGATATTAAAATTACATCACTTTTATTTACAATCTTCACATAGTTTATCATATAGACATAATTTGTGGCCGATTCTGAGACACTGCTCACAAATACCAATAAAAGACTACTTACTCAATAATAATTTCTCTAGATAGTAAAAACTATATTTATAACTTGTCATGTTGCCAGAACAGCAACAGCACGATTGAGTTTGACATTCTGGGTTGCTGTCTTGTTCATATAATGCTTACAACACGTTGCATGCGGCTAAATCAAGAGGAGAAGAAGTTTTGTTAGGAGAAAAGACTAACTTCGCTGTTTGCATCTGAGTTTTCGCGAAAATCTTATTGCATTTGGTCAGAAATTGGGTTAATTCGCTGTTAAGTTAAATAGGAGTCGGCTCAATAAAGTTGAGCAGGTTGCCCATCGTGAGTTTACCATTTTGCATAAATTATTTGTTACTGTCTTTTGTCTATTTGTACATTTTCCCGACGTCTGTCAGTTTCTTAAATAATGTTAATTCATTTTCGAAAGTGCAATGTATTTCTTCTTCAGATAACTCTTTTTCCATCAGCTCTTTGATTTACTCTTAAAGTGATCCGTTTCCAGAAAGAAGAGCTTTTATATCATCGGTGAGAGCCTTTTTAAGTTATTTGTTGGAGGTCCCATCTGCGTTGACTAAATTTTTGATGTTGAGAAGAGATTTAACATCCACTTGCGTATCCATAATTGAGTCTATATCTTTAGGTCCTGAAGCGATGTGTGAAAGTAGAAGAGAAGTATCTGGTAGCTCTTCGCTTTCTTCGAATACTGTTTTGGAAGAAAATTAAGCAAAAACTTACTTAGCAGAAACAAGTTATTCATGTGAATTAACTATTTGTTATTCTATCTGTTCTTATTCCACATAACTACAATCTTTCTAAACTTCTACTTGAACCTGAGCAACTGCTTCGAATTCATTCATGCGTGGCATATTTTCTACAAATTCTGGAACTGGCCCTTCAACATTTTCTTATTATACGATTTATTCGTCAACTTGTGGTTCTTCCTAAACTTCTGG
This sequence comes from Hexamita inflata, assembly GCA_963988835.1. NCBI lineage: Eukaryota > Fornicata > Diplomonadida > Hexamitidae > Hexamita > Hexamita inflata. The sequence goes on from CAXDID010000710.1 coordinate 229,876, forward strand.
GAGCTCAGTCGGGACGTCATCATTTACTTGCTCAGGGACGACTTCTTCAGGAGCTGGGAAATCCTCTGGCGGCATGTCGTCTTTTTAGTCTTCGACGATATGCTTGTCTGTCGAATCGTTGTGCTCAATTTCAAATTACTTCGCATCTTAAATAACATTATCATTTTCTTCGACAACATTGTTTTGCTCGATTTCTTGTTGGGCGTTTTCTTACGGCGCTTCTGATTCATTTACGGTGTCCATGTGATCACAATTGAGATCTGGCGCCTATTCTTAATGTTGAGTTGAGTGTATAACTTCTTCATGGTCCTGTGCAGATATCACAGGGAAATCTGTCGGTATGTCATTTATTAGTTCATCTTGACGTTCTTGTTTTTCTTCTGGAACATTTATCGCATCGTGGGCGTATTCCTGATGACTAATGTTTTCTTCATGCACTTCTGGTACGTGTTCTGGTTCGTGATGTTCTTCATTGTGCTTCGTGCTATCTTCTAACGCAGCGGCTTGCTGTTGAGTATCATTGTGTTAATTTTCATGAGATTCGAGGTCCTTGTGTTCTTCACCATTCTGGTTCGACTCTTATTGTGTCTGAGCAACTGCTTCGAATTCATTCATGCGTGGCATGTTTTCTACAAATTCTGGAACTGGCCCTTCAACATTTTCTTATTATACGATTTATTCGTCAACTTGTGGTTCTTCCTAAACTTCTGGGAGCTCAGTCGGGACGTCATCATTTACTTGCTCAGGAACGACTTCTTCAGGAGCTGGGAAATCCTCTGGCGGCATGTCGTCATCCGATTACACGTCTTCGAGAACTTCGTTGTTGTCTATAGACGAATGGATCTTTTTAGACACACTGTCAAAGTGGATATCTTTCAATTGAATCGTTTCTGCTATGGTGCTCATTTTGTTTAAAAAGTCTTGCTTGAGGAACTGAGAATTGTATTGGTAATATCTCCTGAAGTAGTCTATGTTTTCTGAAACACAGTCACAAAGATCATTCAAAGATGAAGTTAGGAAAAGACCTCGTATAAATGCTTCTCGTTTATCGTCTTCGTCACCGTAATTTTGAACTAATTACATTAGATAATATAGCTTCAAATATTTAGTTGGTTGTTATTATACTCCTTTCTTAGCAGGTGGCAATAGCGACATGAGAAGATTGTTAAACATTAGAACTATATCATTTCCTACAAACTAAGACTGTAAAACATTGGCCATATTCGAGAAAAAGCTGTTCATAGCAGCGCCCTTGTATTGCTTATCAACTTATACTTGAGCTAAAAGAGTTAGCAATCTTTCAGCATTCTTCGAGATACCAGTGTCCTATCCCATATAGTACAGTAAATAATCCTGAAACTTGTCTACTTCTTTGGTTAAGTTATGTTCTTTCATCAACTCAGTTATGTACATTGGATCTTCTGTAACTTGCGAGACGTAATCGAATGCCTATCTAGCAATTTATTTCATGAACTAGCCTATTTCAGAGCTAATTACCTACTCTGAATGGATCATACAGAATTAGTTAAGAGATTTAGTGAAAAGATTAAACGTGAGCTAAACAAAGATAATTCGTCTTTACTGTATATATTCAGAACTGGTGTACAACTCTGGAAGCGTAAAGTCATCTTATAGTTGATTCACTATTTTCTTAATACGGTGAGAGTCTTCATCGAATAAAATATGCAGGTTCTTATGTTTAAATAAGAAAAACAAAAGTTTGTAGCCAAGTTCGTCTTCTGTTGCGTCAGGAGCTTCTATTTGTTGCAATATTTCGTTTTTATTTTGAATCTACTGTTTTTTGAACCATGGGTATAGTTTTGTATTGTTGCGTTCAAACTGCTCCAAAATATTTTACAGACACATAAAAAGTAGCACTTCTGTGTCATCGCCTTCGGCCTGCCTTGTCATTAACGTATTACAAGTGTGCTCTAACAATCCATCGAGGATGTCCTGACCATAAGGGCTATCGAGTAACATTCCTTGTATGTTTGTCCAGTAATTTGAGTAATAGCCCCCATACTGACTTACGTTCACAATTGATTTCTCTGATAACTGTTGGTACACTACTTTACTAAGTCTAGAACAAAATCCAGAACTTAAAAGCATTCTATTTTCGGCTTTAGGGTCGAAATTCTTAATCAAAAATTATTGGCATAAATATTTATCTGACTCAAGATTACCTCCTAGATACGCTAAAAATATAGTCAGCAACAACGGATTTTGAAGCAAAAGTGAAATAATTAACTCTTTCGAAACTGCTTCTCCAAAATTTACTTGTGCTTTTGTCTTCTTTGATTTAAGCTTCAAGCCGCAGTCGGCTAAAATTTAAAAAGTGTTTTATATTTATACTTACAAATTGTCAATGGTTTCTTAATTTATTTCTAAACTCAACTATGATAGATATAATTCATTGAAATAATCTTTACCTTTGATAATTTTTAAAATTTAATCATTAAGCATTTCCAATAAAGAAATTGCAATTTAACATTTAATTCCATTAAAAATACAACTAAACTATTATTAAATCAACAACAATTCCGAGATCTTTGAACTGTTTTATGGTAAATTTTAAATAGAAGTTTATATTTAATCTAAATATTCTATTTATTCATTGTTTAATGTGTTGTAAAACCTGTAATCTGGAGAAAACAAAATGTAACTATCTTCGAGTTCCAGTTAGCTGTTAATAATCGAAACTAGATACTCAGTTAGTTCTGGATTCAAAAACACTCCAGTTTCTTCTTCATAAAAGACATTGGCTATTTTATCGCCTAGATCTGCACAAAACTGGATAAACTAGGAAGTGAGCCCCTGGCTCATGAGACCTCTGATAAAGCTTGACCACATTATAGATTCGACAGCTTACTCACTAAATTCCTGGCCTGGTGCTTGATCTAACTGGCTTTGGAGGACACTTGCTTGGAATATGGCGTTGTAATCCGCGTCGTTTTTGCACACCGTTGCCAAGAAGTTGGTGACGGTTTCTTTCACGTTCAACCCTTATTTGACTATAGCCAACAGAGTGTCTATGAAAGTGCGTAACGATTCGTTTTCCTCAATCGCTTCGGCATTTATCTGCGTGGTGGTTTGTTCGAGTATTTCGATAGAGTCGTTGATGTTTTCGAATGAGCTGAACACGTTTTTCGAACCTTTTTTGGCTCCTTTACTTTTGAACATTTGGCTGGAGTGGATACTTATATGTTGCTTTATTGGCTAGTGGTATTGTCTTATAAATATCTTAAAAGCACAGAATATTTATCTTCAAAAGTTTCATTCTAGCCCTAGGATTTTCATTTTGTGCGTCCAGGGCGCGTCTTCTCCTTCTTTGTACTGGATGGCGTGCTTCAGGCGGTCGCTGAGTTCTCCTTTGGTGAAGTCGTATTTGAATTTCAGTTCGGTGAGCCTGCCTTGGTAGAACACTTGCCCGAACGGCAGGTATTCGTTGTTGTCTGAGTATTCTTCTTCTCGGACTTCGTACAGCGTTTCTTGCTGGTTTACTTTGATTTCGTTTCTGGCCAGTTGCTAAAACGTTTGCTCTTGGATTTTGTCCAGCGCGTTCTTCCTCTCCAGGGCCGCCTTCATGTACTGCTTCGGGATTCTGAACTCTAGGTTCTTCAGGTGCCTGAAGTTCCCTTTGGACAGCTTTTGGCTCATGAAAGACCCCTTTTGAACGCGCCAGTGCCTCGGGATGTCAACTGTGTTCGGCTGCTCCCTCAAAAACGCGAGGAATTCCGGGTTCACGTCGTCTTTGGGATTATAATATAAATTCAAATTTTGATTACATATATGTTATAGATATTTAAGTAAAATATTTAAATCCTCATTGCTCCTAACAATCTTTACAGACTCCTTTATATAAACATATTTTATGACCAATTCTAAGACAGTTATTACAAGCACTTAAAGCAAATTTTGGATTTGTTAATGATTTTTCTATCCACAAGTATTAGTATTAATAATTTGTCATGTTGCCAGAACAGCAACAGCACGATTGAGTTTGACATTCTGGGTTGCTGTCTTGTTCATATAATGCTTACAACACGTTGCATGCGGCTAAATCAAGAGGAGAAGAAGTTTTGTTAGGAGAAAAGACTAACTTCGCTGTTTGCATCTGAGTTTTCGCGAAAATCTTATTGCATTTGGTCAGAAATTGGGTTAATTCGCTGTTAAGTTAAATAGGAGTCGGCTCAATAAAGTTGAGCAGGTTGCCCATCGTGAGTTTACCATTTTGCATAAATTATTTGTTACTGTCTTTTGTCTATTTGTACATTTTCCCGACGTCTGTCAGTTTCTTAAATAATGTTAATTCATTTTCGAAAGTGCAATGTATTTCTTCTTCAGATAACTCTTTTTCCATCAGCTCTTTGATTTACTCTTAAAGTGATCCGTTTCCAGAAAGAAGAGCTTTTATATCATCGGTGAGAGCCTTTTTAAGTTATTTGTTGGAGGTCCCATCTGCGTTGACTAAATTTTTGATGTTGAGAAGAGATTTAACATCCACTTGCGTATCCATAATTGAGTCTATATCTTTAGGTCCTGAAGCGATGTGTGAAAGTAGAAGAGAAGTATCTGGTAGCTCTTCGCTTTCTTCGAATACTGTTTTGGAAGAAAATTAAGCAAAAACTTACTTAGCAGAAACAAGTTATTCATGTGAATTAACTATTTGTTATTCTATCTGTTCTTATTCCACATGACTACAATCTTTCTAAACTTCTACTTGAACCTGAGCAACTGCTTCGAATTCATTCATGCGTGGCATATTTTCTACAAATTCTGGAACTGGCCCTTCAACATTTTCTTATTATACGATTTATTCGTCAACTTGTGGTTCTTCCTAAACTTCTGGGAGCTCAGTCGGGACGTCATCATTTACTTGCTCAGGGACGACTTCTTCAGGAGCTGGGAAATCCTCTGGCGGCATGTCGTCTTTTTAGTCTTCGACGATATGCTTGTCTGTCGAATCGTTGTGCTCAATTTCAAATTACTTCGCATCTTAAATAACATTATCATTTTCTTCGACAACATTGTTTTGCTCGATTTCTTGTTGGGCGTTTTCTTACGGCGCTTCTGATTCATTTACGGTGTCCATGTGATCACAATTGAGATCTGGCGCCTATTCTTAATGTTGAGTTGAGTGTATAACTTCTTCATGGTCCTGTGCAGATATCACAGGGAAATCTGTCGGTATGTCATTTATTAGTTCATCTTGACGTTCTTGTTTTTCTTCTGGAACATTTATCGCATCGTGGGCGTATTCCTGATGACTAATGTTTTCTTCATGCACTTCTGGTACGTGTTCTGGTTCGTGATGTTCTTCATTGTGCTTCGTGCTATCTTCTAACGCAGCGGCTTGCTGTTGAGTATCATTGTGTTAATTTTCATGAGATTCGAGGTCCTTGTGTTCTTCACCATTCTGGTTCGACTCTTATTGTGTCTGAGCAACTGCTTCGAATTCATTCATGCGTGGCATGTTTTCTACAAATTCTGGAACTGGCCCTTCAACATTTTCTTATTATACGATTTATTCGTCAACTTGTGGTTCTTCCTAAACTTCTGGGAGCTCAGTCGGGACGTCATCATTTACTTGCTCAGGGACGACTTCTTCAGGAGCTGGGAAATCCTCTGGCGGCATGTCGTCATCCGATTACACGTCTTCGAGAACTTCGTTGTTGTCTATAGACGAATGGATCTTTTTAGACACACTGTCAAAGTGGATATCTTTCAATTGAATCGTTTCTGCTATGGTGCTCATTTTGTTTAAAAAGTCTTGCTTGAGGAACTGAGAATTGTATTGGTAATATCTCCTGAAGTAGTCTATGTTTTCTGAAACACAGTCACAAAGATCATTCAAAGATGAAGTTAGGAAAAGACCTCGTATAAATGCTTCTCGTTTATCGTCTTCGTCACCGTAATTTTGAACTAATTACATTAGATAATATAGCTTCAAATATTTAGTTGGTTGTTATTATACTCCTTTCTTAGCAGGTGGCAATAGCGACATGAGAAGATTGTTAAACATTAGAACTATATCATTTCCTACAAACTAAGACTGTAAAACATTGGCCATATTCGAGAAAAAGCTGTTCATAGCAGCGCCCTTGTATTGCTTATCAACTTATACTTGAGCTAAAAGAGTTAGCAATCTTTCAGCATTCTTCGAGATACCAGTGTCCTATCCCATATAGTACAGTAAATAATCCTGAAACTTGTCTACTTCTTTGGTTAAGTTATGTTCTTTCATCAACTCAGTTATGTACATTGGATCTTCTGTAACTTGCGAGACGTAATCGAATGCCTATCTAGCAATTTATTTCATGAACTAGCCTATTTCAGAGCTAATTACCTACTCTGAATGGATCATACAGAATTAGTTAAGAGATTTAGTGAAAAGATTAAACGTGAGCTAAACAAAGATAATTCGTCTTTACTGTATATATTCAGAACTGGTGTACAACTCTGGAAGCGTAAAGTCATCTTATAGTTGATTCACTATTTTCTTAATACGGTGAGAGTCTTCATCGAATAAAATATGCAGGTTCTTATGTTTAAATAAGAAAAACAAAAGTTTGTAGCCAAGTTCGTCTTCTGTTGCGTCAGGAGCTTCTATTTGTTGCAATATTTCGTTTTTATTTTGAATCTACTGTTTTTTGAACCATGGGTATAGTTTTGTATTGTTGCGTTCAAACTGCTCCAAAATATTTTACAGACACATAAAAAGTAGCACTTCTGTGTCATCGCCTTCGGCCTGCCTTGTCATTAACGTATTACAAGTGTGCTCTAACAATCCATCGAGGATGTCCTGACCATAAGGGCTATCGAGTAACATTCCTTGTATGTTTGTCCAGTAATTTGAGTAATAGCCCCCATACTGACTTACGTTCACAATTGATTTCTCTGATAACTGTTGGTACACTACTTTACTAAGTCTAGAACAAAATCCAGAACTTAAAAGCATTCTATTTTCGGCTTTAGGGTCGAAATTCTTAATCAAAAATTATTGGCATAAATATTTATCTGACTCAAGATTACCTCCTAGATACGCTAAAAATATAGTCAGCAACAACGGATTTTGAAGCAAAAGTGAAATAATTAACTCTTTCGAAACTGCTTCTCCAAAATTTACTTGTGCTTTTGTCTTCTTTGATTTAAGCTTCAAGCCGCAGTCGGCTAGTGTTTATAATACTGATTGAAGTTATTAAAATATTTAATCTATGTTATCAAATTCTACTGCAAGTTCATTTTAAAATTCTTAGTTGATCGCTTCTTTTCCTTTGATTATTTTTGTTAATTATTCAGCTAACATTTCAAATAGTTAGATGACAACTGGTACCTTAAGTCCTAACATCAATGATTTAAAATATTTAAGTAACTCTTATTAAGACATATTCAAATGATTTATGTACGTTTTTTCAGGTAACTATTCTATCAATTCACCAGATTTAATTAAAAATTATTAGGATTCATCTGATAATTCGTTATAAAAACGATAATCAATTGAGAATGTAATTGCCGAATTTTCATCTTCAAACGGAACAAGTTAATTAAGCACATTTTCTTGTATCTCTGGATTCAAAAACACTCCAGTTTCTTCTTCATAAAAGACATTGGCTATTTTATCGCCTAGATCTGCACAAAACTGGATAAACTAGGAAGTGAGCCCCTGGCTCATGAGACCTCTGATAAAGCTTGACCACATTATAGATTCGACAGCTTACTCACTAAATTCCTGGCCTGGTGCTTGATCTAACTGGCTTTGGAGGACACTTGCTTGGAATATGGCGTTGTAATCCGCGTCGTTTTTGCACACCGTTGCCAAGAAGTTGGTGACGGTTTCTTTCACGTTCAACCCTTATTTGACTATAGCCAACAGAGTGTCTATGAAAGTGCGTAACGATTCGTTTTCCTCAATCGCTTCGGCATTTATCTGCGTGGTGGTTTGTTCGAGTATTTCGATAGAGTCGTTGATGTTTTCGAATGAGCTGAACACGTTTTTCGAACCTTTTTTGGCTCCTTTACTTTTGAACATTTGGCTGGAGTGGATACTTATATGTTGCTTTATTGGCTAGTGGTATTGTCTTATAAATATCTTAAAAGCACAGAATATTTATCTTCAAAAGTTTCATTCTAGCCCTAGGATTTTCATTTTGTGCGTCCAGGGCGCGTCTTCTCCTTCTTTGTACTGGATGGCGTGCTTCAGGCGGTCGCTGAGTTCTCCTTTGGTGAAGTCGTATTTGAATTTCAGTTCGGTGAGCCTGCCTTGGTAGAACACTTGCCCGAACGGCAGGTATTCGTTGTTGTCTGAGTATTCTTCTTCTCGGACTTCGTACAGCGTTTCTTGCTGGTTTACTTTGATTTCGTTTCTGGCCAGTTGCTAAAACGTTTGCTCTTGGATTTTGTCCAGCGCGTTCTTCCTCTCCAGGGCCGCCTTCATGTACTGCTTCGGGATTCTGAATTCTAGGTTCTTCAGGTGCCTGAAGTTCCCTTTGGACAGCTTTTGGCTCATGAAAGACCCCTTTTGAACGCGCCAGTGCCTCGGGATGTCAACTGTGTTCGGCTGCTCCCTCAAAAATGCGAGAAATTCCGGGTCGGGGGCGTTCACGTCGTCGTACTGAACCAGTTCTGGTTTATTCGAGGATAGTTTAAGGTCAATTAGCTTCACACTATTCTGTCGTTAAGCGATTTGATTCTGAACGAATTTAGGCTCGGTAGAAGACTGAGTGATTTGGGACGAGTGGGCTGCGCGCGAGGCAAACCGCTTGATAATCTCTGACACGTCCATTATGAAGTGGCGGGCAAAAGGTAATTGTCAATAATATTACGTAGGTTTAATGTTATGTACGGAGAGAAGATGGACGGAGAGAAAGGAAATACATATGTTAAACATGTTAAACATCAATATTAGAGTAGAGTATTGTTCCCTCTTGTTATTTTGGAGAATAGTTCTAAAAAGCTAATAGACACACTAATATATCTTCTAAAGGATTATCACAAACTAACATTAAGTTACTTACACAAAAATAAATGAAATTTGTTATGTTACATATATTTAAAGGAAATTGCATGTTTTAGTTATATTTTGTAATAAGCAGTTTTATAATCATTTAACCACACCAATGGACAGCCGCAAAGCTTTCTTTAAGAATCTCGATCTGAGTCAGGTAAAAGCTGGATAACGTCTTTTTGGAGCTTTCAACAATTTGTGTACCATTCTTAAATAGCCTACTCTTTAATTTACTCCAACATAAGTCAATGACGAGGCTGCATTCATTCTGGAGCTTCATGAGTTCCTCAAAAGCCATAAACTCAAGTTGGACCTAAAATAATTAACCGATAAAATTAAAAACTTTAAAGAGATCAAAGTGGAAGATAAATAGAAGGAAACTAAATCCCATTCAGAAATTCACAAGAAACTTTAAACTAATTTCCTCAACAACTAGAAAATAGTAGGAGAATCAACTGAAATCGACAAAGTCTTCTCCAGAGCTGCTGAAGTTCCAGATCCATCCACCATTCGAACACCATCAACTCTAAAAACGGCTAGTAAAATGCTCCAATCATTCTTCGACAAGCACAAGGAAACAATGAAGGAACCAAATGAAAAATTTGAAATGGACGAAAATTATCTGTACTTGTAAACTAGGTTGCGAGCATGCCGTTATGACTTCCAAGTGCAAAAAATAGTAGATAAAACTCTGGCGAAAATATTGCTTATTAACGTGCAAGCAGCAATATTAGCAAAGGATAGGAAAGAATTTTTCACAGTCATTGATGAGTGTACAAAAATATGCTAACAATAAGAAGTCGGAAATATTCAAAAACTGCGTTTCTTTAAAGTGGCTTGGCACATGGGAGAAGGATCCATCGATATTAGCGGTATCACGGCCGATGACACTGAAATATTACAACTAATTAAAAAGGTTGTCAATAACGAAACCCCAGATTTAAGCAACTACGACCGTTACCAAAAGACACTGTGCAAGCGTATAAAACTACCCTTCTGATATATTTTATATTATAATAACATAAACTTTGTAGTAATGGTACTATAGTGTAGTGGTTAGCACACTGGACTCTAGATCCCGCAGACTCCGGTTCGAATCCGGATAGTACCTACTTTTACAAAAATTATTATTATCTTCTACTTATATTTACATATTAAAACTCTCATTTCTATTGTTAACATTTCCACATTTTTAATGAATGCTCTTATTTATAATACACAAGTGAAAGCTTCAACTGTTTAAGAATTAAAGACAAAAATATCTGGTAGCAATAAATATAAAGTATATAGACTACAAAAGAGCAGTAATCCAACTGCAGTTTTGATACCGCAATAAACATAATTAACCGCAATAACTTATCAAATTCTGATGGTTAAATCCTAAGAGCTATAAATGTAATATAAGCAATGCTAATTGTATTTCGAATAAATACTAAAAGAATTAGAACAACTTAAACTAACACTTTGTCATAGAAATCATACTGTTTAGTTTTTAGAATAGACATAATCAAGTTTAGAATTTTTATCAGTTGAGCTATTTAACTAGTTATCAAGCTAATTGAAATAACGATTAATTGAACAAAACTCACAATTAGCTTCTAAAAGTCATTCCGCTAACACCTATCGGTTCGAGGTTGTGAATAAAATGCTGGAATAAGAAGATGATATCATGGACAAATTAACACAAGAAATAGAAGCTGTTGAAAATATTTTCAATGAAATAAATAAAAATGAAATTGTGTGAGAATTACTTGTTTATAATGTTATTATGGCCGCTTAATCAATTTATATCAGTTGAAGGTTAAAATTAATTCACTTCTCATATGAAGAAAGTATTTATAGTTTCTTCTAACTATACCAAATTAATACTAGCAATAACGGTTGTTTTGATGGGTGTGCTAACTTTAGTTTTGATATCGTCATTTTCAGCTAAGCTCAGTTCTTTGGACAAGGGTTTGGCATCATGGGCACAATCTCAATCAATTTTGTAGACTGAGGATTATAAATTTAACACGGGTGCTGTGTTTTTTATTAATGCGTATTTAGCGATAATTTTTGTAATCTCGCTCGTAATCGTTGTTGCTTTGGTGCTTTATGATATTTTTGCGCTCAAGCTGTCAATTTCTGCCCACCTTTTTACGTATGTGTATATTTTAGCTGCCTACACTGCGTATTTTGTGCTTTCGATCATTTTGTTATTGATTTTGAAGTCTTATTTCAGGCGGCCGCGTCCGTACTAAACTCTTGAGTTTTATCCGGTGTTCAGCACTGATTTGCAGTGCAAGCTCCCATTTCAGCTTTCTTTCAGGCGTTATTCGGGTCCTAATCCCTGCTCATATCCCCTCGAGTCCTGCCCCTCTGGTCACACGTTGATCACGGCCGTTTCCTGTTTTTCAATGCTCTGGTTCTCCATTTTTAATTATAAATTTACGCGTAAGTTCGCCCATAATAAATTTAACACTTTTGTTCACGTAATTATTGTTATTTTAACCACACTTTTAACCGTTATTTTCGTTCCGACAGTGATCATAGCCCGGATGTCCGTTCTGATGCATTTTCTCACGGACGTTCTGGGCGGGCTCGGCCTCTCGGTCGCGTTTTTCGGCGTTTTGATGTTTTTCGAACCGGATTTTTTAGTTTGCGCTCGAATCCGGGCTGAGAAAAATGGAGGGAGGAATGCAGAAGAGTGATGTTAGACAATATTTTATTTTAGGTGGTTGATTTCTTATAACGTTTTCATTTCAATGCGTCAAACTCTGATCAATAAAAAACAGACATAATAATATACCGAGGTATCCCTCTGTAGTCTTATGTCTCGGAGTTATCACTCCTCATAAAATCTCCTTTTCGTAAGAATAAATTTATATGACGAAGATGAGTGACTGTTTGAAAGGGGTTCGTGTTGTTTTGAGGAAGTTTTAAATATATATTTGAATTTCTTTATAAAATTCAAAATATTATAAGTTATATCTAAGGCGCGCCATCCGTACGGAAGTGCGGATTTTTCACCAGTTTTAGCGCGGATTTAAATACGGATTCCAAATCGTAATGTAACCGCATATTATCCGCATTTTTGTGATTTCCGTACTTTTTCCGTACTTATTTGGTATAATTTTTCATTTAAATCAAATCAAATCATTATAAACCATCAATACAGGAGAAAATACCTGTAATATAGTGGGACAAGCCTACATTATAGGAAAAATACCTGTACAAATGCAAAATGCGAGCTAGAGGGATAAAAAGTACAAAAAAGTATAGGTTTTTTGATTTGAGGTATATGTTGTAAAAAATGCTTCCGCTTCAACCAATCATGTCACAACAACCTAGTTCACCTTCAAACTAGCAATCTTCTGATTCGAACTCGTCCAAAGTCACTGAGGCCGAGTGCAATGTTCTTGATAGTGCTTTTGAGCGTCATCATGGCAACTTCAAAATTTGTATACTTTGTTTAATGGAGAAGAAGTTGTGCAAGTTATTCAGGCCAAATCGCCCGAGTCAACTTTTGCATTTCTAAAACCAACATGGTATCAAAAGAGAGGACCTTTGTTCCGTGCTTCATCAGTTGATCTGTCGTTTTACTCAACCCATAACTGTTTCTGAGAAGAGATAGAAAGGAGCTTGGATGCGTGCCTTAATTAAGCAAACTGTTCTCAAGTCAACTCCCTTCCGTCACGTCAACTCCCCTTACTTTGCCGAAATCTCAAGGTTCAAGACTAGTGCCACTTAACTAGTTCGAGAGATGCATAAGTATGCCAAATTGATCAAGCGGCATTAATTTTGGTAATACAACAGGAAGAAAATTTATGCTTCCATGATCCTGGACGGTGTAACTACTGGTGGTGGCGAACACCTTTATGCGTTCATTCTCAAAACCAGAAACCACCTCCACTTTTTGGGAACCGCTCAAAATGAGACGGCAATGACAGCTGAGTGGTTAGCCTCCATTGTAAAGGAGAAAATTGAATGGTTAAAGACTACTTACAATATAGAAGTAATTTCTGTTGCATAAGATAACGCAGCCGTGATGGGACTCATGGTCAAGTACCTTAATGGGGAAATGCGTAATGCGCCATTTGAAGTGGTACAAAAAACAATGCTTGCTAATAACAAGAAAGTGTTAAAACTACCATGTTTAGCACAGTACCCTATGCTTATGTTTGCGCTCTTACATAGATCACTTCAATACTAAAGGTTGGGTAGATGCTATAGCCAAAGCTAACAAGATCAAGGCGTAATATTGCGAAACAAGATGGACGTCCATGAATAAAGTACTGATATAACTTATATCAGTACTTTTCTTCTATAAACAATATTTTAAGAAATATTATATCTATAATAATAACATGACTCACTCAACAGCAACAATCCAACAATACATCTAAACGCAATATATAAATATATACTAGTTATCTATATCTATAGAAGTAATTATGTGAGTTTATAATGTTAATAAAGCAAGTGGTTACTATTTAGTAGTATTATTACACTTCACATAAATGTCTAAAAATAGTGAATATAAAATAATAATATAAGACGATATCATATCTTTACACAGCATTGAAGATATATTTTCTCCGTATTGTTCCAAGTCTAATTTTAGCTTTTTTAATTAAAATTAAATCATCAACTGGATTTCTTTTGTTAAATCGGCTAATTCAATGTATAATAGTATTAATAGGAAACAAATCTGATGTTAAAATATAACTTCACGAAAGATAAAATAAATTGTGATATTCTGTGCTGTAAAAGTTAATTTTCATGATAAAATATTAGTTAGTAGAGAATTAAAGCAACGAGGGGTGGTTATTTCTCTTGTTTGTGACTATTTGTGGTTAAATATATATAAGATTATATCATTTCATTCCCACTATTCCCTTATTACGTTTGCTTGATCCTGGTGTATTTCTGGGAGTGGTTACAATATTAAAATTTTATTTTGCTATGTTTATTTCAATTCTTTCACATATTTATATAATCTATTCTTCATTTAGTCCAGATAAATCAACTTACTTAATATATTCGAGCATTTATTATTTGTTCATTGCCTTGAATTATAAAGTTTTCTTGGGAGCTTGTTTAGTCATGTCATAATTCTAATCTGGACTATGCTTCACGTATTAGTTATCTTGAGTAGAGAAACATGGAACTATATGTTATGAGAACCATTCTTGTTTATATTCTGGCCTTACCATATATGTATTTACAATTACGCTATTAATTCCTAATTCAGTGAACATTGCGAATTCGTGTCTGCAAATTAATCCTGATTAAACCTACCAACTACATCCACATCTAATTGTTTAAAATGTTTAATCAATTTCAGTTTTTAATTCAGGATTATGTTTACTTTTAATAAGATCTTGGATATATTCTTTAAACAGCTTCCATTTAGACTCTGAAAATTTAACAACTTCTTCACCAAACAATTCCATGATATATTACTTCTTTTCAAGTTTAACTTCATAGAAAGAAGACTATTTTTTCTACTAAACTACTATTTTATTAGCTTTATATACGCAACCTTGAAGAATTGAAGTTGAAATATGTTTATTATTTTATTTTATGTGTTACTCAACTGTGTTTCGGAAACTTCTATCAACGCCGCTAAGTTTAACAACAACGTCATAAAGTTCTGAACGAGTGTTTAGCAGTCGTTTAATTCTTGTAAAGTTCAAGCTTTCAGCACTTTGTGTGGTAACAGCGAGAATTGAAAATTCATGTGGACGAGTAATAATACTGAATTTGTCAACATATTAATCCAATTGACATAAACGAAAAGAATATGGTTGTATATTCGCCAATCCAACTTCTGCGTATAATTAATCTAATCTTTACCTATAAATTGTACGTTCAGTAATGAATCCAGCATTCACCCAACAATAAAATGTTGCATGCATTTATGCTTTAATATCAATACCTTCATCAGAAATTAATTTTTATCTTACTTTGATTTTTTCATGATGATGATAACTACAATACTGATGAACTCCAGTGAACAATGGTTTTCCAGCTTCTAACAAATATTCATTCAAACGCTCTTTCAATCCGTGTGTATAACAAACTCCCATATCTGTTAAAGCGTATTTACAATGTTAGAAGTTGATTTAATCAGCGAAGTATTTTAAGCCGAGATTTGTATTGACTAGGTTCTCCCCTTAAGTGCGATCTTAGTCAACTCCTTTAACTACAATGTAGAAGGAAACAACGAAGCTCAGCTTACTACTTGTCAAGGCACACGCTGTTTATATGGCAAAAAAAGGTTTGTGCGCGAATGGAGACGAACGAACGTCCAATCTATAAAGATGCAACTGCCATGCTCTGCGAAGTAAGCGGCTAATTTTCTATTAGTAACTCCGAAATGGCTTTAGTAATTTGTACTTTTATCATTCTTATATATGTAATGAAGATCGTTATCTTAACACAATTATCTAATTTGTATATCTTCATCACGAGCTTTAAAATATGAATGGACTTTTGTACACACTTATTTCTTCGTTTGCTAAAAATATTTGCAATTCATTGTCCAAAATGCTTCAAAGTCTTCGTAATTATGATCTTGTGCAAAATTCGTAATAATATCAATTTATTAAGTTGTAAAACTACTTTTGGTTTACATTGTTGTGAATTTACAAGATAAATCGCCATAATCGTGTGAATTATAAAAGTTTATCTAATAATAGCTATTCTTGGAACTATATTATTCTAACTCAACAACTTAAAGATCTTAGTTAACAAGGTAATCGTATTGTTAAGAATATCGTTTAAAGTTATCTTTGATTGTCATACCTTAAAGTGTTGATACACCACAAGATCTCCGACAAGAATTCTTAATGGTACTCCTTCTTTTAACATCATTTTTGAGAAGTGATATTTTATTTTATATTTCAATATCTGTAAAATCTGTTGTACCCACTTCACCAACATTAAATGATTGTAACATACTCTATTTGCGTTAATAAAAAACACAAGTATAACTATTAGCATTTTAAATACATCGCAGTGTAGTTTTCTCTTTAATTTACTATTTAGCTTAATCAATAGATTCAAATAATAATTTAGACAACATTAACTCTGCCTTTTCCGAATGTTTCATCATGTACGCGTTTGTTGGTATTAAATCCAATATTTATTAATATTTCTGTTTAGAAAATGATTTGGGTACTCTTTCTATTTTTTATTTCTAATCAACCTTTGCATTCTCGATTTCAATAACAGGAGAGTCGCTTATTTCAATGATATCCGGTACAAAGAGAAAGAACCACTTTTCAAAGCAACGATAACAAGTTTCTTCGACGAATATGTATGAAGGTCAACATAACATACATTATATAGGTATTCAAAAACTCTCAACAGTAGTACTATAAATACTGTAAGATCTACTTTGAGGATATGATAAGAAAGGATTGTCACAAGCTGACAATAGTTTATACTGTGAAAGAGCTAAACGTGACGGTAAAATTAAATGAGGGTTATAATATATAATTGCTTTTACATATATTAATATGCATTCAGCTCAATTTTATTTATATTTAATTAATATTCCAATCACATTGGATTTGCAATGAAGCGGACATTAATTACCAGTATTGTGATAATTTTCTATTATATGTATTATTGGGTTAGGGTTAGTGGGTAATACCATATTTTCAGGTATACAATAAATTAAGACTCTGATTGGAGTTTGTGTTGAAAAAGAGTTAATTGTATAATAGAAATGATTTACTATACGATATTCTAAGATTCATTAGTTTCAGTAAAACACACTACATGCATAAAATATATGTATTATAGTTAAAAGTTTAAATATAGTTAAAGGTTTGAATATAATATATTATAAGTTTTTGTCACATTTTTATTGTATCCATTGTAATTTTGAAATATTTATATTTATATTTGAATATTATATCTTGAATTGTTAAGAATATATATATATATATATATATATATATATATATATATATATATATATATATATATATATATATATATATATATATATATGAGATAATATTAACATAACTTTTATATTATAAGATTCATAACAATTGCTATGTATTATAAACTATTATAATCTATTATACTATCAATGATATACATGTAATAGTTTAAATACAACTAGGCATAACATTACAGGTATTTTGGATACTGAATAATATTATCATTGAAATATATGTAAATTATTTCAAAATTTAATATATAAGTTAATAAAATAAGATTTTAACACCTCTATTTATAAATGCTTCTAAATGGCATATTAAGCTCATTTACACTATTTTCGACACTTTTATACAAGTAACTTTAAATTAAAGTTGTTTATAATAACTAGGCTAGCATTTGCAGCAATCAGATTTCTTTTAACAACAACGTCCATCAAATGATAAGCTTTTGCTATAAATAATCGTATTTGAATCAGTAACAACTAACTGGTTCAATACTTTCATCCAAGCCGAGTTTAGTATTTCACAGCCTGTATACCGAAACTGTATAGAATATGGCACTAAATATAAACTACAAAATGACGGAGTTTTATTCTTTTGCGCTCTTCGGATTTACCACAAAAATTAGGATTTAAAATTCTATTTTATCTGTTCGAATTCCGCAATAACTCGCCTAAAGTGCATTGGTCTGTTTCAGCTGTGATTTACATCTATTGTCTTCAGATTTTGCGTTCGCAGCTTTTGGCCAGAACGTTTCAGGTATAGTTTTGAACACGTATAATAACATGACGATGATTGACTTGTTGATCCAGTTTAGACTCAGTGGAGTAAACGTTGGCGGGTTGCTGCTTCAGTCATAATAGTCGCTGCTTCAGATATCAGTCGTGAACATTTCTGGTTATGTATCGGCTTCAAATGTTTCAGGTTCGCTGATGGCTTTCGTTCAAGATGTAATTTAAATATCGGTTAACAGCTCTAAAATTTGTTCTAACCTCGATAGATACGCAGGATTGAACTCAGCTAATCTGTAGCTAGTCGGGTCGTTCATCATTTCATGTGACATATGCAGAAGTAAAAGTTACGCATACGGTCTGTGTTCCGCCTACTTGGAAAACGGGGAGCTTATCGATAATATATTCGTTTGCAAGAACTCCTCCGAGTTCAATGGGGAGCAATGCCAGTGCCCAGACGACCAAGTCCTTAACGGGAGCTTGTGCATCAGTGTTTTGAACTCAGTGAACGAAGTCATTTAAAGATAATTGATGCTTAATTAAAGAATTCGATCCCTAAATGTGAGCGGGCTCGAAACCAAAGTGAAGGAACTGGAAAACATACAATAATATATTAGCGTTGAGATAGAGGAATTTAAAAACATGAACAAAGAAATTTAAAACAATATTATCTCGAACAGCTCGAGTATCCAAAATTATATTGTTTTGAACACGATGAACGTCTTAAATAATTTAGAACGAAATTCAACAGTTTTGGATTGGAGGATATACAACAATATGACTTCTTTGAACAATGACTTTAAGAGTTTGAACCAAATCTTTGATGACTTAAATTCAAGCGCTGCAATATTGGATGATAACATTCACGCGCAAAAAGACTCAAACACAATTCTTCAAGAAAATATATACAATTTGAGCACATAAATATAAACATAAAATGACGATATTATGCAACAGCAGTTAGTTCTCACCAATCTTAGTAGAAAGATTTCGTGTATGAACGATTATTCTTCCTATCAGCAATGTCCGTGTTACTTTGATACACCAGGAACTACTTTGGTAAATGATGTGTGTATCTGCACACCTGGGGCATCTATGGTTGTAAATAAATGTATATGCACGCCTGGTGCATCCATAGTTAATGGAGCATGCGTTTGTACAGCTAACTCTATTTTATCAAACGGAATTTGTGTTTGTCAGCCTTTAAACACAATACTATAATCTGGTATTTGTGTTTGTACGATAACTGGATAATCAATTGTGGGTGGTGTTTGTACTTGCCCAGCTGGGTCAACGTTGTCAGGGAGTACTTGCGTTTGCAACGTAGCTGGTTCCACTTTATAATCCAATAAATGTGTTTGTACTTAAGATTATAAGGCGAGCTGGTTGTATTTTAACGGTGGAAATTTCTGGTGTTAAGATATATAGTTATGTTGTTCAACTAATGATAGTGGACCAAGCTATTCATGCTCTAATGGTAATACATATTGGAGCGGATGCAGATCATATACTTCTTACGTGACTGAGTGAAATACAAATTAATAAAAAAGTAAAGAATAATATTTATAAGACCTATACTATGTCCATTTAATAGTGGTTTTTAAGAGTCTTGTTACAGCATAGTTTTAATTCAAATATGATAACATACAGCACCTAAGCTCGCCAATAATTTGTATTATATAAAAATATATTTATTTAGGGCCGAGAAAAAATATGGTCGATTTGGAGTGACATTAATAAAAATATTAAAAATATTTATTAGGGTATAATAATAACATTCACATTTTATTTCATACTTTATCTGTTTTACTCCCACTTCAATCACCCTCTGATGATATTACGCACTTAATAAAATACAAATAGTTAATATTGTCTTGGTCCAAACTTTCTTAAATCTCGAGAATCTTAGCAACGAACATTTATTTTGCATTTAATTCTTGTATTAATAACTTTTTAAATAACCTCCAAATAAACTTCTAACAATAATAAACTTTGTCATTGTGGCTGAACTTCGAATAATAACTTGATCTAGAACACATTTATGAACTTTAAGGCACTTTGAGATAGTGAATACGTTCCTTCTCGAAAATGAATAAATTTGTTATCAAGAAACAGCTTCTTACAGCTCTTGGAAGATGTGTATTCTCTACATATTCTAATAAGTTGGAACTTCCATGTATCCTTGTGCAAAAATCGACGAAGAGTGGCCTCCGTAAAATGTGGTGGTCCAAATCAAGAATCGTTACTTCACAAACTTGAGACTGACATCCATGTTCTTTATCCATATAAGCTTAACTCCTCTACGTCTACGCTTTACATTGCAGTCCAGATACTAACATAACCTAAATTTTTTTAGTCTCCATACCAGCATTCTGTTTTATATTTTAGCTCAGATGAATTGAAATTTGCTTTTATAATTATCAAAGTGTGTTAGAAATAATGTTTTGAGTTGAATAAGTTAGCACAGTTGAGCGTCCGCAAGGCTCGCAATACAAGAAGTTCTTTTCATTATTTATCATCTTTGTCCAGCATCTATAACTACCTGGTTGCATTTAAATTTCAGATAGTTATTTATTGTTGAAATTGTCCTGTATGATGCTCTTATTAAGTAATTCTCACTTCTCTTCTTCAGTCAAGTGAAGGCGGTTAAACTTTGGCATTGAAGCGGTAAAATAATTAAAAATATATTAAATATTTATAATTGTAGTTAATTGGTGAAATAAATTTTATTCATTCCTTTTATGAATGGAATTAATCCCAGTATTAATTCAATATTTTTATCACTTTTACATTAGTTCAACAAAATGATTACTGAAGCTGCCATACCCCTACAGTTTAGAGTTCAACCATGTAGAATTAACTGATTATGAACTCACTATTTAATGGACAGAGTATACAACGAATCTCAAAAAGAAACAATTGAAAACGATATAGTTAAAAAATCGTTTTATATCTGAAACAAACGATTTTTAACCATTCATCGTTTCAAAATATTCATCATAACTACCATCTCATACAGTTATGGGAGGTGGAATTGCTTTTTCTTGTTTACTATGTGAGTAATTATATATTAAAATATTTTGCCACTTCTAATGCGGATGACAAATTCCAATAAATAATCTCAAGTTGGAGATTATTCATGAACTACTCATTAACACAAGAGGGCCAAAAATATGATTTCGATCGTATTAGACCATAATCGACTATTCAAAGTCGGTATTTAATATTCCAAAAAGGAAAAATAGAAATTACCACATGCAATAAAAGGACGGCAATGACAAAAATAAACACGGTAGAAGATGTTTAGGGAAGGTCAACTAATTCACTTAACAAACTTAGGCAGTTCTGAAGCGTTTGTATTCTCTTCATTTCTGGGTCCAACGGATGAATTCATAAAATAATGTACCAATCTGAACTAGTTATATCACTTGTTTAAGATGTCCCTGTGTAATTTCTACGTTTTAGTCAACAAAACTAATTTATGAAAGATTTTATCTCGAAAATATATGGTAGTTAAGCCTGATTGGAGAAAAGAATAAGAGGATCCAATGATTGGTATACGGACGCAATATGTAATTTATAACTAGTAGCGCAAGCACTGGACCTGCAGAGGACCTCAGTGTTCATCTTCAACTGGGTCAATCTGAACGATTTTAGGTATTTCTTAATCACGAAAAACAATGGAGGACTTTTTCTTTCAATCTCAACCGGGAGCTCAAGATGAAGTATTGGTACTTCGCTTAATTAGAATTATAATTCAGGTAGTTACAGTCGCTTTCATTCTCAATATTCAAATAATGAATGCATTTTTGTTTCTTGAAGAATGGAATCAAGTGGGTTAGTCGGGCCCAGCATTAAATAATATATTGATGCTACTCTAAAACAACAGTTATTTTACTTATGATCTTCCACTTCCATTTCATAATGAGAAATCAATTTTCTTGATTGTTAAATTATACAACGTTAGGTAAAGTTGAAACTTATTATTGAAGTATATACAGAGTTATATACGTTAATTATTGTAGCACAGCTATCCAAGGCTCAACCAGGCCTTGATGTGATTGAAGCACTTTACAAATCAATAGTAAATAGAGTTAATGAGTGTATTGATGAGGAGGGAGAACACACTCATTATTGAGCCGGGCAGTGATATAAGTAAGATTCAAATAATAAACTTCATTCTTCTTCCTAATTCAAAAAAGCATTTCGAGGGCCCACCACTGTAGATAGAGTAATGTTCACATTATTTTTTATATTTTTGATCGGCTTAATTCATTTCTAACAATAGGTATTTAAAATTTTAATTCATTCATTATTGGTATTAGACCAAAAACGTATCGACCAAAAAAGGGGAAATAAAATAACATTAACACATTTATTAAATGTTCGGCCAAAACCAGAGAAAACTTATAATAAATAAACAACATTTAATGGTTAGAGCAATATGATTTTGAAGAAATCCACGGAAAATGTTGATGATTAGTAATTATAAAATAACTAGAAATCCAGATCAGTTATTAAATTAAGATGTGAGTATGTATGTATTTTCTGCTACTAGTATAGTAATTTCCGCTCCAAATACTTAGAGAATTTTAATAAGTTGCAACGCATATTCAGCAGGTGTACCCGTAAGCTGCGGTATAAATATCTCGTACAGTTCCTGCAACGCAGTTGGAGTTGGAAACGTTCTAGGTCTTCAAGAATATTCAGTTGCCTTAGGAGTTGCTTTCTTTGTATTCTGAGTCTAACGGCTTCACTTTCTCCGCTGATAACATCTTTTAGTCCGTTTCCGCTAATTTCAGCGTCCCTTCTATTCAGGAGCTCCAATTGCTTACCATTGATGATTAGAAGTACTTTCTAATTCAGCAACTTAAATTTGGCCGTATTTTCTTGCACACCAATTCTTAAGTTTTCATTCAGCCTTCATTTAATCAAACATTGCGACCAATATCCGCTTCGCTCACCGTGTACGTGAAAACGATGAAGTCCCTCTTCTTTTTGGCCGGAATTGAAGCGATTTTCATGAATCTGAACCCGAATAACGAACAAAGGGAAGTCCTCGGCGTTCTGGACGAAAATTCTAATTTCACTGTTGAAGAAATTATGGGGCTGGGGCAGAACCAACTCGGTCGAAAGTTCCGGGGGAAAGTTAAGTGAAAAAAGTGTTGTAATACATTTTGCTTGAAAGGGTAAGTATAAATATCATATTAGAATGTTCAAAATCATGTCAAAATGTGTGTCAAGTATATTAAAACGACGCTAACTATTAATAAGCATGGTATTTGTCACTTGCTTATAAGGGAGTTTTATATGAAGGAACTCCCTTATAAGTGAGTTGATCTCCCTTATAAACGAAATAGCAAGTACTCCCTTACTTGCTTGTAAGGGAGTATCTTGTAAGGGAGGTGTTTGTAAGGGAGACTCATTTATAAGGAAGTTTTGCATGAAGGCTATGTGGTATAATTAGTTACAATAACTAGTTATTGGAGATTGATGACATAATCCTATAAAAAAGTATTATATATATTCTCATTTCACTGATACTGGTTTCATGATACTGGTTTCAGTTAAGTGAGTCATCACGACAAATATATTTTTTCTTGAGTAGAATTGATAAGTTTAAACTATATTTTGATACTATTAAATTATACTATTAAATTATAATAGCAGTAGTTTTATTATTTAAATACAAATATTACATAAACTAAATTTTACAAGAAAACTACTCATAAATATTCATCTATATCCATGTTTTTAAGACATTGCCACTCATTGGTTTATATATCAGGTGATTCTACAAGTGTATTGTTATTTGTATTACCAAACAAATAATCGGATGGACACTGCAGCACAGGTTCTTCCTTTTTAATGACAAAACTTGACGAAGAATTTATAAGAACCAGCTCTTTACGCAAACGAGAAGTGTCTATCTATTATTTATCAGCACTTTCTATTTCATCCAAATGTTCATAACTTTTAATCATAATTTATGGTAAATACTTTTAAGACCCACTAGATTTTTTCGTTAGAATACTTTTATAGTTTTGTCGATTACTATTTGACTTCTAGAACGGATTATATTTGACAGAAGAAATATATTAAGTGTTCAGTTAAGAGTGAAAAATATTTAATAATAATTGTTATGAATGACATTTATAACAATGTATGTACAAAATAAAAACTGTATCATTATCCAGTAATATATTAAATGTAAATCTGCACAAATTAGGTTAACTCATCATAAACTCATCTCATTATAAAGTCTGATTTGTTTTAATTTAATAACAATAACAAATCTAACGTAAGTGTGTATTACACAATATGACATTCTACTTGTTTTAATATATTCGATATCAAAATATTTATGAATAATACTGCGTGTCATTTCAAATCATTAGTGTATATCAAACTGTCTAACAAACATAATAATTTTTAACATAATGCGGTAACATAATACGGTATATTTAACGATATGATGTATGTTCGTATCTATTTGTAATCTTAAATATAAAATGACACTTAATCGCGATCTTATCAACAATATCAAGGCTCTAACATTCATCTATAAACACAAATTCAAACTTAGTTCCACAATATACAACGAGCCAATACAAATATAAATAATAATATAATAAATGTTATGATGTTTTTTATTATGATTTGTATTGTAATAGATTATTGAATATGTTCACTTTCTTTTGTTATCTTGATTTTAATTTCTCCTCATCAGAACAGCACTTCCTCGTTATTCGGATCCTGTAATGAGTTGTTATTTGTGTTGAAACTGCTCATGAGCGTTTTATGCTCCTTAAAAAATAGTGACGATGGGTTCTTAATCCTTTCCAGTTCTTAGTTAAGAGCGTTAATTCGGATTTATTTGTCGTCCGATGTTTCAATGTCATCAAAGTCCCTGTTGTTGAAGTTGAACTTGGTGACGAAGATTGAGTTGGAACACTTCGTTAAAATTGATTTGTAATTCTGGCGCGGGCTGCGCTTGACCGGGAAACTGCTCGACTTCACTATTGTTTTGACTCTCGTGTTCATAATGTGAGTGGAATATATCTTTGAATAATTACTGATTAAATGTGCTCAAATAAACAGTGTTCAAATGTTGTTTACACTTACTGTGATATACACTTAATAGATTTAATGTAAGTGTAAATCATTATAAATAATATTAAATAACATTTCAAACTATTAATTATTGTGCAGTACGCGAGTTCAGATGAAATAAATGATGTAAAAGATAGATTTGAGGTTATCATGTTTTGTTATATTTTATTATTTTACAAATTTTTGTTGTATGTTATTTATCAAATTATGTAATATTATAATTAACTCACGTATTAATTAACTTGTTAGTTCCAAGTCATCCAACTAGGTTATTAGATGTAATTAGTATCATTACTATTAGTCCTTTTTAACCTCTTTTTATTCATCAGTCAAGTTTTAGTTTATTTAAACAAGTTCTTAATAAAATGATGATAAATTTAACTTCTGATCGCCATCTATTTCAATTTTGTTATTAAAGTTAAATTTAGTTAAAATCTTTTGTGAACATGAGTGTTGTGTAAGAATTGACTTATAATTTTTTCTAGGACTTTGTTTTAAAGGGAAGCTTTTGTTTTTTAGGGAATAATAACTCTTAGCGTTCATTATGTCGATTTTTGTTGATGTGGTGATAATGTTATAGAAAATATATTTATTTTGAGTTGAATGGAAGAATTCTGAAGGTTGTTTTCAAATCTGTTTTAAGATTTGAGTATATATTTTTGAGGGAATAAATTTTTATAAAATTAACGTTGTTTGAATAATAAATATGGTTATAATACTCAGTACTACTGAGTAGTAGAGTATTATACTGAGTCAGCGCACAAATGCAGTATAAATAATAGCGTCTTGAATAGTGACTGTTTTTATAAGCAAATTAACAAAATATCAAACGAATACATCACTCAGTATGGTTATCTAGTCTATTTTGTAATTCTAATATATTATCAGTTAGCTGCTATGCTGAGCTAATTAATTGTTCTGTTGAGTTTATGTATTGTGTTTTGATTGGCTCGTCTTTAATTGTAAAGCTGGATGTGGAGTCGAGTGAGATCATTTCTTGGAGGAAAAATGATGGTTATTTCATCCTTTTCTCCTCTTCAATCTGCGACTCGTCAAAATATCTGCTTTTGAAGTTGAACGAGGTGAAATATTTTGAGGAACTTGACGTTTTTGTGAGAATGGTTTTGTAATTTTGCCTTGGGCTTTATTTAACCACAAAACTGTTCGATTTGACCGCAGTTTTAATTTTCGTGTTCATATTATGAGAGTGAAAACTATTTATAAATTTGATGCATTTAAAGGTCAATGCGTGTATTTTCAAATTTGTTGATATTAAAATAATTTTAGATATAAAATGATAGTTGTAAACATAAGCAATTAATAACGTTGAAGGTTATTGATCATTGGTTGATGCTATGATGGCGAAAATGAATAAATATGAATAAATATCATTTTTTAGTATTTTTGTTGATTATAACTGTAACTAAATAATAAAAAGCTAAATCACAAGAAGTCAAAGTCTATATTTTGTATACAAAGTTAATGGGGCTAATTTCCACTATTAGTTTATTGTGTGTTTTAAACATTGTTGTTTTAATTTTCATTTCCAAACAGAAACTCTTATGGACTGCACATCTTTTCTTCTTCTTTTTTAAATGCGAAACTAGATGATGAATTTATTAGTACCAGTTCTTTGCGTAATCTAGAAGTGTCAATCTATGTATTTAATGTGCATTCTATTTCATCTTGCATGTCTAAGTTTTGAATGTTGTGTTACTTATCAAATTTTGAAGAGTTTTATTTAGCCATTATGCTTTTAACTCTTTAATGTGGAGATGTTTTGTTAAATACATTAGATTTTAATGGTGTCAATTACATAATAAGAGTGGTAAATTAATATTGAAGTATTCATTATAATTTAATAACCAGAACAATGATGATAGAATTGTAGTAAATCTAATCACATTACATTTCTATACATACTGTTCATTTAATAAAAGTTAAATGGTTAAATTGCGAATAGCTAGGTAGTTGATGTAATAACACTAAGGTGCGTTTTTGCGGGATTTTGCGCTATAAAACACGGCGCGTTTTTTGTTTAAACATAGCGCGTCGCGAAAGTGCGAGTTTGCGTGTTTTTTCGCGCTTTTTTCCCAAATTTTTGCGGGTTTTTTCACGCATGAGCAGTTTGTAGTGTATAATGTACGTAGTTTACAAGCAAACCTGGTCAACTGGTCGTGATAATGCAATAATTATTGTAATAATATTAGAAAATAGAAATAAGTAGGGTACATGGGATTAACCACTTCCTTAACCAATATGTCTCAAACAAGTGAAATAAGTTAACTATCTGATTGATCCACATAATGAAGAAAGAAGATAATTAAATGAAATTTAAAAGTACAGTGCTTTGAAACACTCATGTAGAGAAATAGGAAGTAAATTTAGCATTTAGTATTTAGAGAATTACGATTAGATAAGTAGGTAACTAAAATAACCTTCTATTATTAAAAATGCACATGATTATCTTGATCACAGTTCCTATGGTAAAACAGATATAGCTAAGTATATAATAAATATACTTAAGTATATTTGAAACATTAACAGTTAGTAATGGTAGTGTTGAACGATTATTTAGCTTCTATCACCGACAAACAAGTCACTTTTTAAGAAGAAATTTAGAGTGATATACACTTAATTGTACATATTATAAATGTCCTACAAATTTAAATAGATGATAAGATACCTATAAATCATTATAAATAATAATTAATTAAAATGGTTTATAAATTAGATAATTTCCATTATATTTTAGCGCTAAAATTAGAGCTAATTTTATATGTCACTGCAAACGTGTTTAAACATGCCGCTAAAAATAACGGAAAAATAATATATCCGGGGTCATTTATAGTAAAACACGCACTGTTTTTGCGTGTTTGAGCGTGTTTGGACACGCAAAATCCCGCAAAAACGCACCTTAAATAACACACAAAAGAATCTTAAAATACTATACACTTAACTCAAAGGGAAGCTCCATGCCAACTCGGTCAAGGAAGGAAGTGATAGTAGGTAGTTAATCTTTTATTTTTGTTCTTCTTACACATAGAGTATAATAACTGCAAAAATTTAATATAACGTGTAAATATGTGGAATAAATACCCCTAAATATAATGTTCATAATACCCCTTTAGACGCTTTGGAGGTTATGAGATTTATAATTATATCAGCTTTGTGGAATTGTAATATGTGGAATTGTAAACGGTAACATCAACTTGATAATTATAGTAAATGTAGGATAATCTTCTTAGAAAGAGTATCAAAATGCATGTGGTGAAGCATTCAAATGATTCTTTAAATCAATTGTAACATATTCGAACTCAGGCATTCGTTTTAAAGATCAAAAAGAGAGTCACATGTACTTTGCCAGCTAATTTATAAAATAACTCATTTAATTGTAACCTTATCAACAAATACTAAGGCTTAATTAAATCATGTCATTTTCATCATTACAATTAAAATTTTTGAAATGAAAACGAAACATAAATAATATTTTAGAGCTATATGCACATAACAACATTTAACCACATCTCAAATATGGAACTAACACCAGGCGCTTTACCGACACCAGGCACTTTCACAATTCGTAAAAAACCACAAAATATGTATTTAAAAACATTATCATCGCAATTAGTTGATGTTAAGACGACTAAAGACGTTCTTTCAGCATTATTGAAAGAATTCAAAACAAGTGAAGAATTTAGTGAAGAATTTATAAGAAATTTCAGCGAACTTCTAAGTAGTTACGCATATGAATTACTATACACTGAATATGCTGCTAGAAAAAATTTTGGTGAATCTATAGAAGCAATGAGATAAAAATATCCAGAACTAGATTAGAAACCAAATGAGTGATATTTTACATTTTTACTTCGTAAAAAAGAGACTACTGCCTGATAATTTATCTATAACCTATGAATTTCATTACTTCAATTTCATTTCATTTCGACTTTTGGTTTTAATGTTGTGAGAGATTTATTTGCTGGTTAATAGGAGCTATAATATATGATATATAATAATATGGGTTAATATAGGTATATAATAATAAATGAAGAATTTTTACAAGTGAATAACATAATATATATAAAAGTTTACTATCATCTACGCATGCCAAAGTCAACTTCGCTGTCTTCTAAGATAGCTTCAACAGGGTATTTGGCATTTAAGAGTGGTATTTGGTTAGATTGTGAGTACTAAGACTATGATTCTTCAAGGCTTTGACGATTCATGTTAGCGTTAGCACTATCGCTTTGTTCTTACGCGGCTGCTGCGAGTCTTTGTTGGTTTTTGCGTGAGAACCAAGTTAATCCGTTTAAAACCAACATTAGGTTTCCGGCTCCGAAGTTGTAAGCGAAGTCGTATCTGGTGTTTGCTCCCCAGTCTGTCATTCCCATGACTTTCTGCAGGATGTATTTGAAAATCACTTTTTGGTAGATGAAGAACAGAATTGGGATGAGTGCGTACGATATCCCGAATGTGACTATGACGAACAGAATGACCCATCCTGGGTGGTAGTGCTTCTTTTGCACCAGTGCGACGAATAAATCGTGCGCCACAGTGCGCCCAACGATAATCTAGGCCACCCAGGTGTAAGTGAGCATGCTCCAGGCGGTGTTGGCCATGAACGTGTGTGGTGAGTTGTACAGGCAGTAGTAGCTCACCACGTAGAATATAATGTACTGAACTCCGGCTATTACTAAACCGCTCACCAGCATGTACGTTTTGGTGTTGTAGGTGAACACGCGTGTGAAGTCGAACTCGCTGAAGATGCTCAGCTTGGTCAGATTCGTGAAGATGAACGAGCACAAAAACGAACCGACTATAAGATATTCGTTCGGATACGTTGGGTCGGAGAACTTGGTTGCCTTCGTGATGTACCCGCCAAAAACGACGAAGACCATCCAGGAGATTATGTACCACAACAACGCTGAGGAGAGAGAGGAGCCCTTGATCAGGTTCCCGTTGAAATAGGTCGTGTTCAGGCCCAGGGTGAAGAAGATCATCTGGGAGTGGAAGCACACCCCGCCCTCAACGTAGTCGCAGTTAGTGAAGAACCTGATCACGTAGTCGTCGAAGAAGTACATCGCAAACCCAACCGGGAAGCCAATGAGATTGAAAACGAGGAAATTAGCTAGTGCGCTGTGCTTAGCGTACAATACATCTAAACGCAATATATAAATATATACTAGTTATTTACCATAGCCAAGTAAAAATAATATATATTTTAATAATTCTTGTGGTTAGTGAATTTCCAGTTAATTAAAATGGTTTTCATCTTTTTTCCAATCTAAGTGATTCTGCTTCCTCATTTATGTAACAGCTTTAATGTATTTACTATATGTGTTTTAACATCTTTTTTAATATCAAGTTAGTCAATTTTACTTTATTTTATGGTATGAGATGTAAACATATATACATAATATTAGTAATATTACGTATGTGTGTAGTGGTTTAATTAGTTTTTTACTATGGTTTTAAAAGACATTTAAGATCTTTTTTGTAGAAAGTATGTTTTTACATTAATTGTACATTTAAATCAGATTTTTCTTTATCTTATTGTATTTTTTATAATTACTTTTAAAATATTTTGAAACTTTTGTTTTTGGATAAGATTATATTGCTCTTTTTAATAGCAAATTCATTTTAATTGCAGCGATATACACAGTTATTAGTATTTAAGGCATTCTATTTTGGTAATACAAGCGGTTTAATAACGCTGATGAATGTATTTTAATTTCACTGTGTCATCTGCATTATACTTGCAGCGCACTTGTTTTCATTATTAATGATCTTTTAGATTGGAACATAATAATATATGTATAATGATATTTGAGTCAAATATTGGATTTCAATATTTTTCATTCGATTGCGACTGCAAAAGTTAAGACGCAAAATTATCGTCACCGTGTATTAATGTAGGCTCATTTTGTTGGTACATCTAAAACATTTGTTATAACATCAAACACTGTGTCAAATTATATTTTCATACTTTTCTCTCATCAGTAACAAAACTATTGATGTTATCTATTAATACAATATTGTGAAAATGTTTTCAAAAGCTATTTATTCAATCATCATCCTTTTATCAATGAACACTAGATATATAATTATTAAACGGCAAGAATAATTGCAATTGTATTATCACAAAGTTTACTTAATTATACTGTTATTAATTTATCTGTAAACATTCTACCGAAACATATTTGTGCATCACCATAAATTTAAATCCTATTATTATAACACGCGGCAACTTCAATCATGTTTGAAGTGGTTATAGTATATAGTATAATATTAGGATTCTAATCGCATATCATGGAGAGAGAACCACTATACGCAGCTCTAACTGAGTCGGAGGTAACTGCGTATTATTTCATCAACCGTGACAGACACATCATCCATTATATTTAACTAAACTGGTGGCAGGTTTTAAGATCAAGCGTACTTTATAAATCGCTGTCGTATTGCGGTGAGACTTGAGAAAGTTAAGTGTTTGAGAATATTTCGTCGAGTGCTCTTTTAACACATATACCAGTAAAAATCTATTAGTGTGGACTGAGTTGTGCAATTCTTTCAAACTCCTTTGACACTCGCCACTTTTATTCGCGCAAATAAGATAACCCGAATTTTATGTTTCCGGCAACTATGTTCTTGTAATCGATGAAAGTTCGCACATATTCTTTAAGAATTGCATATTTTGTGGACTCTCAGGATTGCAGGACTATACCAACTTCAGCAAACAAACTAAGGTGGAAACAAGTCGTTTGGAGGTTATAAGTAAGGAAACTTCAACCAAAAATTCATATGAGGAGCTAGGCAGCTTGTCATATTGACTTAATTATTGCTATCTGAATCGGCTCCGTGAAGGACCATAATAGTTAGGATCGTGTATCGGAAAATTGATAGATTAAAAGTATAAGCAAACATTGAAGATGCAAATTGAAGAGAAATATTAAATCACTAGAGTTGATTATTAAAGTAAGAGAAATATTCTGCCATCGAACGATGACATTTTATAGCATGTGTGTAGAGGCACATGTTATGAGCTAAGATAGCTCTCAGTTACGCATGTGGAAATGGGGATGCTGAGTAATTATTAAACGGTAAGTATAATTGCAACTCAACAGCAACAATCCAACAATACATCTAAACGCAATATATAAATATATACTAGTTATTTACCATAGCCAAGTAAAAATAATATATATTTTAATAATTCTTGTGGTTAGTGAATTTCCAGTTAATTTAAATGGTTTTCATCTTTTTTCCAATCTAAGTGATTCTGCTTCCTCATTTATGTAACAGCTTTAATGTATTTACTATATGTGTTTTAACATCTTTTTTAATATCAAGTTAGTCAATTTTACTTTATTTTATGGTATGAGATGTAAACATATATACATAATATTAGTAATATTACGTATGTGTGTAGTGGTTTAATTAGTTTTTTACTATGGTTTTAAAAGACATTTAAGATCTTTTTTGTAGAAAGTATGTTTTTACATTAAGTCCACACTAATAGATTTTTACTGGTATATGTGTTAAAAGAGCACTCGACGAAATATTCTCAAACACTTAACTTTCACAAGTCTCACCGCAATACGACAGCGATTTATAAAGTACGTTTGATCTTAAAACCTGCCACCAGTTTAGTTAAATATAATGGATGATGTGTCTGTCACGGTTGATGAAATAATACGCAGTTACCTCCGACTCAGTTAGAGCTGCGTATAGTGGTTCTCTCTCCATGATATGCGATTAGAATCCTAATATTATACTATATACTATAACCACTTCAAACATGATTGAAGTTGCCGCGTGTTATAATAATAGGATTTAAATTTATGGTGATGCACAAATATGTTTCGGTAGAATGTTTACAGATAAATTAATAACAGTATAATTAAGTAAACTTTGTGATAATACAATTGCAATTATTCTTGCCGTTTAATAATTATATATCTAGTGTTCATTGATAAAAGGATGATGATTGAATAAATAGCTTTTGAAAACATTTTCACAATATTGTATTAATAGATAACATCAATAGTTTTGTTACTGATGAGAGAAAAGTATGAAAATATAATTTGACACAGTGTTTGATGTTATAACAAATGTTTTAGATGTACCAACAAAATGAGCCTACATTAATACAAGGTGACGATAATTTTGCGTCTTAACTTTTGCAGTCGCAATCGAATGAAAAATATTGAAATCCAATATTTGACTCAAATATCATTATACATATATTATTATGTTCCAATCTAAAAGATCATTAATAATGAAAACAAGTGCGCTGCAAGTATAATGCAGATGACACAGTGAAATTATATGCATAACAAAACTATTCATAACCACGAAAATTAAAAATTTTGATTTGATTGCTGCGTTCTAATTTGGTTTTAGTGCCGCGTGCGTACGCAGTTATTTTCAAAAAGGGACAGCTTACATTTTTCTATCGCATTATTGCTTTAACTGCAGTGTGGTAATTATATGTAAAAAGCTTAGTCATTTTGGGGTTGTGTGAATAAATTTTACCATTCGTATTTTAAAGTCAAAAGGTGATAGACCATAGGCAAATAATCAAATTATATTTCACTCAACATCCTGAAACGGACCATTTGTTAGACAAACTATTGCACTCAATTTACTTAACGTTTTTTATGTAGTTCGATGCTGCTGTTGAATTCGTGAATGTAAACATTTCGCCTTAATTCAAACCGACCACGATTCCATAATATAATCTATATTATGATTCGGAACCGGAAATGTACACAAATGTAATCTGTGTGTTTGTTAAATATAATTTTGAAAATTCGCTACATCTTCCAATAATTCCACCAACGATTTAACCTTAAACATTCTTATTTTAAATTACTGTTAAATTATTGTTATAAATGAAAGTGTTCAGAATTGTAGTATTATGATTAATGCTTTATAGAGCGATAGCTGAAGCTATATAAGCTTAACTGATAAGGCTACAGTTTTAAACTGAAGAATTAATAATTGTCGTATTGTTAGCTTATCGACCGATAAATCCTCCAACAAAAGTTGAACCAGAGTTGATGTTTCCTCTAATCACACTTGTGTTTTGAATGGAGCAATTTAGCGCATGTTCTTCACCAAAAATCGAACCAATAAACGAACAAGAACCATTGTTACAAGAATTGAGAGAATTCACACTTACAGATACCCTTAAGTTTATCATTTCCGCATAAATAGAATTAATTTAAAGAAATCCAACGATTCCAAACCCGCTGAACTGAGCTCCTTGCACTGAAAAGGTAATTGATGCTCTTTGAATGGAGGTATTTCCACTATTATATCCGATAAGGCCGAACTTTTCAAAATGTAGAGTTGTACTCGTCATATTTTGTTAGAGACAAACATCATTTATCGTTATATCACTTGAGCTGGATGTAACGTATCCAACTAGAAAACCAGAATTATTAACGTATCTTGCGCTGAACTTCTAGTATGAATTAAGAATAACATTATAAACACAAATTGATGATACATTATTTATAAACGCGATTATTCCTCCAAATAGAAAATAATTATTTATTTTTATTGAATCAAGAAGCAGAAAGTTTGAACTATTTCCAATAACAATAGCTAGATTTTTAATCATAAACGTGCTTGCATCTATACTCCCAAATAAATATGAAGACCCATTTCCAATATTATAAGTATTAGGTTTGAAACTTACTTGATTAACGTTAATATCTGCGGTTTAAACGTTAATTCCTATCATGGCAACCGTTAGAGCGTTGTTGTAATCACCAAGCACCTGATACCCAGCGATGTTAAATACTCCGTTAATGTTGTTAATTAACGTTATATTTCCACTTGATGGAGCGAAAGATAAATTAACCAACAAATTCTTTATACCAGCACCAATAGGCGAATTAGTTAATATATTCAGCTGAGAGTTAGTGCTAACAGTGAGTTGGCTTTCAAATCTAGAAACGATGTTCATCTGATTAATAGTGAGTTTTGTGTTTTACGTTGAAATGAAAGAACCACTGTTTAGAGTTTGAGCTCCAAACTGGATCTTCAAGTTCGTGAAAGTGCTTTAGGATTAAAAGAGAGGATTAACGGTGGATGAATAAACACTATCTGAAATGTCAATAAACGCGTTTGTAATAATCGATGCCGTGCTGAAGACGTACCCACTACTGAAGTTGCTCTACGTTGAAATCGAGTAGGTTATAAAGTAGTGATCAAACGAAGCAAAGTATATAAGTTGGCTACACGATGAATTTTCTGAGCAGTTTACAGTATAATTGGCAAGGCACAAACCTTCAATAATTTTCCCAGCATTACGTAAACAATTGACTTCTTATCCAAGACTAGTTATAACTTGTTTCATTTCTTAGTTTTACTAGCTTTGATTTTATTGGAAAGTCTTGGTAAAATTATCAAGAGTGGTTAAATTGAATTAAAGCGCTTAGATGTTTTAAGAAATAGTATTTGTCGTGTTCGTGAAAGAAAAATTCAGAGCAGAGATGTTATTGTATATTCTCCAGTCTAATATCGTCGAGTTCTGGTAGATGAAGTTATCCAGCGCGCTTGCGTTTGATACAATACTGTTAGCCAGCAAAGTCGCGTTTCCGCTTATTCTCTTATCTATGGCAAAGGTGTTCGACTACAAGCTTGCATCTAATGAGGAGTAATTGGATACGATGTGGCTCTCCAATGTGGATTGAGCTGTTTATATGTAAACTATTATCTGGCTTACGTTTTGAGCTAAGCTGTTGTCCAGCTCCTGAACAACTTTTTCGATGTTTGTAATGCGCTACGATAATCCGCTATTCACACTGGTCATGTTGCGTATGGCTTGGAGTATATCTACACAGTTCAGTTTGTCAAGAATATAGCCTTGAGCGCAAACGCATTGGCGGTCAGAAAACATAAACGGGTGGACACACTGAATCATACCGCTTGCTTGCTATCCATACTGCAATGAATCCAAGCAAAGCCCGTACACCATAAAGTGTTCTCCACAAATATCGCATTAGAGGTTTACATCAAATTGAACCGAAATGCTTTGATTACCCGACGCAGGTATGTTGTTCACACACACGAAGAAGGTTTTGATGGTTACCAAATTGGGATGCAGTGTTATAACAGAAGCGATGAAGCCGCTGTAGTTGCTTTCAATCAGGTTGTCCCCGGTTAGCTTGCAATCTATGATAGATAAGTTAATTTACTATTATATTATATTGATGAGCCCGGATGAATTCGAGCATGTCGCTCTGTACTAGACGAAAGATTGCAATATTTATAGCAACTAATTTACCTCTATTACCAGAGCAGATATTTACGCTCCAGTTGCTACAAATATAAGAGTGCAATTCATGATTTATATGTCGCACTTAATACATATCAAAGCACCATGGAAAATTTCATAGTTTAAACTAATATTAATTTGAGAATCCATAACATTTTAGGTATCAAGTAGGAATCCAAACAACGAAAAACTATTCACGTTGTAATTATTCACATGCATGTCTATTATTGAGTATTTCGTGCTTTCAGTGTACACGAATATTTGCTAGTTATACTTTTGGGATATGAAAATATCGTTTACCAGCTTCAACTAATTTAAGTTTTGCGTTTTTAAGCAGTAATTGTACTAGTTGCTGTTTATCGTGATAGAATTCTAACACACATACTACTAATTGATATTTGATAATTGTTTAGAAAGTAATATAGAAGCCATTATTAAATGCATTTTTCTGAGTTACAATACAATTTAAGAACATCACTTAAGAACATATTAAATTATTAATAAAACCATATGCATCCAAATATAACAAATCTAGAAGATGGTTTCAATAATTATATAAAATATATAACTTAGAGCAAAACGTAGAGCGTCTCTTTAATTTTCAGGTTCAGCTCAATTAAACACTCAGCACATATAAAAATCTTACAACTATTGTACAAAACTAATCAAAATAGTCCTCACTCAGCATCCGAAATCCCCATTTCCACATGCGTAGCTGAGAGCTATCTTAGCTCATAACATGTGCCTCTACACACATGCTATAAAATGTCATCGTTCGATGGCAGAATATTTTCCTCTACTTTAATAATCAACCTAGCGATTCTATTTTTCTCTTCAATTTGCATCTTCAATGTTTGCTTATACTATTAATCTATCAATTCGATACACGATCTAACTATCATGGCCCCTCACGGAGCGGGTTCAGATAGCACACATTTGATAATAATCGAAGTAGTGAAGTAATCAACCAAAATAATCAATATCAATTATCAATATCACATAACTCATATTCTGATACTAATTCATCCTGGTATCGACCCATTTCGAGCAGTATTACTGACTTAATAAACTAATTATATTATTAAAACTTACTTATGACAATTATTTGAAATCGATAACCGAAAGTCGTACATTTTTCAATTCAAATTTTCAGTAAATTTTAAATCAAAATTTGATTGTAACCATATATTCTTGAGTTTGGTTATGACCGTAGTAATAATCTCCAAACTCCCAGCAAAACCTATACTTTCTCCCAGCAAAACTGGGAAATGTTAAGCCTTAGTTCTGAGTATTGAGTCAACTGATTGTTTACATTTTACTTTGAATAAACACAGTAATCGAGTTGGGACCGAGATCAGAAGGCGTGTTGAAATTGATTGAATGAATTTGTTTTACCTTGGCCGCCAATAATAAAGTAAAATTTTATTTAAATTATGCATCACACTCCAAAATTTACACTTCAAATATGAAAACTAAATGTAATTATAACTGAAGCCACAACTATTTGGTGCACTAAGCAACTTGGGATTCTTTGTAAAATTATTCATTTCAATATAAATTAAAGTAGTTGCTATGAAAAAATAGATTGTAAAAGACGCTTTATTATTTTCAACTTTTTATCAGCTCACAGCTTTAACTTGATGGAAACTTGCACATCACTAGCATGTTGACTCAATTTCTTGTGCGATACATTGAACGGCGATTTAAGTTTCGAGAGTTTCATAATTTCAATAGAATATTTGTGAAAGAAACGGGATTAAATACAATAGTAAAAATTGAAGTAGCAGCTGCGGTAATCCAGGTTTTTTGAAGATATTTACTGAAATAGTAAATGGCGTCTCGCCAAGTTTTGACTTAGTTAATTTGTTTCAATATCCAACAAATATCAAGAAATTGAAAATAATATTTTTCGAAAATACATTCTGTGAAGTTTTAAATTAAATAACTACAATTAAATTATCTGATTGCTTCACAACACTAATTAGTTACCTAAATTTCATAAGCTAAGAAAACATAATAGTGATCATATGTTAGCTGCACTTAACAGCTCATATTGATTCTGTAGTACAGTTTATTGGTATAGTCTGACAATAACTATGTATATACGTAAAGGATTTGCGCTTCTTACGTAATAATTTTCTGAGTCTTACAACTTCAACTATTTGCCCTTTCTAATATCTACTAAAATACGATACTTAATCAAAATATTTGGTCTCATATTAATATAAATATACTAAACAGTTTAATAATTTTTTAAGTTTCATTAAACTCCACTTCATCTTAAATTGTATTCATAGTGCTAAAGTATTGTAATATAAATAAGATTGAGAACTGAACGACGCAGAAATTAATTCAAAGAGACTTTGTGACCTAAAATTATTTAAATATTTGGTATTGTGTAAAAATATTATTATGATTAGAATCAAGGTTTCGAAATTCAATAATAGGAGTACAATACATTTACTCCGATTGATACATAATAAGGAGCTTATTCAATACAAAATACATTTAGTGCAGTTGAGACTGATTACATTCCTATCTCCTTCCTAGCATTTTATAAAATTATATATAGTATATTTCTAAGAAATAAAACTTAAAGCATTTAATCGGTAGTAGAAGTTGATATAATTGTTCTTAAATATTTGTTTACATCGTTGAAGTTTAATGGTTCCGAAACTTCCTTTTAGACCACCAAAAATATTTTGTTGTTAATAATTAATGATATTAACCAATACTTAATAAATGAAATAATGTCCCATTAATAATATCAATTCTAAATTAAATTCAACTATTACAAACTTCGTTGATGTGTTTTCGAATTCAAAAATTTGTAGGTAAAGTGTGATAACTCAGCGATTCTAATCGACAAGAACGTCTAATGCTCACCAGCAATATTTGAACATCTAAAAATGATTCCTAGAAGAAATATATGAATGATCGCGGAAATGTCTTTTTAACATTTTTTCAAAAGCAAACTAATTTGAGAAGATTTTGAAATAAGAAAAAATATGATATTTGTAGTTTCTTTATTTGGCATCATATCTGAAAATAAGTCTGGATTGCCGCAGCATGAGAACCAGTATTTAAGCAACTTTTGTGCATTTATTAAAAAAAATATTAGAAATTGTAAATTTTGATCTTTTTTCCAAATATAGAGCTACAGAAGCAATACAAGTCAAGTATATTAGATAACCTTAATATCACTTGTATTAATATACTAACAAAATGTTTGCAGATGTGACGGGAATCAAGATCAGGTCAAAATCAGGTCGGAAAAATGGAGTGTAAAGGAAAAACTTAAAAATGAAGTTATTTTACTTTAATATTTCGAAGGGTATGTAGTGCATTATATTTATAAAATTTCACTCCCGAATTCCAAATAAAGTTCAGAAATATTACTGTAGTGAATAAACCACTTCAAACATCATTGAGTACTTGATAAAACTTGTCTAGAGTTTTACTGATCATTTGATCTAACATTCATCTAGTTATTGAGCAATATAATTTGATAATTTTGTGTTGTCCGAAATCTTACTATGAGTCTTGCAGATATCACGAAATTTGTGTTGATTCGTATAATTTTGAGTGGGTAGAGTTCATAGTAGCCTGTGTCTTGACAATAAATGATAATTTATTCCAAACAACGACTTTTAGCAAACTTTGTTTTCTAACGTGATTTTCTCAAATAGAATCCGTTTTCTTATTCTAAGCTTTGATAAACAGGTCGCCTCTGACACAATAAAAGGTACTGCCAAACATTGTCGACAAAAGTTTGCCGTGTTGTAGACACTGACTAAAATGCTCAAGATCTATAGGTTTGCTTGAGATAAATCGTTCTTGAAGATTGATATAACCATGATAATTCATCCTTGACTCGTATACGAACATCATATAGAGCCAATAATCCCATAATTCTCATAAAATTAAAAATTCGCTCAAATCTTCAATAAATATAAAAACGGGAGGTCGCTTAAAAAACTTTGAGTATAAAGAAGTTGATAAGAAACGCGTATCTAGTCAATTCAACAATTTAGCTTACAAATTTATTTCTGAGAAGTAGAAAACAGCATGTAGAAAACCAGTTGTATTAATTCATCTCTGTGAGCCGTAAAAACGATATTCTATCTGAGAATAGCTGTTTTAAAAAGCTTGTGATTCGATCTTGGACGCTTTAATGTTCAAATATCTCCACTACCGTTAAAAACAGTGATAATTTTGAGAACAAAATTGATAAATATTTCTGACGCCAAACAACTCTCTATCTTCTCCTTACGAGTAATGTATGATAATAAACACATTTAGATTATCTTACCTTTACTATAATTATCAAGTTGATGTTCACGTTTACAATTTAAAGATTCCATTTGGAAGTGGAAGGTGTATACACAGTTGTAGATAAAAGATTATATTAAATTCTTGCAATTATGATACTCTATGTACCAGAATGCCATAAATTAAATATAAACCACTTCACTCCCTTCCTTGACAGTTTAACATTTACTTTGCCCGTCACTTTATGTATACACCACCTACATTGCGGACTTTTTGTTATCGAACCTCACTCAAAGTGTTAATTTGCAATATTTAACTTAGATTTATTTGGTATCCACATACTGAGTATTCAAGTCCAGTATTCATTGAATCAACGTTTAGCTTCTATGTATTTAAATTATTTTGTACATTTTTTGTTCATGTTACTACATAACCTCATTCAGAAGGGGGTCGCATTTTCGCTTATAAGGGAGTAGGTCAACTCGCTCCTTCATTTAAAACTCACTTATAGCAAATATGCCACTTCCTTTCAATCAAAATGTATTACAACACTTTTTTTCACTTAACTTTCCCTCGGAACTTTCGACCGAGTTGGTTCTGCCCCAGCCCAAACTTACTAAGGCCAAAACTTACTAAGAAAACTAAGATTACTAAAAAAAAATGATTCTTGAAATCAATTGTAACATATTCGAACTTATACATGCGCATTTTTTTTTATTTTCAAAATCTTCGTTAGAATTGCATGCATTCCGGTATTTAGTTATGAAGTTCGGTATAAATTAGTGTAGTTTATCAATTAATTTTCTTTAAGAACTGATATATTTTATTTTCATAATCGACGCGAAGCGTCGAAATAATTTTAGGAGGCTTATAATAAAACGTAAACAACTTTAAAAATCCATTACATATGTTATTTCACTACTTAATATTATCGAACATGTAAAACATTATACCCAATTAATATTTGGATTACATTTACTTTTATTATCAGTATAAGTCTTCAATTTTATTGAACATAGATTATAATTTGTTTTAATCTTTAACTTTCATAATTATTTTCATTTATCATTCAAGAAGTGGTGGAGCGGAATTATGTATATATTTATTAAATGTACTAATATACACGGGAACGTCAAAAAATATCACGGTATTTTCGAGAGGCTGATTTTAGCAAATTATTGAGATTCACCAAATAATAAACATGTCCAATCTTTAAATACCGGACCGTTATTGATTGATAACGTCGTCCGGTATTTCTGACGAAGTATCGGTATTCGAATCGAACTCAGGC
>CAXDID010000711.1:0-78297 GCA_963988835.1 Hexamita inflata
ATATTATTTCAAACTAAAAAGATCATGGAGTTGATTTTACAAATGTGAATAAAATGACGAATTTGTATAAAATTCAATTCAAGAATACGTTTGTAAATTTATCATAACTAAATGGGACTTGGAAATACGTTTCAATGGCTAATTGTGATTTAAGAGAATAGATTAGCAATATTTTTTAAGTAGAATATTTTTAAATTAGCAACTATGCACAAAATATCTTAAGTATGTTTGTAAACTACGAATTTATTCATGTTCGCTTAACATTGAGATGCTAAAAAGAACAAAGCTTCTTGAAATTAATTAAATGGCAGTCTATTGATTTAACTTTATACTATACAACAATTGACTTAGAATTATTATCAGGTCATTATAACACTTTTAAAGTAATATATTGCACATTCCTAAATAATTTTTCAACTTAGTTTTTATGTAATAAAATGATTCTTATTAGAATTATGACTAAAGATAGCATCTCTGTTCATATAGAATACAGCACATAAATGCTTTAAAACATACAATGTGAAAATTTGTATATTATAGGGAATGCAGATGTAGATTATCTTCCAGCGAGCATAAAGTAGCTTTATCTCTATTCTTGTAAAATTAGACTGAGAAATACCCTTTTAAATTTAGAAACAATGAAACTAATGTATTGTGCGCGTTTTTAAATTAGAACATCACAAATACCGTTATTGAAATAACTGTCTGTTTCGGAATATTGTGCAGATAAAAAGATTTTATAGTTTAAATATTGTATTACTAAGCGATAAGATATAAATTAACAAAAATACAACCTGTTGAATGCGATTTAGCCCGTAATTTAAGAAAATAGTACAAAACTGTATTCTATTTAGAAACTGAGAATAGTATTTGATAATATGAATGTGTTCAAGTTACACTCTGGTTACGAATGAAATGATTAAAAAATAATAACATACCAAGATATTATGATCGAATTATTTCAAAAAATATAAGATAATTCACTCGGCCCCTGACGAAATAAAAACGATTGTTGAAATGAACTTTGTTCTGTTTTGAAGTTTTGGTATTATTTCTTTAATTCTCTGAATATTTTGGTCAATGTTGTTTATCTATT
The DNA here is from genome assembly GCA_963988835.1 of Hexamita inflata. NCBI lineage: Eukaryota > Fornicata > Diplomonadida > Hexamitidae > Hexamita > Hexamita inflata. The sequence continues at coordinate 1,097 of CAXDID010000711.1, forward strand.
TTAACTTATTGTATATTTTTTATTTGTTTTTCTTAAGTTTCCCTTGATATTCCTTTAAATATTGCGGTAATGTTTTCGTTTTTATATTTTAAATATTCTAGAAGAATTTGAATGCAATGTGTTTTTCAACTGTCACTAATTTTAATTAGTTAATTATAGGACTAGAAAACGTTTTCAACTTGAACTAACAAAAGTCTATTTTCAAGTTTTGCACATTAGGAAGATCATCTATAGTAGTTGGGTTGTAGTTATCAAACATACAATATTTTTTCATTGTTTTTAAACCTTCAAATTTATTTTCCAGCTTCAAAGCAGATATTTAAGCACTCATAAGTTACGAAGTAAACAAATTAGAGCGTATTATTGATAAAGACTCAACTATGAGATATTGAGTGGCTTCATTTTTTATCGAACAACAACTAATTTGTATTTCCTTAACTTTGATGTGAAGCTAGCTCAAGTCGACTGTTGTTTGTTCAAAGGAAACATTGACCAGATTATCATAATCCATTTTTAATAAATCGTAATTTGGTTCAACAAATAAATACTGCCACTTGATTCTCTCGCACTTCACGTGCTGCAGCCAGGATATGTCACCATCTCTAGAAGTTACCTGAAGCTCCTCGCAGTGAAACTCTGAATTCCAGCTATTTTATACTTTGCAGCTTATAAGCTTCAAACACTGAATGGAACCTTTTAGTAAACTGAGATCTATGATTCCCTCTATTACAGACACTTTATGAATGTCCTTCGTTACCAGAGATAGATTGCTAAAATCAAAAACTTGAAACGCGCCCTAACAATAAATGCCCATAGAAGTGTAAGGCTTGCTGTTTATCAAATCGTGATTCACAGTTACAATGTCCCGTACTCTGTTTTCGTCAACATCGTCATCATCGTCGTCGTCATCTGAATCTGTTTTTAAAGCGTAAAGAACTTTGAATATGTATGATTCCTTATCTTTCTTGTATATTAAGTCGTTAATCACGTAGTACTCTTCTTTGTAGGTTTCTTCCGAGTGTTCTGATAACTATGATGCAAAACTGCACATGCTCATTTCATCAGAAGAATAAGATTCAGAGGAATTTGAGTCTTCTGCCATTCGAGGAGTGGTAAGAAAATATATTCTTATTTGCAGTTTCAATAGTAAGTTAACACCTTATTCATTTCATTTTTTCAATACTTTAATTTTCATTTTATACTAGAAATGAATTAAATCACGTTATGTTATTAAATCACTAACATAATCATATATCGTTAATACATAAAATACCATAGATTCAATTAAATTTAGGTTATTCCTTAGGAAAGAGAAGATAGTTAGAGAAATAATAATTGGTTGCTTTCAATAGACGATTAGAATTTATTCATAATTTTACTGTTTAAAAGGAACTGAACTCAAATATTATTTCAAGTAAGTGTCAGAAGTTATAAACAAGCAAAATTTGATTAATTATTTCTTTTTAATTTGCACAACCAAACTAAGTTGGTGACTTTTAAAAACAATAAATCACTTTTTATCGGCAAATTCCTCTTTTCATCCTTTAATTTCCCATCCGCAGAAGTCATCGCATTTCATTCCGCTCCATTTTTCCTCAATAATTTTCTCTGACTCCTTTTTCAAAAATTTCGCGCTGAACTTAATTAGTGCGTTTTGGAGCTGTTTTGGAGTGAACAGGGCGGGAACAGTTAATAAAATGAAGAATATGAAAACGAAGAGGAACTGGTTCGACTGGAAAACGGACTCTTCAGTTGAAACGTCGAATTCGGGCTCCTGCTTCAAATCGAATTATATATCCGGGCGCACAATATCCTATTATATTTGCTTTTAGATATCAATATTATTTTGTGGTTGAATATTATTATTTTGAGATAAAGAAGAATTTAACTGACGAAGAATTTGAACACAATTTTTTGAAGCCTACAACGCGGAAGAGAACTAAAAGTCAACACGGGTCTTAACGTCCTGGTACTCGTGACGGAGCTTGTTGTTGAGCTGCGTCTGCTCATCGAGGCCGGAGAATAACTGATTTTTTGCCTAACGCTTCCGATCGCGGTAATTCTTGGACACCTGACGCTGGCGCTCCAAGAAGGACTCGGACTTGTCAGAATACTTGTTCTCGGAATATGACGTTTGGAGTGAAATAAATGGAAACACGCGAAATATTATAAATAATTAATAATAATCATTTGAAGTGTAAATAAATAAATGTTATTGAATTTAGAATAAAGATACAAAGATAGCTACCAGCGTCGCAAACAAGAAAGGAAAAGTGAGATCATAGAAAAATGATGAAAATAACATGTAATTTACAATAATTTAAAATTCTATGTTTATTGAAAACACAAAATAAAGTTTGCATTAAACATTTTCAAGGAAACTGGTTCATTTATTTATTGAAAATTAATGTAAAATAATTTAGTAATGTAGATATGATTATATAAACTTCAACACAATTCTATGCCATCAATAAACATACGAAATAAATAAGTAATTAAAAAACAAGCGGCTATAAATGTTACATGAAGCACAATATATATATTCAATTTTTATAATAACTATAAGTTATAAAATTAAAATTAAATCACACCCCGAAATGATATAGTTTGAAGTAAAGTGCATAGTAGTCTCTGAGTCATCCATTTATTTTGTGTATTTTATCCTTCTATTCCGGCTTCAGAACTCAACTGTATTAATGCCAAGTGACAAGTTTACAATTATATTCCTCGTTTTCAATCAACTTCTGGTTCTGACAATCGTGATATTCGTAATAACTAGCTCTCAATAGTACAAAACGGTTAGGGTATTTAACTTACTCTCTTGCTTACTATTCAGCGTTGTATCATAAGTAATGCTTAACTACTACAAAGATCGAATCACTGGATTTGAGTATTTGCTGATGAGGTACCCAAATATATTGATAAATATTATTTATCTGTACAGAATTACAAAGTCCATTTTCCTGCTTACATAAGTGCAAGCCAGCTACACACAGTGAATACGTAATACATAACTTAAGATATAAACTATAAAGGTAGATATAATTTCTATTGATATTATTATTTTATTTATTAAATATTTACACAATAGATGTCGAGGTGTCTACTCACTGTTTCTCTTTCGATCAGATCATTATATTATACACTAGGTCAAGATGAATGATAAGAAATAACTAACTGTTTATATCTAAACTTCATAATCACAATTTTACACTTTATAATCTACTATTGAGCAATTTTATGTTTTTCACTCCATAAAATGTTCCGTTACACATAAACAGATGGCTGTTTGATTATATAAGTTCATGGAGGTGAAAAGCAGTGTTAAAATAATTTAAAACAATTTTACGGAAAGAATTTTAATAACGTTAATGTTAATGGAGGATTTACGAATAAAAGTAATCATTATTAATAATCTGAATTCATATTAAGATCTTACAACACATTAATTGACTAAATGGAAGTTAAAAATTGCTTAATAAATTTAGATGAAGCTACTGGCTACTTTTAATAAGTAACTTTCATAGATTGCACATTTTATGGGACTCTTTCTTAATAATTTCATGCAAACACTCTCAACTTCATTTGTGGCATTACTATATCATTATTGTCTACCGGTAACATCAAATAAATAAATTTAATTCCGTACTATTAGTCAGACAAAATTAACTTCGACAACATTAATATGATGACGAATTTATATCAGTTAACGTTATAAAACATAAATTTAGATTTATCGAAGCTTAATGGAACATGGAAACTTGTAAAGTTAATAAATTGTAAATTATCAAATTTATTGTGTATAAATTTTAGAACAGAAAATATGTATATTGAAACGAGTAATCCGAAGTACTTGCGTCTTTTAAGCAATATAATCTTTCATAATGTTCATTTCACTTTTACGAACTTAAATAAATCCGATTTTTACGAGTTAATTCAAAAAGTAAGATATGAAAGTATAAATTTAACTTTGAAAGATTCTAATGTTGATTTATAACATTTTAAGGATCATATTAATGTGTTCGAGGCCAACCGCTGTTATTTTGTCAATAAATTTACCTCGGAGTTTTCCTGTGATAAAATGACATTGAATATGTGTACCTCTAAACAATTAGAAGGCCAGCAGTATTCAGACTTCAACATCAGAGTACTGGGTAAGTTAAATTGTAATTTTCTAAATCTAATCTACAATCACATCGGGCCACACCTTCCAGATGCAAATACCTTGCTCATTTTAAGCAGTTAATTCATTCTTAAGTTTTAACTTCAGAAAATTATAAATATTAAGTTGAGACACGATATGCTGAACCTCAGCCCTAAATAGGTTCCCAAATTGTTGGAGTTGTGCGTTCCGAACGACTCTTTAAGATAAAACGCGTTAAAAATATTCAATTCAGTCACGAACAATGAGAAAGTATTTAAAAGGGGAAAGTACTTGAATTACGTAAGCGATGCAAAAGAGAAAAGGAATTATGGTATTTAAAAGAGGATTAATGAAGAAAAGTTAGAATTCAAGTATTGCTGTTTGGAAATAAGCAAGATATACCCCGGATATGAATGATATATTTAGAAAATTATATAGTATCATTTAAATATTGAGTGAAAACACTAAATAAAGCATAAACAAAGGTAAGTTTAGTTAAAATATACCGATATATACCGGGTCTCACAATTAAAGGATACAAAATATTATATTATTTGGTTTAGATATGGTACCTAGTATAGATATAGTTGTATTTGTAAATGAAAATTAAGTTTAATAAAAATATAAATGTACGCTTAAAAACACGAATTTTATTAAAGTAACATAAATTCATAAAATTAGCATAAATTTATAATTAATACAAATAAATCCACTTCAAAATGATTCCTTTTGATGTTTAATGTATTGCTATTTCAGAGTCAACAATTTATATAATTTATCTTATTCTCACTGTCAAAATTAAAAATAATTCAAACATATCTTTTGACGACAAGTTCACAATATTTTTCTTAGTATTGAATCAACTAATTGTGCTCACAATGGTTATAATCGTTATAACTAGTTGTGAACCAACTAAAACAGTTAGAGTTTTTAATTTGCTTTCTTGTTTAATTTTTAGTGTCATATCGTAAATTCTACTAAACTATTTTAAAGATCGGATTGGAGTAGTTGAGTACTTGTTGATGAAGTATCCGAATTTATTGATAAACACTGTTTACCTGTACAGAATAGTAAAATACGTGTTGATGCTAACACAAGTCTAGGCTAGTTATACAGAGTGAGACATAATTCTTTGTTAAATATACTGGAATTTTATTTTTTGCCTTTATTGTTATGATAGACGTGTGTGGAATCACTTTTACTAGTAAGCTATATTCCACTATAGTTTACATCCCATAAATTTTTGTATTCTTAACTCAGCTATAATTCATTTAGTGAATGTAGTGTAATTTTATGATATATAATAAAAATAATTTTAAGTATAGTTTAAACCTAAATAACATCCTCACATCGACAAGTCTACTTTCCACTTCAATTATCTTTTTAAATCAGTCCAAGGGGAAAACTATCTTATCGCCCAGAAGAGACCCCTCGTCCAATCAACAATAATAAGTGCAAGTAGGGCCAACTTAACTTTAGCACCACTTTCCAAGACTAAATCGTTGTCTACATTGGATTTCCTACTCAAAGCAAATATTCGATTCCAAGATATCAGCACAATTAGAGCCAGTCAATTCCATCCAAATTCATGTGTTAATCTAACAACAAATATAGAGCTCCTCCCAGCCACCTTGAATCTGGCTGTAGCTTAAATATGTAGCTTAGATAAACTTTTCCTTAATATGAAGATCTAATCAGCTCTGGTTCTACGAGGTTCAAACTTAGTCTCAATATATTAATTTCTGTGATTATTAAGAAATAAGAGTTCTTCGTGGTTCACTTAAAGCAGCTTAAGTAGCTTCTATAATTATTTTAGTAATATTAAGGTGCCAATAATTTGTAGTTGTCTTTTATCCTAGCTGTATTAATATTATAGTTAGGTTAAATCAGAAATGCTCTCGGAAGTTGAATCTACCTACCACTTTTTCAAAGTTATTCTTCGTTTTTCATTGTAATTCCAACATGTCGATTTTAGTTCTTCTCATCTGGCGTCTAAATTCAAAATTTGAGGTAGTCTCAGCATTTGAGTTATATTAACATGGTTTTGTTGGTCGAAGTATCTTCAATGGTACTTCAAGACGTGAATTTCAATTTACAGCAGTTTAAGCTCTGGAATAAATAGATACATTCATAAAGTGACCAGTGAGCTTTAGTCATTAGTGGAAATCATTCTATTAGTCATGACTTATGTACCTTGAACTTTAACGCTATTATATTGATTCCAATTTCCCATATTTTGGCGATTTTGGAGCGGAATTAATGCAATTTTTTAAATATGTTATTTATTATAAATAGAAGCTATACATTAATTTAAAATATATGTTAAAAAAATGACCACTATAATTTACATCCTCAGCTTGTCCTACAAGGATGTCGCTTCTTTCAATTTTTACATTCCTGATACAATACTTTACTATTGATTGTACATTGTTATATAATAATGTACTTCACTAGGCAGAAAATAAAATTCCAGTATAATATTATTTTGTTTTTCATGTTGAGAAGAGAGTAAATTATAGTTGATGTAATAATCTATTACTTTTTGCTCGCTACTGCATTGTTTGCTTAATTGATGGAATCCTTGATTTCTATCAAAAATGTTTAAAGCATTCATCTAAGAATTTGATCTCACATATCGCTATATAACTTTGTGTATAATAATTTCGCACTTGAACGCATTTATTCGACAAGTGATATCAAATACTTAAATTTTGTTTGGAATTCTATTTAGCGATTATCCCATTTAATCTTTAAAAACCGACAAAGGTTTTTCGAAAAAATTAAATAGAATATAGAGTGAAATCAATATGATATATGTGCTAGTGAGATGTTGTATATAGTTCATTTTTTAATTTCACTCCATATCCAGCAAATCCAGAGTCAAAATTAAGATCACTCAAATTATGAACAACTAGGATACTAGACGCATTTGTATTATAATATATTACATATAACATCAATGTTTATAAATATTACTGTAGTTAATATCACTTTCATCTATTTCTGCGAAATTCAATAATAATTATATTTAATATTTTTGATCTTGAAGAAGATAATTAGAAGTTAACTGAATATTATTTCATGACAGTATATAACTATATTGATTATGACTTAATAGTGTATGAACTTGAGTATTTGTGTAATTCATTAAATATTTAATGATTTACACAAACTAGTTTTCAGTCGGCTTAATGTAGGTAAATTAATAGTAACGAATATAGTATCACTAATATAATCTATATTATTTAGTTTGTTGTATATTTGTTGAGATTCATAACTCATAAATTCGAAAAAATTAAACTATTTCCATTCGGTATGAAAATGGGGCAACGTAACTTATGACCAAGTTCTGACACCAAATTATTGTAGAAGTTTATTTCATCATACAAAATATTTTGATAAAATAAGTTATAAGTCAAAATAGAATATGAAGTGGACTTATTATAATTTTATAAAAACTAGATTCGTAATAGTATAATCATATAATATTAATTTTAATATGTTGTATTTTACTTATCAACAAGTTAATAATACAAATCACTCTAACTACTTCAGCGCACATCTTAAACTGCTTGCCTCAATTATAACATAAATCTATGAATGCCTTATGGTTAACATAATTTTGCATTATCATAATTTTACAAGTTGTTTTTTCTTTACTGTATTCATAATTGTGGTAATTATTTTCTTTGTTGATGTTGACTCTGATATTTTCTAGCATAAATACAATTATTTCTTTAAACATATTACTAAAATTTATTACCAAAACCAGTTAGCTTATATTGAGTCCAAAATTAAATAAATTTAATATTGCCAATCAAGTAAGCGAATAAATTTTCGAAAGTAGGTTATCACAATATTAATTGCATATAGTTACATATTTTATTATTAACTTGTCTTCAAATTGTTTTATACATGGCAATATTAGAATTTGACTAAATTAATATGATACAGGTGTGGTGTAATAGTATTCAGTTCCTATTATAAGTAATCTGCACTAATTCCGCATAGAATAAGCAATATTATGATGTGAAATATTTTTAAGCTTCAAGTCTAATATTTCTCATTTTCTGTTAAAGAAGTGGGTCCAAAAATTGAAAAAACTGAATTGGCGAGTTACTATATAATATAATAATATATAAATTTTTAGAACTATAGAAAACAAAAAACCCAAATTAACCCGACCGGTTTTTAAAGATTAAAATATTTTACATGAATTTTGTTGAAAGAGCAAAAATATCTATCTTTTAAATTAATACTAGTTAAAGAGAAGTATTTAGATTCTTATAATAATTTTTTGCTCAAAATGTTCAAAATAGCTCAAAATGGGTTAAACGTGCGAAAATGCGAAATTAGCACTTGAAATGCTCTGGTAATTAACAATTTAACAGAAGTACTTATACTATTATATTTTGCTTTTAAATATATATAAATATATATAAAACTATTTATTAATTTCAGTTCACTCTAAAAGTATTTTAAACGCGAGTTCAGAAATAAATTCATTTAACATTGTTTAAAATAAACTAATTCGAATCAGTTTAATTAGATATCTATAATCAAGCTATTTCTGTTATCAGATATTTCTATTTTGTCAGTAATATATTTTGACTGCAAGAAACTGTAAATATAGTAGCCCTAATTTTTAATACAACGATGACTTTTTATTTCACATAGTGATTCATTTCCAGTATAAAAAGAAAAGGTGTTAACTTACTATTAAAAATGCAAATATCAATATTTTCTTACCACTCCTCGAATGACAGAAGACTCAAATTCCTCTGAATCAACTTGTTCGAATAAAATAAACATGTACAGTTTTGCATCTAATTATCCAAACACTCAAAAAAAATTTATAAAGAAAAGTACTACATAATTAACAACTTAAAATACAAAAAAGATAAGGAATCATACATATTCAAAGTTCTTTACACCAAAAAAAACAGAATCATATAACAAAGATGACGAAAATAAAACACGGAACATTGTAACTGTGAATCACGATTTGATAAACAGCAAGCCTTACACTTCAATGGGTATATACTGTCAAGGCTCGTTTCAGCTTTTTGATTTCAGTAATCTATCTCTGGTAACGAAGGACATTCATAAAGTGTCTGTAATAGAGGGAATTATAGATCTCAGTTTATTAAAAGGTTCCATTCAGTGTTTGAAGCTTATAAGCTGCAAAGTATAAAATAGCTGGAATTCAGATTTTCACTGCGAGGAGCTTCAGGTAACTTCTAGAGATGGTGACATATCATGGCTGCAGCACGTGAAGTGCGAGAGAATCAAATGGCATTATTTGTTTGTTGAAGTAAATTACGACTTATTAAAACTGAACTATGACAATCTGGTCAATGTTTCATTTTATTAGATAAACTGTTAACCTGAGCTTGCTTCACCTTAAACTGTACGATATGAAAATCAAATGTTGCGATATTGTTGATTATGCAACTTAAAACCTCATAGTTGAACATCTTTTAATAATAAGTTCTGGTTTATTTACCTCGTAACTTATGAATGCTTAAATAACTACTTTAAAATTGATAAACAAATTCGAGGGTTTAGAAACAATGAGAAAGTATCGCATGCTGGACAACTACAATCCCACTATTGTTGACGACTTGCCTGATGTACAATTCCTGATAATTGATTTATGCGAGTTCAAGTTGAGAACATTCTCAAATCCAAAAGTAAATACGTTAAGATTATTCGTGGTTGACTAGAATATTCCATTCCGTTTCTTCAAAAATATATAAATTGTCAAAACTAAAGCGAATCTGAAATATTATAAGGAATTTCAAGAACTTTAAACACAAAACGAACTGAAATAAAATCAATAACTTTCATTGATAAATAATCTGAACGAAAATATTCTTAAAATAAAAGAAATAATTCCAAAACTGACGAACAAAATGGAACTTATCATGAGAAATAATATTTCTTCTGGAAATGAGTGAAAGAAATATAATTTCTTTTTAATTCTAAGATGGTTTCGAGATTAAACAGTAAATAATTCTTTGTGAAATATAAATAAATAATTTCTTGTGATAATGAACGAGTTTTGCAAAGAACTTGTATTATATACGACAGGCTTTTACATTATGTGTTCAAATAAATATATTAATTCGTTACTTAAACCACTGAAATTTTCACTAAGGTCCCCGTATCATATTTTATGTTCTTATTATTATTTGTTTCACTCCAAATGAGTTAAGATAACTCAAGTTATGAGGAGACCTCGTAAAACAGCTCGGATCAAAGCGATTCATCCGACAATTAATTTTTCAACTTCGACTTTGAGGAAGTTTCGGAAAATAATCCTAAAATTTTAGAAATACATAGTGATATTGGCGTCGTTATAAAAAGACAATAACACAGCGGTTTAGATTTCGAATTTTAAGTGAAAGAAGATGTAATTCACATTAATTCGGAGTATATTAAACGGAAATCAGAATAGTCGTTAAGTTTGAATCTCTTTGCACGGCCATCATATCTTTTCGTCGATGACCTTATCTGGAGTTGAAATGACTAATTCTTTATTTTATCTAGTTGAATTTCTATAGGACTTCCCACGATATTTATTATAGAAATCTGTGAATGAATCACTAAATTATTAGGATTCACTAATTTATACATTTGTTATATTATAATATTTACATATAATCTAACATACTATAAGATTACCACACCATTAACATGATCAATAAAGTGAGCCAATCGTCATGATGACTAAAATGATAGCGAATCAAAAAATCCAACGTTAAATACAAGTGCTGACCATAGTTCAAGTTACAAAAGATGATAAAATATTTAATATTCTAAAGTATTGGGCCTTAGAACGAATTTTTAAAAAGGTCTATGATCATATTAATGGAATATGGTTCCATGTTGTTGGCACTGACTTGCGATTTGTTTTGAGTCGATTTTCATAACATTATTTTGCACTTCGCTTGCTATCGACCCGTTTTTAATTCTTCAACTATTAGACGATGGAGTGGCCTTGCAGACTTGACTCACAATAATATGAGTTTTGATGTTGTACCTCAATAAAAGTAGATTGTAATCTGAATCTCCAAATGAAATACAAATTTCCAAATTCTAAATTCTGCCTGAATTTTGAACAAAAGTTTATATCAACCAGAATGAATATAATACATAGCAACTCTATGCATTTGTAAATAAAGATGGATTAGAAGTCGTTCTCACTGCGGCGGCTGGTACTAAAAGAGAAATGTTCCTCATTTTCTAGTATTTAAAAGCCGTTGATGGTAGAGTGTGGTCGAGTGAAGACAAGTCCTACCGCATTGGTATATACTCATACAACAACTTAGGCTCGGATCAACAGAAGGAAAGTGTTTGTTGAACCTATGTTAGCCGTGCAAAGGGTTAATGGGCAGAATAATGTAAAGTACTAATTAAGCTTGGTTAATTTGTCTCAAATAACTAAGCAAATAAACTGTATCTCACTCACAGGCTGTACAGTATATTTAGAATAGTTTACTGTTTACTCGAAACAAATAATACTCAAAGACTGCACAGAAATAGGCGAGGCACTATAGTTTACATGTGATAGCCTGAGTATCTAATTTAATGGATCTTAAAATCTCGATTGGTTGAGTTGAAGTAAATGCGGTAATATTTGCTTAACAGTTTCGTAGTTATCTGCAGAATTTTACCCAAAGCTTCTGGATTTAAGCAATTCCAACTTCTTAAAGCACCTCATCGTTAATGAATCCATTATTGATTTAAATCGCGTTAATTTTTACTTACCGAGGTTTTCTCTAATACATTGCCAGCTTTCGTAACAACGCTTCATCTCTTTTGAAAGCAGACACGCTAGATATTCAGAATTGTGAGCTCCGCACCTCTCAGTTAAAGCGCGCTAAAATATAAACGATGTTACTTGAGAATAAGGAGAGGATTTCAGTTTCTACGGGTACTACAACACTCCATACGAAACTGTTATGGATGATTTCCCAGATGTTGAATATTTAAACGTTTTGGAGTGTATTCCGCGGATTAAAACGTTTTCCGCTCCAAATGTAAACAAATTGAATTACTACGGGAATCGTTCTGACAGAATTCCGTTTACATTTTATAAGAATATAAAAGAAGTGGAAGTAAATAAAGAACCAAAGTGCTATTTTGAGTTAAAGAACTAATAAAAGAAGAACTAAAGTGTTGTTGAATAAAATATGTAATAACTAGAACAATAAATACAGATTCAGATAAATCATTAATAAGTTATTGAATATTCAGAAATGCAGTTGGGTAATCTGAACAACATTTTTGTGCTTTCAAATGGAAAAGAATGAGTTAGCTTTAATAGGCTTTAATTTATTTATATTGTTATTGACTTTCATTGATTCTAATATATAATTGGCATAAACTTTAAATTATAAAACGACTCACTTAACTGTAACCTTATCATCAGTACTAAACTTTAAATTATACTGTATGTGTCATTTTCTTTGCTATTTTCTTTATTATATATATCAGCTCATTTTGTACATCTCAAAAAAATCTACTCAATAATCGATAACTTCAATCACAGGAACATTTTAAAATGATATTTTCATTTTACTTCTATTATATAGAATACCATAGGGATGGTTTTTTATACTACTTTATACTACTTTTGAAAAAGTATACTTCATGTCGATTTTAACGTTAGAGAGACTAATATTATAATCGCATATTATATTTTCTGTTATTAAGGTAAATATGCACATTAATAGGTGTAAATATGCCAATATTCCTGATTTAGAAAATTTAGTTAATTTAAATTTGAAATGGGAGAAATAAAACCAAGATAAATGAAGTTCCCCAGGAGTCATTAGAAAATTAAATAAAAAGGAAAGGAAAGAAACTGTTATACTTTAAGTTATATAACAAAATAAAGTACTACTTTTGAAATTTATACTATAATTTTTTTAAAAGACATTTTAGATCTTTTTTGTAGAAAAGTTTGGTTTTACATTAGTTGTATATTTAAATTAAATTAAACTTTGCTTATCTAGTTTATATATTTAATATTTTAAAATTTCTTTAAGATATTTTGACTTTTGTTTTTAGTTAGTATAAAAAACCATCCCTAGAATACCATATGTTATTACCATATTACAAATTTTAACTAGTAAATGGGCGATAGTTGCGATTATTAAAACTTCTATAAAACCTTCCTACCTCATTTATTCAATCATATACATTATTATATATGTTAATTTTCATTGTTTTCACTCCGATGATGAATCAATTATTGATAAAGAAGAGTTTAGGATAACATATGCGGCTTCTGAAGATTAATTTGTTATTATTAAATTTATAATGATTTATTATCGCTTAGGTTTATCCCTATCTCTCAATAATCACTGTATTATAGCACATTATTAATCTAACGTTAGAAATAGATTGAGTTTTATTTTTAGTTTTATTTTTACTAGTAACTACGGTTCCTTTTGAATAAATATTCATATGCGTATTATACTTTACTTTAGAATTAATTGACAAATATTACTATATTCTCAATTCTATTGAGCCGAAACGGAAATATTGATGTGTATTATAGTTGCATGCAATATAAAATTTATGTTTTACTCGGCACATTTGTGAGAGATTTATCTGAGCTTAGAATTCTTTGATTTATAGCTGCAGCTCACATAGTAAACTGAATATTTGCAATCTTATATTTCCATGTATGTCCATAACGCAATTAATTAAAAAGTCCAGACGAATTCTAAATGCTTTGTAATCATTGCAAAAGAGTGAGTTGTGCTACGTTATTTCTCTTTTTAGCAGTAGGTAGGATTTGTAGCGTTGATCCAAATTATACTAATATTCAATTTTTACGATGTGCGAAATGTAAACCTTTTCTGTAACGTTAACAGCTCAGACACTACTTATCTGAATTCTATATTAAGATTAAGTTTTTACAGTTCATAATGTTCTTAGGGGTTGATTTAGTACCATTAAGAATAACACTTAAATACGATGATTTTACGTTATCATCTGACGCAATTCTAGTGTGTACTCATCCGCCATATTTTTGTTTGAAGTGGTGTATTAATATATTTCATATTATTAGATAAGAATAACTTATGTATATAGTAAAACACTTCAATAGATTCGTTTAATCGTGTTATAAAGTGCTATATTCTATAACTCAAAATTAAAGTTTTAATAATCGCAACTATCGCCAGTAAATGTTATATTATATACTTTCACTTCAAATGAGTGAAGATAATATTTGCAGTGAAGACTCCAGCACTGAGCGAAGTTAGTCCTCCGACAGCGTACTATTTAACTTTGATTTCGACGAACTACCAGACAGCCGCAAATGCATCAAAGAAGTGCGCGGGAATATCAACAACATTATCAAGAGATAATAATACAGCGATGTCAAATTTGAATTCGAATACATTGGAGAAAAGCTGTACGTAAATCCGAGTTGTGTCGATCAAAAAGAGTACCCGACTCTTAGCTTACATCTGGATGGAGTTCACAACGTTTCCAATATCAAATGCATATTTGACATGAGCGGATTCGCGCGGGTCACGAAGCCGATAGAACTAATCTCGCTCGTAGGCTGCACGATATATTTGGAGCAGTTCACAGTGCATTCCAAAAACGTATCGCTTGAGAACTGTGTTATTTATGGCGAATCGCAGCTGTTCACGTGCGAGAGTCTCCAGCTTTCCGTTTCTGGATTTCATAATCTCGATTGGATTGACGATAGTAAATGCAAAGCCCTTCATCTGGTTGTAAATTAGTTAAATATAAATTAGTCTGAATTCTATCTCCTCGCAATTAAAAAGTGCTAAAGTAAATAAATTATATTACCTACCTATATTTCCCCTATCAAATATAGACCAACTCTAATTTCTCTTCGTATTCCTGGCGACCTTAAATTTTTCTCTATATAATTAAATAATTTATTTAATTGATTTAAATATATTTAGTTCGTGCGCATTTCTGGAATCAGTAATGTTGGGGTTGTAGTCGGTTTGAATGAAAACGGCGTTTATTCACTGAGCGGTTCATCGTCCACGTAAAATTACATAAACGGCGTCTTGAAAATTGATTGCCCAGTTTTGGCGAACTGGTTGAGCTGTAGTTTGACTGAATAAAATTATACCATATAATTATTTAAAATGTTATTAATTTTAATCTAATTTTAGTTTGCGGTAATTTAATTTTTTCAGTGTTCTAAGTTTAGATTTATGAGATGAAGATGATTGAGGAGTTAAATATAATGTATAAACTTGTTCGCTAACGACAAAGCAAAACATAGGCTCGCCAGTGTTTTCACTTTCAAAACGGGATCAACCCGTCAGTTATATATAAGCCATTATATAATGCCGAAGCCAAATTCAAAGAAACCAAAAAGAAGCATGACGAAAAGAATATCACTTAAAAGACCAACAATGCCGAAGCCCAGCTTGAAAACGAGAAGAAAAAGACTGAAGTAAGTTAGAAAGCTGAACCAACGTAGAATATTGAAGAAAAGGCGCCTGACAAAACGAAGCTTAAGGACGCTCAGAAGCAGAAAAAGAAAAAGCACCCAATCTAAAAGTCACAAGATCAAAAGACCACTAAAATGCCCCAATCGAACGCAAAGTCTCCTCAAAAGGAAACTTAGAAAAAGAAAGAGGATAAATAACCTGTCTTAGAAAAGCCTGTTGAATAGCCAAAAGATGGTCTAAATGAATAAAAAACGATTACTGACGCAAAATAGGAAACTGAGCCAATCTTAACGAAAGCCATGAAGAAGAAGCTACAAATAGAATATCAGAAATAGTTTATCTAACAATAGAGAACTAAATAAGATATCAGCGAATCTAAACCCTAGGAAAAAGTTAATCTACCACCGGCAATATACCCCGAAATTAGGAATTTGCAAAATCAAATAAATTAAGAAGGACCCCAGGTACCTAATCAAGTTAATGAAACAATGCATCAAAGGCAACCACCACCAAGCAATGCCAATACAACGGAACAACCTCCCGTGCAAGCCGAAGGAAATAACGAGCAAAGAGAAACTGAGACGCGAGAACCTGTTTCTGGAAATGAAGTTAGCGAATCAGGTAAAACTGGTCCGCTGACGACTCCGTGAGGACCCTGTTGGGTCTTTACTGAGTGGGCATAAATGACGTGTTGAGCCCGTTTTGAAAGTGGAAATATGGTCGTGCGAGAGCCTATGTTTTACTTTCGAAAGTCTCAATGAAGTCTGTTTGTGCCGTCTCGAGGAAGTGATATATATATATATATATAATTATAAATGATTATAATTATGGAGTGGAATAACTGCATAGTATAATAAATAACAATGAACGTGTATTATTAGTAAGTATTTAAAAAATATAAATAATGAATCTTAACTTATTTCAAACTAATATATTGAACTCACTCGGTTCCACCTTCAAAGTTATCCAAAATTACATCAAAACAGTAGAAGAACTCGTCGTCCAGTTCGTCAAGATTTTGATACTAAGTTTCTCGTTTTACCGTTAACTTTTCAATCCTTTTAACGTTTGTTTACTGCATTTTTTGAAACTTTTAACGCATTTTGATAACATTTTAAATGTGTTGAGCGACATCACACTTGTAGCTATGTTCAGATGTTATTTCAACTAAATTTGGAAGTAAGGACATATCAATTTGCTATATCTTGTTTACATAATTCAGAGATATTTTCTGCAGATGCTGGCATTTGTTCTTTAGTTTTACTTCGCAATTTTTCACGTGAAGCTCTTACAGATTCAGCGGGAGGTAGTCCACAACAGCACATTGTTAAATCTTCAAAGATTTGCAATTAATTTTGTGAAAGATATTAGTGCTGAAGGAAACTAAATGTTGCTTACAGTCAGAAACGTTTAATTATTAACACGAAAGTTTTTATGTTCCGTAATTCAACAAAACGCACTGATTTAGGGTGAGTTCGTCGAATCTTCCAGTTAATTATTACATATCCACTTTCATGTTGTTCAGTGTGAGTTTAATTTGCTTAAATTATATTTTTTCAAATAATTTTTAATCAAACAGCTCTCTATTGTAGACTATTATGATTTCGAGTGTGTTGAATCCGAAATTTTGCAAATTTTGCAGTACGTTCTGATCATTACTTGTAATTTGAAGTTGTTTTGAGTCGAATTTATCACAGAATGTATTCTTTACCGTGCATCTTTCCAGTTTAACTATGTTCCAAGTTCCTTATAATGTGTTTAAATCAACATCAGCTGCTTAAATTATGAGTTCATTCAGTTTTTGAATCTGTTTTGCCCCTTCAAAGTCAATTTTGCACTTAGAGTTAGCATAAATATTTAATTTTTACACATAACAATTTTTTAGTTGTGAAATTTGTACAGACTAATTGAATGTGAGCGAAACAGCTCTGAATTAATCAGTAAAATCGTTAATTAATTCGCAACCGGAGAAGGAAACATTAATAAAGTCGCCACTAGCCTTGCTTAGATCTACTACACAATTTTAAATTATCATTGATTGTATATTCGTTTGATAGGACTATAGGATGAACTCAAGCTTTTTATTTCTATCGTTGCCTTAAATTTTAACTTACGTGAAGGACTTTGAAAAGAACTGACTAAGGTTATTCTAGCAGTCAGACCCACAATACGGTGCAATTTGAAGATAATCATCAACTTATGTATATTTGAACATGTTACGGAGTGGAGCGAATTGTTAATATAGATTTATGATAATAGATTGAAAATATGAAATGTTTACTAAAATATTATTTAATTAACAATACTAGAGTGGGTTTATGATATAATATAGGGATATATAAGTATAAATAAGCTGATAATATTATAACTTATTTAAACATTCCTTATTTGATATTATATATTCTTTATGTAATTTCATCTTATTCTAAAACCAGAGTAGCTAATAAATTTTCTCATTATATTTAATTGTTAAAACTATACTTTCATTTCAAATGAGTGAAGATAATATTTGCAGTGAAGACTCCAGCACTGAGCGAAGTTAGTCCTCCGACAGCGTACTATTTAACTTTGATTTCGACGAACTACCAGACAGCCGCAAATGCATCAAAGAAGTGCGCGGGAATATCAACAACATTATCAAGAGATAATAATACAGCGATGTCAAATTTGAATTCTGATGAATGTATAAAGCCCGCTTTCCAGGAACGCACCTCAATCAAACTTTTCACTCCAACCCTCATACCCTTTCACACTACTAAATCAAATCCAACTAGTATTCATATACTGGAGAGCGAGGAGCCAGGCGACAGCCGCTCAGCGCTAAGGACCCACACAAACCCTCTGAGCACCACACTGAATCACACACTTGAACAAATGTTCCTGGATGTGCGGGCTAAACCTATTCATCACACAAACAACTCACATAAGCCTCCTTCTTCACTTCATTCATCAGTCGGCGACTTCAAAGGCAACTTCGTCGGCGACTTCAAAGTTCTTCTTCTGAAGTGGGAGTGAGCGAACGAGGATGAGGAACGGAGTGACGAGGCTGATGTGAGCGAGTATGAGAGTGTATATCTAAAAATGTATTGACAATCACATACCTATGACAAGCCATGAATATGTATTAGTCTTATTACCACCTGAGTTTGCATAGTCCGCTGTGATAGTAACTCCAACAAGATCAGCAACTATATATCCAACATCAGCACCACCTCCAGAATTATTATTACCCCAACAAGATACAAAAGCCGCATTCACAGCATATTTGAAAGGTTTCCCGAAATATATACCCTTTTATGATAATGCTCCTCCAATATCTACCTTACCAAACTTGAAAGTTAAACCTCCATACATAGTGAACGAATAATTATTCATAGCCTAATCACTTGATATAGAATTCTCTATGGTAGATATTCTAGTAGCCTAATCATTATTTACACCGATAACACTTGTCATCTAATTCTAAAGTGTTTATATGTTTGTGTTCTGAGTTGATTGATCAGGTATAAGAGTTTGCTCTAAATAATTCTTAGTACCAATGACAATTGCGTTCTGATCCCAATACTAATTCTCTACAGCTGATAGTCTATTAGATAATCCAGGTATGTTGTTACTGTTGTTTGTAAGAGTGACAATATCAGATTTCATAGTTGTTATATCATTTGTATGTTAAGTGACCTTTATCATACAGTTCTAAACGTTTGTATTATTATTAGCTACATCAATCTTCATATTAGCTATATCATTATCCTGTACAGAATCCTTTGTCTAAATAGAAGTGATAGCATCGTTCTAAACTTTTTATTAAGAATCAATCTAAGTCTTCGTATATACATCAACAACATTTGCCTTATTACCAATTATAGTGTCTTGAGCTTGTTGTTGTATATCTATCTAAGACTTATTATATATATCTGTGATATTTGCTTTATTATTTATAAGGTCAGTTTAGGTCTATAATTTAGTGTCTATTTAAGTATTTGTATATACATCAGATACATTAACCTTAGTCTCATCTAAATTGTTAATTAGACTCATCATATTATTCAGTGCTATGTCGCTATCAGACTTAAGTTGAAACATCGTATCACAATCTATCTTGTCATAATAATTAGATATAGTTTAAGTCTTACTATAAACATCAACAACATTAGCCTTCAAAGCCAATTTAGAATCAACATCAGATATACTATAAGTAGTTATCTAATCAGCCTTGCTCGAGCCAAGTTATAAAATTCCTCCATTCAATTAATTATTTGTATCAGTCTATGCAACAAAGTAAGCATCAACTTCTAATTTAGTGTACGTCGTTTCTTTATCAGCCTTTTCAACTTATAAATCAGTTATCTATCCTTATAAACTTCCATCAGCTAATCCTTACATTACCTTAAACTTCTTTAAATCAGTAGCAACTTATGCTGCATCAACTTTTATAGTTGTCTACTCAGACTTCACAGTTGCCATATCACTTGTCAACATTGCACTATCTCCTTCTAACTTTACAACTTAACTCTACAACGTACTTATCAATCCGCTATTAGCTGTTCCTGTTGCCGCTGCTGCTGTCGCTGTTGCTTATGCTGCTGCTATTCCTACATCCATAGCAATACATTAAGTCTACAACACTGCGATACTTGCAGACAAACCAATAATTGAGCCTTCAGAAGCAAACCCAGTAATTTCACTATGAGTAACATAATCATCATTTATCTTGTGAACACAAGGACCAATCACATCCAATCTCTCTTGATGCTCTTTAACTTTATCCGATATCTTATTATTCAAATCGTCTTGTATAATGAAATTATTATCATATACAATCGTCTTATTCAACAAAATCTAATAATTATTCTACAATTCTGTATTCATCAACAGCTAACTAGCCTGAAACAACTCAGAGTTCTATATTCTAGTTAAGTGATCTTCAAACTCATTCATAAATATCAAGTTCTAATTAGCCTACTAAGTAAATTTATCCGTGAACTCTTTATTTACATTCAACTGATTCTACTAGAACTCTTATAAATTAGTTATCTACTATGCCTTCACTATCAAATTCATATTTATATTCTCGATACTAATCTTAAAAGCTTAGCTCTATCTAATTAGTTCGTTCATATTCATATAAATGTCCATAGAGTTTATAGTCAACTTATTCTACACTTCTACAACATCACTATATAAATTTGTTATTGTAAAGTCCTTAAGTTTCATTCCTTCCAATTAATTAATATCAAACAGCATATTTGTCCTGTACTTGTATCTATATAATAAGTATCATTTACGCTATAATTATCAAATTGTATTTAATTATTCATCTGATTGAAGTTTATAGTCTGTAAGCCATTGATGAGCTTATTACATTTAATAACGCCCTTGTTTGGGTCATTCAATATCTATAGTGTCATGTTTATTAAATTAATCCAAAAAATCTATTTCATTTACAAGCCTCCTCTAATTATATCACAGAAACTTTGACTCGAACATTTAATATACTGAAGCAATTATAGTAGTAATAGGCTCCACTCAATTTAGGCTCAACTTCTTCGACCTTATACTTCTTAATACTATTGATACACTTCTTAGTCTTATACAACTTCTTGTCTTCAACATCATAATAATATCTATCGAATTCATGTGGTCCATAAAACTTCAAAGGCATAAGAGTTAGTGTTTACATTACATATACTACTAAAAAATCATTTTCACTTCTTCTAGAAATGTTTGATCAAACCTGAAGCTGCTTCTGCTCCTTTATTCAGGAAGCCACCGAATGGAAGAGCTGATATCAGTTTCTATGCTGGACCTTTTATTACGTTGAAGAATTTTCCAAAGCCACGTTTGAACTTCTACCATCCTGTTAATGGCTTAGGCTTAGGTATATCACCCATAGTTGGATTCGGTGCTGGTCTTCTTATTCCGCCAAGTCCTTTGAAGTCATCAACCATCCTTGGAATGTCTCCTAAAGTCTTTACAGCTTATCTTCCAAATGGTTTATAATCGGTTGGTACTAGTTCTTCTACAGCCTAATTAGCTAGGTCAGTTGCCTTGTTTGCAAGTTCGGACATATATTTATGATGGGCTAAAAAATCATTTTCATTTAACAAACAGTCTCAATAGGATGTTGGGTTATTAGTCTTTATATACTGTCTATTATTTAGTCATAGTGTCTAATGTATATTCAACAGCTGAAGTCTATAAATCAAAGTTCATTAAACAGTCTTAAGGTATCTACTTCCATACAAACACAGAGTTGTTAACGTTCTCTATGTTCCTTGAATAAGCATGTAGTATATCGAAATTATAGTCGTTCACCTTTAGTTTATATACATAACTAATTATATATGTAGTATGAGTAGAAGGCTATAGACCAATACTTCCATATGCTTAACAGAGAGCTATTTAGTTATAAACTCTATTGAGTCTAAATTGTCTTATACCACCAGTCAAATATACAAACACTTATCGCTTCTAATGGATAGCTGTCACTCCGCTATCTGACTATTGTTGAAAGGACTCTTGTTTATAAAATCTCATTTAGAGTATATATTATACATTCAAGTCCTTATCGTCTTAGTCCTGTATATAGAAGTCTAAAGGCATACTCTCCATCAACTTTATATGTAAGTCCATGTTCTTGCTTTAGTAACTCATTTAGTTAGGGCATAGTACTTAAAGGACATTTGAACCAAACTATAAAGTCTATTAAGTGGTAACTGGATCAATTGTATAGCTTGCTATATTACATTCTAGCTTATTGCACTTGAGTTATATATACTTGATATTGAGTGTACTAGACTCTAACATCTCATTGTTATAAATAACATTTACAGGCTTTTGAGTTGTATATTATATAGTAGTGTTACCATATCTAATGTCCAAATTGGTATACTAGCTGTTCTCTTCAGTGGTAACATATTCATATTTGTTAGTTGTTGTATTATATTAGATATTGACTACCCCTTCAATCTTATTAAATTAGTCTATGAAAGTTTATTTGTATAAATATCTAATATAATTGAGAGGTATCTGACTCTTATATTAAGTCCCAGTATCATTATATATTGAAATAGCAGTTTTTATGAAGAAGCTTTAATCATTCTTAAGTTCACCTAAGGTTTTCAATAGGTCATCTGTATACACACACTATTAGTTATTAAAGTACTTATTTAGGTTGCCTTGATATGTGACTTACAACTTCGAATATGTAGAGTCATTATATTTATATATAAGCTATTATGTAACAGTGTCTTAGAATAGATAGACTTTATTTCCAGTCTTCTTTACAAAGTCCTTTATAAACAATTGAGTAGTTTCAAAAGTTTCATTAGCATAATTAACTACTGTCTGTTTAGTCTTATCATCATTATCAATTGTTATACTACCATTCAATATAATCTGTTAGCCAGTTGACTTGCCTAAGAACCTTTGAAGGTTACCTGTATAGTCTATATATGATTATTCATAACCTGGTTTAAATTAGATTCTAAAGGAGTTACCTTCAATACTTATTACTGCCTCATCTATAAAGCATATGTTAAAGTCTATCACAAACTCATCCATATTGTTGAACTGTTTATGATTATAGTCTCTCTGTCTGATTATATCATTCGTGGTACTATCTCTAATATATAATACACCAACTGCTACAAATATGTCTTCGACAACTCTAACACTCAATAGACTTGTATAGTCACCTGATCTAAAGTGTGGAGGTCCGTTAATTGTTAGCTTACCATTTAAGTCTGATAAGGAAGTTGAGTCATAGGTGTCTCTTATGTTCATTACCTTGACCCAAAAAATAGTTTTTGATTAAAGGGCCTCACATATATTTATTCAATAATGGATTATCAAATACAATCTTAGGCTGTTGAACTTATGGGGCTTATGGGGCTTATTGAACTGGTTGAGCTTGTTGAGCCATTTTAGCTTATAACTCTTGTTCCTTCTTTTGATAGTACTTATCAATCTCTTATTCAATCATCTCTTAACGTTTCTTAGAGTCATCTACTTATGGTTTTGGTTGTTCTTGTTTAGGCTCTTGTTTGGGTGGCTCTTATGTTGGAGCAACGAAACTATATTTATCATTCTTGTCAGCATATATCACAGTCGCAAGTTTCCAAGCATTAGCCTTCTAATTCCAGAAGTATTCCTTGTCCTTCTTATTACAAGCTGGTTTATTGTTTCTATCAGTTAAGTCGATGTGGTAACACCACTTGTTCTTAGAGTTGAGTTTAAGTACATATCCTGGTTTATCAACTGGTTTGATTGGTACTCCAGCTTCATCCACTTTATCTTCAGTCTTGATATTTACAAGCTTCCATCCAGAGCTTTCATACCATTTATATTCCTTGGTTGCATCTGTGCTTTCTGGCATTACATCCTTGTTGATCTTCCATCCTAATTATCTAGTGGTCATATGTGTTGTTAATATAAATCTAAAAAAGTTGTTTGACAATATCTCATTATATATTAAATTACTTCCTCAATTAGTATAAAAGCTGTTGTCTCTATTCCACTGGAGTGTTCATTACACGTTGTTTATTATACTCATCCAACTAATTATATATATAATTGTTAAACTGCTACTGTTGATATTGTTGTTATTATTGTTGATATTATTATTGATTAGCCCTTTGTTCTTCCTGCTAACGTTTATAAATCTTCTTCCTAATATCATCTATGATCTGAGCCTTATTGTCTTCTGTATTAAATCTTCCAACAGCTCCTAGATATTTAGTAGCTATCTCTTCAATAGCGTTCTTGATATCATCATCATTCTCACGAACTGTTTATGTCTCTTCATATATTCTTCTCTATTCAGCTTGATCGTCTTACCATGCTTTATATGCTTCATCAACAGCCTTTTCATAGTTATACTCCTGACCAAGTTTTTCTGACTCGGTTGAGTATCTATTCACCTTATCTACATACTGCTTCTCATGCTCGTTATATAATTTATTGTACTCCTCTTATGATATATAACCCTTATCTAAAGATGATTTCAACTACTCATGTTTGATCTTAAGTTCTTATAAGGCAACTTCCTATTTAACTCTCAACTTCTAATTAGTAATTGCATTAACCCTATCACGTTCTTCTACACCACTCTTACCAAATAACTATCCATATACTTAATCGTTATGAGTATATTTAGAACTATACTGTTCAGATAATATAGACTATACTCTATCATAAACTCCATACCATCTATCATACAGCTTATCATAATTATATTCGACTTACCCTTCTTACTATTATTTATAGAATTCAGAGAGTTATCTAGCAGCTTACATTTATATATGAGGTTATTAAGTGAAATCTGATGAGACATTGTATAAGTTTTATTCAACAGATGCCATCGATTTGATTTAATCTATGAGCTATCCAGAATATTATATATACATCTATATAGCCTCTTTATTATGATTGTCTAATGGTATTTAACCTGATTCAACTTTATCTAAATATGGTTATATGTTTGCCTCTTTCTATAAACGATCTCCGTCATACTTCTATAATATCGCAAGGTCTTTCAAATGTTGTTCTCTATTATATCCAAAGTTCAACTCAAACTCTCTTACTTACTAGTCTCTCTTCTCAAACTCCAAGTTCATTTATATCCTCTCTTATCGTTGATACTCACTATCACTTACAGTCTTTCTATCAATTTCTAACTGTTGCTTTCTAAGAGACTTTGATATACTGATCTCAAGTTCATAAGTTGTATCAGGGTCCATTGGAATAGTATGGAAGTTCTCATCACAAAAGCCTATTTAGATACCCTTGTATATTTAGTCTTTGGTTATAGTAGATGAGAATCCACTTGTGATCTTGACTCTTGCTAATGGAGTAACATTCAGTTCATGTCTGAGTATGATATATTATTTATATTTAGACAACACAGTTTACTTAGTAATATACAAACAGGTTATATGAAGGGTCTTGATGAAGTTTAGATAGAATGTATAATCAAACTTGATGTACTACTTATTGGTTACATACATAGTCTTGTTATTTAGTTTGTCTGGTATAATCAATCCATTAGCATCAAGTTCATTACCTTCCTCATCGAATTTTACTTGTTAACCATTTATATTATCAGTACGAGGATATAGTTCGTTGCTCTTAAACACCTTGGCTCCTAACAATTTAGCTAACCAATAACTCTCTTCTGGAAATTTTATAGTTGTCTATTCACCTTCAAACCTTAAACGAGTCTTAAGGTTCTTTACAAGTTGTTCAGTATCGGCTGCTACTAAGAACTGTTACTCCTTGGTTGCTAATCTAGCTGCAGTTTATATTAACCCTGTGATCTCATCTAAATATATCATCTCGGTCTATCTTGTTCCGAAGTCTTTATCTAATTATACTATATAGTCTCCAGTATCAAGAATTTCTACGTTACCTGATGAGCCTACTCCTTTATATCTAGTTCTGAGAATGATTTTAGTGTTGTTGAGTAGTTGTCCTGGAATGGTAAAGTTGACGGTTGGTTGTATGTCATACTCTTCCTTATCAATCTTGGATAGTTCAAAGTAGTATGAATCATCTGTATATAAGAACTCTTGGTTCTATGAGCCTTCGTAGTATACAATCATATTTATAGATGATTCAAAAAATTATGGAATGTTCACTGGAAGTCCTTGATGCTGATTTATCCATTGTTCAAGTCGTATTCTAGTAAAGTGTCATAGAATGTATAGGCTATGATTCTGATGTTCTTGGCTCCTGCATTTTGATCTCGGAGAGGAGTATCCACGCTTAAATCAGTGTTCACAATTGTTGAGTCACTATTAGCCTTTCTACCATTTCTATATTCAACCAGATTATATTTATACATTAGAGAGTTCTATATACTATTATAACCATCACCAATCACATCATTTGAACATTCATCCATAGAGAACTATTCGAGAGAACTGTATACATAAGCATATTTAGATAACCATTCAAACATGTTACTGAAGGCTGGGGCTAAACCTCTATCATACTATTAGTGCATATTAGTACTTCTAATGATCTCATTACGTATAGACTATAAGTCTTGAACATCACTTGAGAACAATCTCTGATCATCACCTCCACGTTGTATATTGAAGTTACCGAAGAACACAAAGTCTTGACTAAAGTTTCTAGCTGTTAACGCAACTGTTATACCAGCTGTACCAACTTACTATTCAACTTTCAATTGATTGTTTCTATAGTCAACCATACTCTTACTTGTCATGCCTGTGAATCTCTGATGTAAATATGTAGAGTCAGCTTCATCAGCATCCTTGAGTTCTAGACAGAGTGCTGATCTAGCTATACTTGCATGACGTGAGCTTGTCTCGTTTACAAGAACTTATCCAGTAGTCATAGTAACAATTGGTCTTGACTCCATGCCGATATTGTTCTGTACAAGTACGTGTGATCCTTTCTCCTTCATATTTGTTTATACAGTTTGAGAAGACTTAGTAACAACTGATAGATCAATAGCACCGATACCAGTATATTCAAGATCAAACACTTCTGAGCTTCCAAAACATTTAGCTAAATGTTTACTCTATGTCTTGATAGTTATATATAGACTCTATCTCTTAATTGCATTTGTATAGAAGTTATTAGAGTAGTTGAAAACTTGATTAAGCATATTTAGTGGAACGAAGAAGTCTTTTCTAAATAACCACTTAAGAGCAGATGAACCTGACCCTTCTATTTATTGGTTTTTCATAGCACCTGTCCAAGTTGCCAATGTGCTTATATCAACAAACTTCTTTGCAGCTTCATCATATGGTAATACATACTCATCAAACAACAGAGTATCGCCTTCAAACCATGTTTATCTCATAGTCTCTTAATAGTCCTTAGGTAAGAACATTTGATAGAAAGCAGTCTTTCTGAATAGCTCAGTTGTTCTAAGCTCTCCATTATAATTAACAACACTCTCAGCGAATGGGAAGGCTGAGTTCATAGCTGTAGTACATTTAGCAATTGGAGGCTCAAGTGTATATGATGATCCATCAGACTTAACAACTGCTTTCTGATAGTATATAAATCCGTTTTTAGCATAGTATCTACCAATTGTATCAGCAGTCATATTGATACCAAACTACATAGTATATTTAATACCACTGTTAGTTGTTGATAATACAGAGTTCTATAAATATTAGACCTCCCATTAAATTTCATTTGAGCTACCATCTTTAATTAAGTTCTTAACTGGGAAGTCAACAGTGTTACTTCCAGACTTATTTACGTGGACAACTTTAATAGACACACCATCGTGTGAAGTAGATACATACACATCGTTTGATAAATTCTCAACCGCGGTGACCTTGGCTGGAACTATATTGAGGTTGTTGTTAGACATTTATGATATATATAAAAAAAGTTCATCGATGATCACTTCATAAGGAATACAGGCAAATAATACTGTGGATAGTCCATACCAAATAGGAATTGATCTTCAACAGGGGTTATCATAGACTTATCATATGCCTTTAGTTATGATGGTTTAATAGAGTATGTAGTAGTAGACTTTGTATGATCCTTTATAAATGTATTTGTACTACTAGGTTTTATACGGTATATAATATCATCAGCATGTTCTAACACGTCATATATCTTCACACTTTAGCCTTTATTATTAACAGCGCTCAATATCTTATCGAATGTATAGAAGTTGGTGTTCTCAAGTTCATAGCTAAAATACTCTTTAGATATATTATTAGCAAACTTCATTTGATAACACTTTCTATGATAAGCTGGAATACCCCAAGGATAACCTCTCTATAGCTTAAATGTTTGTACATACTGATCAAAGTCAAATGGCTCAGGCACCACTTAGAAGAAGCTCCCAATCTTGTTTATAATTCTATAAGTCCCTCTGCTCCATTTACGTTCACGTTTCTTATCAAATTTGGAATTCTCCTTCAACAACAACACATGAACTATATCTCCTAACTAGAACTCATAAATACCATTGAGCTCATCATTCTAAGATTGTTTAACAGCATTTATATCATCGACCTCTTCTCTGGTAATCTTGGCTGGGACCTTAGAATACAATTTAATAGACTTCTCAAAGTTATGGAACTTCATAAGGTTATCGAGAATAGTTTCTAATTGATCTTAATTAATATACA
This sequence comes from Hexamita inflata, assembly GCA_963988835.1. NCBI lineage: Eukaryota > Fornicata > Diplomonadida > Hexamitidae > Hexamita > Hexamita inflata. The sequence continues at coordinate 29,836 of CAXDID010000711.1, forward strand.
CTTGTCCACTGTCATGTTGCTCATCAGACAACTCCGATAAGTCTTGGATACCTTTCTAAATTCTGCCTCTAATATATCTACACATAGCATTTATAGGCGCAAGCTACAAATCATCAAATAATACAACTCTATGAGTCACATTAAACCTTGTTAAATAGTCTTCAAATACACCTTTATATTCTCCTCCATAATCTGTTGTAAGAGTATCTATATCAGCTTCTAAATCGTTGTCTACTAAATACCTTTAGAGTTCTTTAAAATGTTCTACAGTCCATATTGGAGTTTTATATGTTATAAGCTTCAAGTGCAACAAATGGGTAGCTGGACTATAGAATATGCTCACAAAACACTTTTAGAGTTTCTCTTTCATATATTTAGAGTCTCGTAGTTCAAGCAAGTCTCCTTACCAAGAATCATACTGGTTAATGAATACAAGTTCTTGATTGGTCATTATATGTTCTTGAAAAAATGCAGGCTCATTGAACTTACTATAAGCTCTTGTTCCATAAGTCTAAAAGTACATTCAATTCATTTTCACTGAATGTATAACTATTTATTAAACATTCATAGTACTTATTTATAAAACCTATTTAATACTTTTACTAAGTCGCTTTGTCTGAATTGTTATATATATCACATTGTTATAACTATTGTATCATTGATTAGAAAGGCTATTTATAATTCGGTTGCATATATATTGATTTAAAAAGACTATATGGCTCCGCATACGGCTCCTACGTCGCCTAGCTCCGCCACACTTTCAAATAGCCTTACAAGTCGCCTTTCAAGTTGTCTTCGAAGGGGTTGCAGCCGAACGAGCCGAGCGAGCCGTGCGAGTCGAAGGTGATGTGAGGCGATATATATACAAAAATGCACGGGCTCAGAAGGCAGTACAACTGTTAAACAGTCCACAACCATTTGCTATTGAGAACATATCCTCAAATATATTTAGCAACTGCTTCTTGTTGCCCTTGAATATTTGTTCTATGAGTTATAGTATAAGCACTTTCTCATTCGTTGTTAGAGTGTTGTTGAAGAACTTTTAGACTTATTCGAAAACTGTTTGTTGTCTATACTCTCCTAGTTTGGTGCCTTAGATAGTATACTCTGCGACGGCCATTAGTTATAGGATCAATAGGTCTATGATTTGATAAGAGTCTTGGTTAAGTGTCTTGATGTTTGTAATTACTTATTCACAACGTTCATTAAAGTCGTTGAGCTACTTCTGAGTTGCAACAGTCTATTTAAGAGTCTCTGACTTGATGTTGTCTATAAAGCCTATCGCAGTGGCCTATACAGATTTGGTCTCTGTTGTTGGAAGGGTTGGTGGACTAACTGCTGCGGCAACTGTCTTGGCTACTTATACAACTGCTTGTAAAGGTTATATGGTCGAATACATATTTATGAATGTGCTAAAAAATTCGTACGGTCATTTAAGTCGCTTATCAAACTTGAACCATATAGAGGTCATAGGTTATGATTGGACATATAGGAAGTTGAATCTGTAAGCATCCTTCTTGTTCATATCTGTCTCATAATATCCAGTGTGTTGATTATATAGCTCTATAAAGGACTTTACATCGAAGTCAACTGAGTCAAGTGCTTATATGGCTCCATAAATATCCTTGAGCTTCTCGATTGGTATGCCTCTAAATAATAGAAACGAGTTCATAATAGTTTTATAGCCTATCTAAAGTGCTCCTGGAGAGTGAATAGATACGCCTGTATAAAAGAGACTCAGATGTCTTCGTTTAGCTAGACTCTAATATAAAGTGTTTCCAACATCTCTAAACAATTTTGAGCCTGTCTAATCATCGATGATCAAAAGGATTTTAGGACGTCGAATCATATAACCATCAAACTCCTTTACAATAGACTATTGAATTGGATTAGCTTGTTATAGTCCATAAGTAAATCTAGAACCGAAGCTAGAGACTTTGTTAGATGTTATATCCCTTAGAACTGTTAATACTTATTGATCAGTCTCCTTGAACTTTAGTTCTGGATACTCTTACTTGAACTGTTCTAGTTAGTCTAAACACAGTAGTATAAGTTTATATTATGGATGATTCTATAAGACTTATTTAATGTTCAGTTGATTGAGAGTTCCTTTATGTCCTTCATACTTCTCTTAGTATATGTCCTTTGATATTTGTCTCAAGAACTTCTATGCATTTAAAGTCTCATAGAATCTAAAATTCATTTAGGTAATCGAATCAATTATACTTAGTACATTATCATCAGTTGCTTCTATTAAAATCTTCTAGTCCTTATGAGCAAGTGTATTATCAGTGGCCGTTGATGGACTCATGAATATATAATGAGTAACAAGTCCATTACATAGAGTTGGTTTATCTAGATCATATGTGGTTGATTTAGACCATTATACAATAGTGTCTGCAACGTTCTAAAGTTGAGTTGTCTTACCACATCCAGGAGCACCGAAAAAGCCTATAAAGCTAAACGAGTCAAGAGGAAGCTTACAGTTCTTTAGAGGTTCAATTGAGTCAGAAGTCAGGTTGTTCATTATGGTTGATGTAAAAAATTTTAGGCGATCACTGAGACTAGAAGAGTAATGATGAACTCTGATCTAAGTCTTGTTCTGATAGGTTGTATAAGCCCTTTTCAAGTTTACTGACCCTAACGCTTGTGTTCTTACCTAAAGTAGTATTTATATTGTATGCAGGAATGTTATTTATATATGATACAGTTCGCTTCAAATACTTATCACCCGTCCATTTATATAGATCACAAGTCTCAGTATCGATGAAGAAGTTATCAAATGAGTTCTTTCCGTAAGTCTTGAACGGAACACATTTGTCTGATAGTTTTATGAAGTATTATGCAGTATGTCCATTATAAGAAGTTTTGTTCATATTGTTCTGACTGTTAGTTACGTATCTGAGATTAGTCACTTAGTTGTTGTGTCTGCATCTATCAATATGATCAACCTCATAGTTATCTGGACAAGAGCCTAAGAAGGCCTCTGCTACTAGACGATGAATGCGTATAGTGTCTTTATCGATACGTATTTGGTAATAACCGTTACCCATACATATTGAAGGTCTTTTAGTGAGGTCTTCGTTATATACGAGACGTCCGAGGCTTGATATCAATAAGTCTTAATGACCTACAACATACTTGAACTGTTCATCTGGCTTACGATCGTTTGCAGCATCGAACAAGGAGTATGCTCTTGACTGATCAAATACTGGTTTATACTCTATAACTTCCTCTCTTATATACATACTATCTAATGAGTCTAATGAGCTTGTTGAGGCTTCTACATATGAGATGTTGTGTGTAGTTTACATTACTCTATTGCCAAAAAAGTCAATTTCATCGTACGGATTTAATGTATTCAATAAGGATATCTAAAGGAGTTTGAGTAGGTTTCATTATGATAGTTCAAAAAATCATTTTCAGAGTGTACTCCTTTTATATAGTCCTTATATGTCTTTAAGGATTTATTTGATCTGTTCTGTTATAATTGTAACCTATGGTGTAATGGTCTTCAATGCAGCTTCATGAGCACGTAGCATTTGTTCAGCAGCATATAACTCTTTACTAAGTTTCAGTGGAGTATCTAGAGTTGGTTTGAAGTCATCTTGAGGAGCAGACATTTATAGTTGATACAAAAAATAAATTCAGTCATCTCAAAAGTCCATTCCATCAAAGTCATCAACAGTTAACATTTTAGACTTCATTGTGGTGTTCTTAGGTCTAGCATCAGATATTTATTTGAGTCTAAGTTTATCAACAATCTCAGGCTATACAACTAATGGACAAGTGATTGGGAAGTACTAAACTGTTTCTCCAATAGCATTAGTAACCTCTTCGAGTTTGTTATCTATTATGAAATATTGGAACTATCCTTTATCAGCCTTTGGAGCAAGTTTGTTAGCAAATGTTTGTGGCATATCTTCTGGACACTTATAAGCATACACTGGCTTGTTATCCTTGAAGAATATTACACGAAGTATACTAATGTTGTATCCGAACTAAGTCTTGAAAACTACTGTTGAGTCTACGTAGATGTGTACATAATCGAAGTCCTCTTAATAAAGGTTCATAACCTTCACACGATTGAGGAATCTGTCTTGATATTTAACTGGTTCGATTGGTTCTTACTTGTTGTTATTCTTGATTAAATCATTCAAAGCAAACTTGTTCTTGTATTGTTTGTTATTCATTTGGTTATTCATTTGGTTACTCTATACTAAAAAAGTCAAAAATTGTATAAGGATTCACTACTTCTTCTCGTTATCCTTTAGAGGAAACTATAACTGTCGTATGAATGATCCTTTAGTAAACACTTGATATCCTTTATATTCAAATATAGGTTTGGTTGCACAGAGATCAAACTTGATAGGCTTTGCTATATATAAGTACTAATATAGTTTGATGAAGTCTCCTTAGAAGTTTTCATCTGCTTACACACTTATAGCTCCATCAGATACACCTTTCATACGCACGTGATAATCATATATATGTTTAGAAGCATCTATAACAAGTCTAGCGCAATAGACCTTCTTGGATATATATACTGCTTGATCAGCATATTAGACCTTACCAAGTTTACTTTAGAAGTCACTGTGGAATTAGCCCATAGAAGAGCCTACAAGCTTTCTGTTATATTTAGTTTAATAAATAGTTTCAAGTATATCTAATGATGCTTTATCAATCTACATCGAATCTGTGTCTTGATAATAAATGTCTAGCTTGTTATCTTCAGCTGTACACATCACTTGGTTCATTATACGTTTAGATACACTCAGAACAAGAACACCTCCAAATGTAAATGTTGATTGGTCCGAGATTTCTTATTTAAGTGTTACAACATATTTGCCTCCTGTTTGTTCAACGTTGTCTATATTAGATGATTGTTTGAGTACAAGTTTATAGAATTCAAGTTTGTCGAGTACAAGAGTTTTGGAAGGATGTATCTTCTCGATCATTTTACCATAAGCACTATTGAGCATGAGCTTGTATATAATTTAGGCTGGGTTCTCTTGCTTCTTGAGCTCTACACGTTTATTGAACATTTATTGAACAACATCTCTAATTGTATAATTACGTTATTAGAAATATACTCCAGATACAATTTAGTATTCGATGTGTTAGAACTCTACAAGGTCTTGAAGAGACACTTGGTCATAGAAGTATGAGATGGACTCATCAAAGTTATTTGAGAACTATCTAACACCATCATCATCAATTGTGCTAACTAATGGGAATTGTCTTGGTATGAATTGTTGACCTCGTTTGAGCTTGACTTCTAAGTATAACGTCTTCTGGTCTGGACTGTCTTGTTCAAGAGTTATGTTGAATAGATTTGATGGGTTGTTATAGAAGGCTATTTATTCGGTATTTAATGAACTTGCTGGACCTGTTGGATAGTACATGACTCTCATCGCTGAAGGATATAGAGAGACAGCATCGAAGTCTACTATTTATGTATTTGGCTCAGTCTTTAGAACACGTCTGTTTGATTAAGTCATACAACGACCACCTATAACAAACTATTGGAGGAAGTGTCTAAGAAGTCCAGAGACCTTATAACATCCATTAAAGCATCCTAGTTTATATTATACATCCATAGCCAATGATGATATAGTTAAGTAGTTGTATAAGTCTAATTATATATTTAGTGGTTCATATTGTTATCTAAGGTTGTTTCTAAATATCATTACAGCCTTAGCAGGATGGTGCAGTTTTTACTGCAAGGAAACCGCCGACTGGATTGAATTAATATTTTACAAAAAGAATACCATGATATAATTAGCAATATTTATAAAATATTGGAAATCAAATTTCACTACTTTTATCGAATTTATTTTTGCAGCTTCCTTCAGTTCGTCTCATCCTCTTCTGCAGTAGTAGTTGGGTACCTCCATAAGCTCCACGCCAACGACTTTTAAGTTTCCTTTTGGCTTTCGTTCACAAAATTTTATATTTTCCAAATATTTACTTCTTTGAAAACTGAAAAAAATTGCATGAGCGAATTTTGGATTTAACTCTGGTTTTGATATAGAGAACCCATGCGGGAACATAATAACACGGGCCATCCTGACTTAGTTATTTCTTCATGAGAGGAAAAGAACTTTAAGATTTCAACTTTAAAAAGAAGTTCAAAGTATCAACTTCTTTGCGTTGTTAACAAAGACATCGTCTTTCCGAACATTATATGTGGTCATTTCGCTGTCAGCTACTAGTTAAACAGAATTAAACTATAAATTAGTGAAATTCTCAAAACGCTTGAAGATGACTGTTTCGAATATCATGGTAAATACAATCGTCAGGTGGGTTCAGTTGGTGAAGTTATTGGTCGTGGTTGACCTAACTTTGAGTGAAGAATTAATTTATTTTTGAACTTTTCATTAATTCTGAAGGAACTAAAGTCCAAACAACTCATATTCTTAGCTCATGAAATTTTTACTGTTCGGAAGCAACAATATCCATTGGCTTGTACTAGTTCACAACAAAGGTTGAGATTTAAGTAAAATTAACTAAAAATCAAGATTCGTCTTGATTTAGTATTAGTAAACTTCTGTATATCTCCAGTTACGAAAAAGCTCGGTTTAAAAGCAATTTGGAGGGTCCTGCTGCCATCACGACAGCTGAATCTAAAACTGATTCTAGTTGATTGAATCATATGCGTAAAGTTATCCAGATTGTTCTCAATAACTTTGAGCCTCGAGGGAATGCTCTAAGATGGGTGGCGAATGCTGAGCTCTATTCACTCGGCTCATTTGCAACTCAGTGAAAAGTAGAGGAGTCGCTGAATGCGTGGTCCTGCGATGCCATGATTTCTGGTAAACTCAAGAAATTAGGTGTTTGCGTAACATTGTTGGGGGTATCGACTGTCTTATATTGCTTCAGAATATATTTCTCGTGACTCATCTGTTGACTAGTATTTGTTTCTCAATTGGTGGTGTCCGAGTTGCAGTAGGTACCAGGTTCAATAGAAAAGTGATTTTAAGCTTCAAATGTAAAATTCGTCCATTCACTCTTGTGATGAGCAATGTCGCCTCAATTCATTAAAAACGGAGTGGAAAATCTTGATTGATCATGCTCAATACTATGTTATTTAATTATTTTAATCCATTTCAAAAGCTAAATATGAGCGCTTTTCTATTTTGTGCCACTGTAACTAGTGAATTTTTGAGTCGAGATTTCGTCATTTTGCACACTTTTTGATAGTTTTACTAAATTCAGAATTAAAATACGATTAATATTATGCATCAACAAGTAATAAATGATGTAAACACAGCTAAAAAGTGTTCGCAGAAACATATCCTGATTTTATTTCGAAGCAAATATTTGGGAAACGACTATTAAATGTTTTAAATATATATCACTCACGACTATTTGGACAAAAAACTCAACATCCTGCCTTAGCTAGAATTTTGACGTCTTGTTCACAATAGAACTTACAGTACTAGTGCATATCAAATGTGTTGTCATCTAATAAGGCCTCAGCTCTGTTAATGGCTTTTGTGAAGTCTTCTCTAGTTGTACCAGTTGGTAAATATTTAAGAGCATCATTGATATCACCTAAGTTCTTAAGGTATCTGAGTTTAGTGTAGTAATCATATGGGAACAACTCTTTATAATATTTCTATTGGTCTTCTATACTAAAGAACATAGAAGGCAATTTAGATATAGATGCATCTGGACTGAACAATCTATATGAATCTCTAAATACAATTGAATAGCCTTTACGGTATATAGTGAATGCAAGTTGTTTGGTGCCTTATTGGATAACATCGGATATCGCATATTTAGTTGACAATATGAACTTACAGTCATAAGAAAGGTTATGGAAATATATTAGCACAGACTGCTTTGGAGTGGAAGAGTCGTATGAGCCATGATGTTTGTCTAGGTATCTAATTAAATAATGGATCGATCGAGCAGTTGTAACATTTTCACCGTCTTCAGTATAGCATAACATAAATGGTTCATGAGCTGTACTTACACGTTATATTTCATTGGTTGTCTCATCTATATGGTCTTCACCTGTAAAGGTCTCGAAATCAGCGAACAAGACTCTATCAAAGCTTACATCCTTTCTGGGAACATAATTGAACTCCTTTTGATACTGGCTGATGTCACTAAATGAGCCTCCGATTAATTATTTAGATACTTGTTTATAATTATGTATGTTCATATCATCTATAGGCTCTAACAACTTCTATCTAATCATAAGTGTTAATATCTCTCCCATATATGTTGTAGCAGGTTGACCATTAACTTTATCACGTGTTACGAAACAGTTTGTAGACTCTCTAAATAGTTTGATATTGGTGTTCCTAATAAATCTTGGATCATCCTTGTACTAATTATAATGGTTGATCCACCAGGCTGATATTTGTACCTGTTCATTTAGGAAGTAATGGTTCTCAATAAGACCTAATCGAAGTTTCGGAGGAAGGTCAAGACCAACACAGTCTTCTGGAATTACTTAAACAGTTGTCGAGTTTATGTTTCGATCAGCTCTTTAAACAACATTATAATCATTCACAATTATACAACCAAGGCCTTTTATCTTCCTTAGATTTAGTACTGCTAGATATTTAAGGTCTTAACTAATTTGGAGTTCAATATTGTTGACCTCTTCTTTAGTGTATACTCCAGAAATTCTTAAACAGTGTATAAAGCATTAGACTTCTGATAGCTTGTTATGTTCATCGATAGTATTGCCTATTTAATATTTAGATAGATCAAGAGGGGTAGTATTTATATAGTTCAGATAAGCACCCTTTCTACGTTTACGTTACATATCACCTGCGACTGTGTCTTTGAGTTCTTGGAGTGGTATGATTTAGACTGATATGGCTTATGCAAGTGAGAGACTACATTCTTGATCGCTACCAACTTATAAGTCTTCTGAAATCATGTTGCCATACGTCTTAACAAAGTCGTTGAAGTCTCTGATGGTTGATGATCTGATCTCGAAGTTCTTAGTCTTGAAGTCTACTTCACCGTCCTTACTAATAGTTCTGTATGTTACAATTAAACGCCCCTTTATATATTATTTAAGTATTAATGGACAATACATTCTAAAGAAGGCCACTTGATTAGCATTCTCATATGTATGTACTTGATCGATAACCATTTGGACTTGTTCAGGAGTTAGAGTTCTTAGTTCATCATATAAATCCTTTTGAGTAGCCTATATTTAATTATACTTGTCCTCATCCTCTATAAAGTTGTTGCCTTCATACTTGAGCCTCTAAAGTCTTCTCATCTCCTTTTATCTCTTGGTCAATTTTGACTTCATAGTGGTTTTCGATAAGGCCTAAGTCTTGAGGTCTTTAATAGGGATGTTCTTGGGCTTTATGTTATTAAACGGGTTAAATGGTTGATTGAGCTTCTATATACGAGACTCTATCTCATCCATCTCATTACCAAGTTTGGTGAGAGCCTTTCTGTCTTTGGCTATAAGTGCTTGATCATACTTGATCTATAGCTCAGCTAATTTAGATTCCAGTTCAGTTTACATTATTACTTAGGGTACAAAAAAGAAGGAGTCATCGAATAAATAGTTTGTTGATATATCTAATAAAGTCTTATAAATCGAAATCTGTATGAGATGGACCGGTGTTCTCATATTCATATAAACTGATCTCAGGGTTATCTATATTATTATATATATGACGTTTATAAAAGCTATCTGTACAATCAAACTCAGTTAATGGAATTGCATTTTCAAACATAAGTGGTTGGAGTAGACTATATTCATAATTCAACATCTTATGTAGTTGTTAGTGTTTAATAAATGGTGAATAACATGAAATCCAATCACAGTTCTATTTAAAGTAATCGAGCTCTTCTTTAGATACAGTTATCAATAACAGATTATCAAGTTGGTTATCAAACTCATTGCTGTTTATATGATGTACTATTTAACCTGATGAAGTAGGTCTTAGCGTATATAGATGAATTTAATTTCTACAACCTCCAAAACTCAAATGAATATCACTGTAGTTCTGAGTAATTATAACTGGGTTCGCTTTATAATCTCCAACGTGACATATTGGAACAAGGAAACAGAAGAGCAGACCAGAAGTTATTTAGAAGGAGTCTTCATAGTTTACTAATATTTACAAGGACTTATATATAACAAGTGGTATAATATCCTTAGCTGCTTTATATAGTTCAACATCAACAACTTCCTTATTCTCCTTGCTTGTAATGAACACACATCGTTGAAGGACATTTATATACATTTACATTATACTCTCTACAAGTTCATTTGAATGTACAAACTCAGTCTCGTTCATTTATGGTATGATATTTAATAGATGTTATAGAGATGTTATAGATAAATACTGAGTTAGTTCGTTGTACGTTTATATAGTTAGGTTCTATGAATATTATTAGATACTCTCTAGGAATTTAGTTTACATATTGCTAATGGTATAAAAAACTTCACGGAGGACATACAGGCTGGATATATGAAGGCTCTAATATAAATACTTGTGGTTCTTCATCTTTGTATATTTATATGATCTTCAGTTGTTGTGGTATCTAGAAAGTTTGTAACTTCATTGATTATGTATGACTCTAAAAAGTTCTATATTGATTAGCGGAGTGGTAATCAATTGATAAATATAAATATATAAATATATATAAATACAGTTTTGGACTGTTTGTAAAACCTACTCACGAATAATACCGAGAGTTTATTATTGGACGTTAATTAACGGTCTTAATTATATATTTACTCAAATCTACTTATATATATTATGTTCATGATATCACTTCAAGTTTTTACTTAACCAGACACCCACCGCAGTGCCCTTATATTAAGTCCTAACATAGCGAGGTTAGAGTTCTTTTAGACGCGATCAATCTTTTATGAATTTTAATGTCTTGGGGATTGAACCTGGGACCTTCGCCGCGTGCGCGAGAGTTCTTCCATCTCGGCCGTTTGGCATCATTATATAGTATAACAAACAAACGTGAGTACAAAAATCAATTAAAGTTACCGAGCTAAAGCTGTTTGAGTGAGATAGTTGTAGATACAACAGTCGGTTATACTTTAACATGGACTCTAAAGCATGTATAACTGTTGCCTTCTCTTTATTAAATTCGTTCGAGTTATATTCTATGTTGATACAATTATAAGGAGGTGGGATCGATCCAGAGATCACTGAATGTATACTTACCATACTTCTTGAGCGGTACGCATTTATCTATAACTGACTAGTCAACTTTTATACGTTCTTCTGGTTAATATCTTAGAATCGGTATCTCATTAGACTTCTATATAATCTCTTATGTAATAGTGAATGGTGCGATTAGAGGAAGATCATTAGGTTCATCATCAATAATAGTTATAGGCTTTAGATGTTGTCTCTTGGACTTGACTTCTTCTATATGTTAATTAATACGTTCATTACGTTTAGTTATTTATTTAGAATGGTGAATCTCTTTAAGGGATGGCATGTTTATGATATGATAAAAAAGTGTAAACAGAGCTCTTGATATATATACACTCTCATACTCGCTCACATCAGCCTCGTCACTCCGTTCCTCATCCTCGTTCGCTCACTCCCACTTCAGAAGAAGAACTTTGAAGTTGCCTTCTGAGTTGCCTTCAGAGTTGCCGACTGAGTTGCCGACTGATGAACGAAGTGAAGAAGGAGGCTTATGTGAGTTGTTTGTATGATGAATGTATAAAGCCCGCACTTCCAGGAACGTTGTTCAAGTGTGTGATTCAGTGTGGTGCTCAGAGGGTTTGTGTGGGTCCTTAGCGCTGAGCGGCTGTCGCCTGGCTCCTCGCTCTCCAGTATATGAATACTAGTTGGATTTGATTTAGTAGTGTGAAAGGGTATGAGGGTTGGAGTGAAAAGTTTGATTGAGGTGCGTTCCTGGAAAGCGGGCTTTATACATTCATCAGAATTCGAATACATTGGAGAAAAGCTGTACGTAAATCCGAGTTGTGTCGATCAAAAAGAGTACCCGACTCTTAGCTTACATCTGGATGGAGTTCACAACGTTTCCAATATCAAATGCATATTTGACATGAGCGGATTCGCGCGGGTCACGAAGCCGATAGAACTAATCTCGCTCGTAGGTTGCACGATATATTTGGAGCAGTTCACAGTGCATTCCAAAAACGTATCGCTTGAGAACTGTGTTATTTATGGCGAATCGCAGCTGTTCACGTGCGAGAGTCTCCAGCTTTCCGTTTCCGGATTTCAGAATCTCGATTGGATTGACGACAGTAAATGCAAGAATATAAGCCTTGCTGTAAATTAGTTTGATCAGGAATTCTATTACTAATTGAAGTATTTGAGTAAATACTAGAGCTTAAAGCGCGTAAACATCTCTGATTCAACCATTGATCTAAGTTAAATGAATATTACACTTCCTATGCTTGTATTCAGAAGGTGCGAGTTACAAAATTTAGCTACTACTCAAATGAAAATGGAAGAGCTGAATATTTATGATTCATAACTCAAATCTTCTCAATTAAAGAATTCAAATATTTCTAAAATGTACTTGCAGAACTATTTTGATGGGGAAGACTTCAGTTTTTATTACTACGGAACCCCCTTAAAAACAATTATTGATGACCTTCCAAATGTGGATTAATTAAATATGTCCGAGTGCATTCTGAAGTTGTGCACGTTTTCTGTTCCGAAAATAAACAAGTTTGAATATTATGGAAACCGCTCACAATTAATCTCTCTCAAATTCTTCGAAAACATTCAGTAAATTAAAATTAATAACGAGCCTGATTTTTTGAAAGAATATAAAAACTAATAACAGAAGCACAAGAATATTTCTAGCTCATAATTGGGAATAATCGAAAACTAAAGTTAAATGCAGAAATTACACAAAGAACTCATAGATTATGCCAGAACATATCTGAAAAATGCAATTAAAGTTTTATAAATGGTGTACAATGGGGTTGAATGAAGCTGAATTAAGTTATAAATAGTTATAATTTTAACATTTGTATTGTAATGGAGTGAAATAGATAAATATGCTTATATATTAAATTACCGTGCAATATATATTTTTCACTTCAAATGTACTCATATACAATAGAAGACCAAGATAATCTAAAAATTGGCTTATACTACGAACTTTTTTGTCATAACAACTTAAGTTAATTTTACGGAAAGACGTTTAGAACTTTAAAAATTGGTTTAAAAGCTGTTTAATCTTACGAGTTTATTCTGAAATCGTATTTTACAAATATTGAAGAAATTAATTTGTTTGAGTGTTTTATAAATTTGGATTCTGCGATTGGAGAGTTCTAAAGTATAACTTTTACAAAGTGTAATATAATTGGAAATCTAACTAACAAGTTCAGTGCGAATCTAATTATAATTTAATCTACTTTATCGTTATAATAGCTTAAATATGGATAAATATAACGAATTAGTATTAGTTATGATAAATACATGAAATATAACATTTGTTACAAAGGCGTAAGTAAAATGACAAACTTATATCATAGGCTCAATCATTTCTAAAGTGACCCATAAAAAATAAAACAATACTGATTTCATTCATTTCATACATTTTGTGATTTACATTTTTAATTAGCCACTCCCGCACAAGAAGATATGTTACGCAAACAGTGAACTCTGAACATAGCTAATATTTCTTTCATATTTATCAGTGAATAAAACAATAAATGACTAACTCCTAATAATTATAAGTTCGTAAGCAAAAGTTATGAGATATTCGCTTCAAGTAAGCATTTGCTCCAAATTACAAAGTATAATAGTTGAATAAGACTAATTTGCAAAACGAGATCTGTATATGGGTAGATATATCTTAGAAAAAATGATGCTAAAATAACTTCATTTTGCAGTCAGCGAATCTTACAAGCAACAGCAAAGAAAGGAAAATAAATTAAGTATTACATTCTAGAACGTTTCACGCATGGAATATAGCTGGATTTCAAGCTCAATTACTTTCAACCAATAAAAGTTGTTTTAATGCTTCTATTGATTGAACTTTAAAAATACAAAGATATTTTCAATAAAATTCGTATTCCATTCAAAGTATAATTTTGTTATTTCACTGAAAGCTAAACTTAACTTGAAATGAAGATCGTAGGTAACAAACTTGAAAAGTGCTAGTTCATTTTAATATAATATCAAGAAATAACCTTGAAAATAGATGGTTTTTGAACTCAATTTTATGATAGTAAAATTAGAGCCCACTTGATAACAGTAATGGAGTTCATGCTGGTTGTACTCGTCAAAAAGTTTATCAAAGTTTTAAATTTTCACTTCTCTAATAATTTTTGATTTCAACCGCAATGTTAATAACTTGGTATACAGCTTCTTAAAATTGATGATATTGAATTAAGTATGTTATTAATATTAAAGTAACATTGTTATCAAGTTTAAAAATACTTCAAGTAATATTAAAATAGTTAGAGATTTTTGAATGGGTCGTTCAATCGACCTAGGAAAGTTGAGATATTTTGGGCTTCAATATATTTTGTGTCGAAGAAACCAGCTATTATATAAGTTGTATCAACTATGTCAAAAAAATTTGAAATAATCCCCAATTTAAAAATATTGTCGATTCTTTATTTTCAAATAATTGGAACTGTATCTGTATTATTATACTAAATAACATCAAAAATGATTTAAAAACATTGAAGTGAAATTATATAAATAAATTCAACAATAATATATATTACCTTAGATGACATATTAAATTTTAATGTAAAGCTTGTATCACGTTTGAAACACCTTAAACATATTTGATTGCGCCTATCTTATATCATATGTATGCCAATAAGATTAACATTGATCTGTAGAAGTTGGATGGAACGTGGCAATATGCAATATTTCACTATTGCGAATTTATTAACACCCCAAATTATTTATTTTAGAGCACTCACATCGAGTTTTTAGCAGATAATCAGTAATTCATTTAAAATTTTGCTGATTATCAGTTTCAGAGTGTTGAGTTTAAGCTGTCATTCTGCAATGCTGAGTTATCGCACGCATTCAGTGTTTTGAGGCGAAAAACGATCAAGCTTGATATCTCAAATGCCATTGTTAGTCTATCGGGTTCTTTTGACTAGCTAACTCTTTGTAACTGTGTTTTAAACGACAGCGCTGAATATCTGAACTGCTAAATGTTGTGTTTGAATAGTTGCAGGCTCCCAGACAAAATCCACAATATCTCCTGCAAGAATCTACTCATTCTTAACACCAAAAATATATCAACGCTCCCAAACGCAGTCGAACTATAAATGCAAAAGTGCACTTCAAATTTAAAAAAGTAATAGTTTAAAAATCTGCAAAAGATAACTTTGGATAAGTCAGTTTTTAACAATTCCTTTTTATGTTTCCCACTTCTCGTTTAAATATCAAGTAAAAGTTCGGAAGCAGGCTAGCTGCAAAAATGGGCTCGAATATAAAGCAAGCAGTTTAAATTGAATTAAACGAACGAAAAACAGATTCAACACACGAATTGTAAGTAAAAATTAATTATTATACTATTAAAAATGATTAATGACCAATATTAAATTATTTCAGAGATTATTTACCAAAATGTGAACAAAGGAGCGGAATGATCATATTATTGTAAAATTGTATTAGTATTGTCGATTGTAAAAATTGTTGAAAATAAGATAAATATTATAGTAACGCTTAGATTAATTGACAAAATATAGTAAATGAAATAATTTATCAATGAATATTACTTTGATGTACTTGAGTATTTACAACATGGATGAGATGAAGTATTATCCTTATAATTATTGCAGGTTCAAGGCAAATTTTAAATAGCATAAATAGCACTAAATATGAATATTATTATTATTTTATAACTTTATATAATTTTAGTGAATGATCACTCAGACAGAAGCGAGATAACAAGCTTATTCAATCTTGCATTCGTTCTTACCACGGAGAATTCTGAAATAACCAGCTTCTCCCCATGATGGACCCCATGAGTTACGGATGATCCAGTACTTGACTCCATTTTCTTCGCCATAACCAACCATAGTGACAGCGTGACCACCTTCTTAGAATCCGTACTTGTGTTGATAGATACCCTTAGTGTAGTACATGAAATCTGTATAAACGGTGAAAGAAGTTTGGACAGAACCTTGAGTGAGGGCAACTTTGATGGATTCTTCATTTGTGCAAACATCTTCAAACTTGGTAGATTTGAAAAGGACAAGTGGAGTCTTGTCATCACAAGTGGTTGGGCATTTACCTGTGATATTTGTGGCACCTGACTTGTAGGAAACGCACTTATCGGTTGGAACGCCGGTTTTCTTCAGGAAGTTTTGAGGAGAAGTGAGATAGTAGGTACCAGCACAACCATCACTGCCAGTATCGCATGAGACCATAAACTACTCGGAATAGGTTACACGTTGAGCATCTCTACCCATAATGCATCTATTATCAGAGAAAGGACCAACTGAAGAAAAGGCCCAGCATGAACCACATTAGTCTTGATCACGAATAAGAATACACTCTGGTTTTTATTCAACCCAGCTAAAGGAATCTGGGGCAGCTCCAACTAAATGTGTTTTCTCATTAACGAATGAACCGATCTTTGGCATGAAGGAGCGACGTACATGTTCCTCTGAGAGGCCTCTGAACTTCTCTGGGATACCTGGAATCCAGGTAAGATCTGGGATATTCTTGAGCATATCGAGAACGTCCTTGCTGTGGTACTCTCTTGCGAGTGAATGAATAACAACAAACATTATATGAGGGAAGTGGAATCGTGGGACAAACTTTGAGTTACAAATGATATTGATATGCTTATTTAAAATCATACAAAAAATTCATTTTAACATTTTTATGGGACAAAATATTTATACTTTTACATATTTTAGAGCCAAAATGCTAACTTCAGCTTTTCAATAATTATAAAATTTATAATATAAATGTATACTTATGATTTAATAACATGTTAAAAGAACTATAAGTATACATTTTTGATTTCATAGTTATGATTATTAACAACAAATAACTAAATTATAAAAGTCAACTCATATCTTTGAGAACCAATTCAAAAGTTCTCTTTTACTGTTTATGAAGATCTCCTAGTTTATAAACTCCTTCAAAGTAGTTTAATTTACATTAATTGCTTCTTCGTATACAACTTAACAGGAAGTATCTTCATATTAAGTAAAATTATCGTTTTCTAAAACAATCTTCATTATACTAGCTTTAAACACATTAGTATAACATCCTGATCCAATGGTGAATGTCATTGCTATAGGTGTGTAATTGAATAAATATCCAGCACGTTAAGCACAAATTGTAGCACATAATATAACAGAATCTAGATTGCTAGTTGATTAGACAACAATTTTAATCATTTGATTCGCATAATTTTCTAAAACAAGTGCACTTCTAAAAATTTATGACAATGGATAAATATATTTAGACGAATATGATTGTGAGCATGAGATATCTAAAACTCCTCTTTTAGCATTTTGATTTTTCGTTAGTTGTTGGGGTTTATATACGATAACAGTGGTAACTTATGTTTTCGACGATAAAATAGTGGTTATTTAGCCTAATTTTTCATCAATAAATGTTTGACAATTATTTTACATTAATGAAGTGAAATGAATGACTTGTTTTATCGTAAGGAATAATAATGTTGGTTTTCCACTTTAATTATAAAATAATCAGCAGCATAAAGATAAATAGAAGTAGAATAGCAAGTCTTTCTCATTGTAAACATTTTATTGTTATCAATATTTCCATTCAATCTATCTGCATGGTTATCAATCTCAGACTAATGATTATATTTTTAATCATTTTGATCTGATAATCGTATAATCTAAGTGCTACAAAATTTCTGTTAGTATTTTTGACATAAAATAAACTCCATGATCTATTTTGTTTGAAACAATATTGATTTCTTTGACGTATCCAGCAGATAGAGAATAAAGCTAGATTACACAGAAGAATTCCAGAGATTCCGCATTGAACTAAAGTTCTTAAACACAATTTACTGAAAGTTACTCGCTGCTTCGTCTAAGTTGATCTAACAGTAGTACACTTCAAGTTGCACAACTTCAGCACGAATTCGGTTGAGCATAATTTCTGTTAGTATTTCGTTCGTCCGTGAAGTTCTAACCGGGTCAAGTCATTACGTTGACATTTATTCTATCCGCCGTTTCTTTTGATAATCACGCTGTCAAATTTACTGTAATAGACTTATAAACATTACTTTGACGTTAAATTTCATTATACGATTAATATGCAAAATAAAACAAAATAATTTACACGATGTGACTCACTTTTGAAGGCCTCCCAGATATTATACGAACGGAAGATCAATAACCGCATCTTGATCATATTTAGTTAGTATTTTGTTTAAGAAGATTTTTTAGTTTGTAGAAGCTTTTGGCTGTGAGATATATATAGTATTTTATGATATCATCAACTTAACTAACTTAACTGTATTAAAATACTCATTCGTTCCCAGGAGAAACTAAAATATATTCCAGAATATAGACCAATTAATTCCTTATTTTTGGAATAATTTCTTTCATTTGTTCTGATCTTTCTTGAAAGTTTACAATTTCATGTTGCTATGTATTCGTTTTAATCAAATTTAATTTATTTATGCGTTTAAATTCGTTTAAATACTTCGGCTCCTTCATTATTACATTTTTTACGTTCTAAAAGAACTAGAAGGGAATGTTGTCCAGTTCCGCTCCAATTATTTTGGCCGAATTTATGAACGGAGAAGAAAACGATTTCAAGTTGAACTGGCAGTGGTCAACAATAAGGTTTTGCACATCGGGCAGTTCGTTTATGATCGTCGGACTATAATAGTCCATTATAAAGTATTCTCGCATTGTTTTGAAGCCCTGGAATATATTTTCAAGTTTCAAGGTTGTTATTTTTGCATTAATTAATTACTAGGTTTTTAAAATGGATCTTCTAACTGACAAACACTCGACTATTAGATACTTAGTGGCCTGATTTTAAATAGAACATCTTTAGATTTGCATCTCAGCTACAGTTAAGTGAAGCTTGCTCAAGTCAACATCTGTTTGTTCAAAGGAAACATTGACAAGATTGTCATACTTTATTTTTAATAAATCATAATTTACTTCAACAAATAAGTATTGCCATTTGATTCTCTCGCACTTCACGTGCCGCAGCCAGGATATGTCATTATATCTTGAAGTAACCTGAAGCTCCTCGCAGTGAAACTCTGGATTCCAGCTATTTTATACTTTGCAGTTTGTAAGCTTCAGGCACTGAATGGAACCTTTTAGTAAACTGAGATCTATAATTCCCTCGACTATTGACACTTTATGAATTTCCTTTGTTACCAGAAATAGATTACTGAAATCAAAAAGCTGAAACGCGCCTTGACAGTAAATTCCCATTGAAGTGTAAGGCTTGCTGTTTATCAAATCGTGATTCACAGTCACAATGTCTCGGGCTCTGTTTTCGTCATCTTCGTCGTATGATTCTGTTTTTTCGGCGTAAAGAACTTTGAATATGAATGATTCCTTATATTTCTAATATTTTAAGTCGTTAATAATGTAGTACTCTTCTTTGTAGGTTTCTTCAGAGTGTTCTGATAACTAAGATGCAAAACTACACATGCTCATTTCATCCGAAGAATTTGATTCAGAGGAATTTGAGTCTTCTGTCATTCGAGGAGTGGTAAGAAAATATAATTTCATTTGTTTTAATTAAATATAATGTCATGCTGTATATCAATAATTCACTTAGAACATTGAAACATTAGTATCACTATCAGTGTCCACAAGTTGTGGAAAGCTCCAAAGCGATTAAAACGTCTAGAACATGATCTAGTAATAAGTTAATAATAGTATTATTACTATTATAATCAAAACTAAGTTAATTACAATCATTTTGTAATGAATGATTCGGTATAATTAATTGTAAAATCTCTTTTAATGAATAAAATATTTTCCCACCTCGCAACATGTTCAAATATGATCAAAATGGTAGTTATCTATAAATAACTACCCGTTGTTCTAATTTCTGGTCAGATTGTTAGAATAACTTTAGTTAGTTTTTAAACAAACAATTTGAGTAAGTTAATATATTTGGTAAGATTTACTAACATAAAAATCTATACTTGTGTAATCGCGCACTAGGGCGTCTGTTTGACGAACGCACGTCTTTTTCGTGCGCACGACGTGCGAGCACGCAGTTATAAATGAGTTTATACTTATCAAGCATTTCATAAATCGCATTTTTATAGTGTCATTTGAAAGTGGTAATTTCAATAGACGGGATGAGCTTTTTATAGTATAATTAACATCAATTAATATACATTCACTCCACCATCTATTTTTAGATGAGATTCAAATTCATGTTAATCATTTATTTTTTAATGTTAAATAGCTATATACAAGAATATTAATATAATGTTGTCCCACTTCAATCAATGAAAGGATCAAAGTAGCAAAGAGACACATGGCAAGAGTAAAATATGCTTAAACTTTCATTTAAAACAATATATTCCCAACAGGGGGGTGATAGAGTACTATAGAATGTTGTATTATATTAAAATTAAAATTATAATTAACTTTACTTATGTAAGGTTTATAATTAAATTTTAAGTTAATAATGTGTTATATAAATGTAGTTCTATTCATATAATATCATATAATCGTTTAGATAATTACATGAGCCTTGCATTCTACATATGTTATCATGTTATAATGCTAAAATTCTTGCGACGCTTCGCGTCAAAACAACCTATAATATAAAACTATATTTTCACTCCAAACATACGGCGCACGGATTATTGTTCCATTGATATCATAAGTAGTGTAAAAGTGGCTACATACGCACGTATTTGAGATGCGCACGTAAAAATATACAAGTATAATAAAAATCTTGAATTCATTCTGTAATCATTTAGAATAAGTATTTAGGTCGCAATAATTGATCATTGTACAATAGATTTCAGTAAGGCCAGTGGCGACTTCAATTAAATTATTTTTAATAGTTGTGATCTAATTAATGAGCTAACAGATAAATTCACTGCTGTTTAACTTACTTTTAACTCGAATCTAACTTTTTCTCAGTTAAAAAACTGTTCTGCTCAGAAAATTAACGCGGGCGCGAACACCAATTGCAAAATAGATTTTGAAGGAGCTGCCCAACTTAATTCACTAAATGAACTCACAATAATCGGAACTGAAATAAATTTATGTTAGCTGAAAGGAAACTGGAAAGTAGTTAAAATCGAGCACTGTCAATTAGAAAATCGGTTAAGTGAAGACTTTTACACAGATATATTCAGCATTTTGAGCAGAAATCAGCAAACACTAGTTAATCTCTACTATTTCCCCTTTAATGAACTAATAATAAATCTCAGATAAGATAAAGAACTATTTGAAAGTGAACCGCTGAAACAACTAAAATGGAAAAGTTTAAAACTCACACTGAGTCATATGAAAGTAGATATACAACGGTTAACTGGTAGATTCGACGAATTAACTTTAAATCAGTGCACAATACAAAATAATGGAGCTGAAAAACTATCTTGCAAGTAGTTAAATGTATTACACTGCAATAAACATCTCATGACATTCAGCACAGATGCTTTTTACAAAACCAACTGCAAATTGATGAATATTCAATAATGTTCAGTTGTAGATTACCTTCCAATGAATCTGTAAGAGCTTCACGTTGATAATTGTGAAGTTAAGCTTTAAAACAAATGCCAACATCTGCTGAAAATTACTCTGAAGAGTGTAAACAAGATTAAATAGATGGACATGTCTCTTCTTCCAGTTCTTGTAGAAATCACATCCGACTGCAAAAGTGACGAAAAGTGATGAATGTTAAACATATTCAAAACGTAATCTAAACACGGAGAAAATACCAAACAATGATGCAAACAAACGCCAAAAGAATCGAGAAATTAACGGTTAAACGAGACAGTAAGTACTCACATCTTGACGAACTCGACAACGAGTTTTTCTACTGTAATGATGTAATTATAGATAACTTTTAAGGCGGAACCGAGTGAATACAAAAAATTAAAGTAAGTAATTCATATGGTGGAGTTGAACCTCAACATTACAAAGCCTAAACTAAATCATTATAAAATAATAAAAGAAGATTGTACATTGTAGATTGTTGATCTAATATGATATATATATATATATATGTATAGAAAGAAAGTAGTCCAACAGGGTGAAAAACATAGCGAGATATATTTTATGCAACCACATCAATAATGCCAATCGGCCCTTTACAAACAAAATATGAGCTATTAAACGGCAGATGTGTCTGTTGGCCAGA
Source organism: Hexamita inflata (assembly GCA_963988835.1). Taxonomy (NCBI): domain Eukaryota; phylum Fornicata; order Diplomonadida; family Hexamitidae; genus Hexamita; species Hexamita inflata. The sequence continues at coordinate 52,119 of CAXDID010000711.1, forward strand.
TATCAAGGGATACTATGGGAAATTAGTCGATTACATGTAACTAAACAACCTATATAAATCCATTCTAGCCAAACGGGAACGGAAATGACTCTTATGTGCAAAATGGAACAGCAGATGCCCAACGGGAAAAATACGCGGAAAACGAAATTATCCAGCTAGCGATGAGCATAGGACCAGAAGCAGTCTTAAATTTGGTTAAAGAGTAACAAAAAGAGTAGGAAAGCTAATCTCGCAGCTTTACTTGCTTGAAGGCTGAACCTGAGCTGTTAGCAGCCAATAAGGCCAAAAATGCCCGAATTTTGAAGGAAATTGAAGCAAAAGACCGGGAAGTCACTCTTAAAATCGAACAAGCATAAAAAATGGAATAACTGAACTAAGAAAAAGATCAATAACTCAACGAAAGCTGGGAAGAAATTACCAGGAAAAACGCAGAGTTAGAGCAACAAAGACAACAATTAGAATTGGCCTTGTTGTAAATCGCTTAAAGAGAACAAGAATCTTTAAAGGAGAAAGAAGATCTTTCAAATTTCTAAAAATAGATTTTATTAAAACAAGAAATCTAATTACAAGAAATAGAAAATGAAAAAATTCAGTTAATGGCTCGAGAAATTATAATATCTTAAAACTCTGGCAAACCACCTCACAAGCCAGAAAATATTTAGAAAGTGTCTGTATCTGTGGAAACACCACACAACAAGGAGGCTTAAACTGTCATGGAAACGGAAAAAGAGGCCGCAAATCCTCTCAGCGAAAACATGCCCAGCATCCAACTTGTATCTCACAACGAGATATCTAAATATCAAACTCCTAAGGCTCACGAAGAACTCAACATAACACATCTTTGTGCCAAAAAGTGCCAAAAGGAATCTGAAAAAGACGCCATTCCGGAATTACTTGCTGTACCAAAACCAGCAGACGGAAAAGACAAATTTCAATAGCCAAATAAATTAGAACCGCCGCCCTTCGAGCTACCAAAAGCGGAAAATCAGGAACTGCGCGATTTCCCAAAAGAGAAAATGCATGTACTTATTGATACTATTTGCGGACATGGTTGTAAAACTACAACCCGCAAGTTTGAGGAAATACCTACCAACCCACTGAACAACGTGGACTTAGTTCAGACCCAACGGGAATGCATACACGTCTCAAAATAGGAAATTGCCACGGAGATGGAAAAGATTTAACGCGCCTACAAATCTAGAAACCTTCACATAAAATGCCCAGTTCCAAACTGTAAATATAGTTTCAATTAGGTTTATGACCTAATGTGCCACTTCCAAGACAATTATAAGTCTCATGATATCAAACTTATCCCAAATATCAGAGAAATGATCGTTAAGGAACTTGATTCTCACAATCTCAAGAATCAAAAATTCAATCATTACTTGCTCTGCATAAATTGTTAATGCCCTTTCAGAGACCTGAAAGCCGCCATCACCCACTAACAAAAATGCATTTTCTACCATGAAATCGTTAGAGCCACCGATCAACAGAACACTCCCCAAGACAGCGAAGGGGGTGAAGCTAACAATCAAAGTGGAGAAAAACGTAGACCGGGGAGGCCAAAAACCTCCGCGAAAGGAAACAATAACTCCAAAAATCCTAATACGAACAACCCGCCTAACAACCCGAGTAGCAACAACAACGGCAATAATGACAATCCAACTATCATCTACAGTTCAACCGCCAAAAGCTCCAAATGCAGCGTACATGAGTTGTCAAAGTACTGCAACGCTGAAGACGAACTAGCTATAAGAGAGCGCGCTGAAGAAATAATCCTCAAATTCGTACATGCCCCACAAAATGCACCGGCACTAATGGACGAATTCTTAGGGCGTTTCACACGGCCTCAAAGCTATCTAAATGGCTTCGAAGAGACAGAGTATCAGACTAAGTCTCGAACAGAAGACTATATTATGTTCTGCATCAACTACAACCGATTTGGTCTAGCGTAATCACACATAGAAAGATATAACGCAGGTTATCTTAACACCTGAGCAAACATAAGAATTAGACGTCAAACACTTCTCCCAAACAAAACCCGCTGTAACTATTCACGTTCCAGCAAGGGGTGAAGATACTGTGGTACAGTCACAAGCTCCGCTATTTAAAATCGAGGAAGTCGAGACATAAATTCAGTAAATGTATGAATATACATCAGCTGGAGAATCAGGTTTCGGAAACTTGCATCTCAAATACGCACATAAAGCTTGCGATAGATTACTCATCCAAATGTTCAAACAAGGCTTCAATCAGATACATGAAGCAGTAACTATCAAGGACAAATCTAAACTATACAAATCTAGAGTTGTATACATAGATAAACACAAACTTGATAGTGATGGAAAACAGGATTATAGACCAGTACAAGTCCAAGAAGCACTGCTCTCCTGCTACCATTCCATGCTCAAAAGACGTTTAGTCAGCAAAATTAAAATCAATTAAAACTAATTTGCAATCACACCATCCGGAATGCTATTAGCCAAACACAAACTCGCTCTGGCAATCGAAGGCGGCCTTGTCGCCATCAAATTCGACGTGAAAAGAGCCTTCTCGAGTGTTAGACACGAATTGATTGAGAGAATGCTGATAGAGCAGGGGGTAAGTAATATAGATTCCCGCTATATAATGAACCAAATCAAAGCCAGATGGTCAAACAATTTCCATTAACTCCAAGTAGGAATAAACCAAGGTTGTAACTTTAGTACAATCCTATACTGTGGTTTCTCAAACTAAATCATGGAGAAGACACAGGCTGCAAAAGACCAAAATGGAAACTCATATAAATTCGCTTTGGGGTTTATAGACGACATGGTCGTAGTCACAACTCCCGACAAAATCCAACAAACTATCAACGAAACGATTGCTTTGTACAAAGAAATGCATTTAGAAGTAAATACCGAAAAATGCGAGTGCACTCACCCCAACTTCTTTAACAAATCAGGAATCGTGAACTTCTTAGGCTAAGATTTTGGGAAAACAGCGAAACCACTGGCAAAACAAATCACGGACAATCTCAAAAAGAAATTCGATGGATACGCAAAATTAGACATTCCAAACAAGGATAAACTTCTACTCTTCTGCCAATGCATCGTAAGCGCCTGTAATTACGGACCTCTCCTCGATGTCGCGGAACACTGCGCTGAGAACAAGCAGCTTTATCAAGAAATTGACAAGCAGCTGATGGCAGACATGGAAGAAATACTCCACTCAAATGCATCCTCTGATGCACTCCAAAAATTTGCATTTGACTTCAAATGCCAAGGAGGTCTTGGAATCATCTTACCCGGCGCGTACTACGATTAGATGAAGGTAGATCAAATCCAAAAGATTGACTACTATATTCGAGAAAATGGGGATCAAATTACCAAATCCAAACTCGAATAAATCATTGACAAAATAAACGCCAAAATGACTAAATCTAAGAATTTCTTCAGAGACACACGCAAAGAAATGAAAATCCAAGAAAAAATGTCAATACAGGTCGACGACACGGTGCCTAAACCAGGGTACACACTGCTGGGCTGTAGAAGAATGGACAACACGGCATTCTAGTACATGATCAACTGGGTTTTCAACAACGTGAGGGATACACCAATCCCAGAAATTTGCGAACTGTGCAAAAAACCATACAAGGAAGGCCACGAACAAGACTGTAAAAAGATCAACGAGCTGAACATAGCAGCCCACGATCGTTTTGCAAACTTCCTTGAAAGAATCCTTAGAAAGAGATATCAAGCCAGAAAAGTCTGCAAAGACAACGACAACAGGTTGGAAGACCGGACTAAACCGGACATCAGCATTGTGGTCAACGGAGTTCAGATTTATTTGGATATTGGAATCACTTGGGATCTTGATAAATACTACGCTCTCAAAGAGTAGCATTATCGGGACAAAAAGGATTAAAATGGTAACCCGCTCAAAATTATTCCGATTATAATCGGTAAGAATCTCACCATTCATTAAAAGTCGAGAGAATTCTTGGAAGAACTCCGAGTTAATTTCGAGACAATTTATGAAGAGATTGGCTACATGATAAGTACCTCTCAAACACACCGAGCCGAGCTTATGTATAGAAAGAAAGTAGTCCAACGGGGCGAAAAACATAGCGAGATCGATGTAGAGAAACCAAGTGCCAACCGCTTTGCCTCCCTAGCGGACAGTGATGTTTAATTCAAACACACTGACAGCTACGGGAAAATCTTTGATTACCTTCACGAAAAAGGGATGATGAAGGTAGCCACACAATCTCTAATCAAAGAAGTGCCCGCAAAGCCAAGACAGAAAAACTTTGAAAAAGCCCACAAAACAAAGACTAAAAAGAAGTCCACGCAAACAGCAGAAAAAGGCAACGATAAACTGGAGGACACGTCCACAAAGAAAAAACCTGACAAACCCACCCAGACCAAAGTAATCCCCAACGCGAAAGGCAATGACAAGAAAATTTAGTCTCTCAAAGAGAAGATCACCAAATTGTAAAGAGAATTGTAAAGTTAATTTGATACAGCGGCGGCAGTGATGCGTAAATTCAAAGAAACCAAAAAGAAGCATGACGACAAGAAGATCACTTAAAAGACAAATAATGCCGAAGCCCAGCCTGAAAACGAGAAGAAAAAGACTGAAGTAAGTTAGAAAGCTGAACCTACGAAGAATATCGAAGAAAAAGCGCCTGACAAAACGAAGCTTAAGGACGCTCAGAAGCAGAAAGAGAAAAAGCCCCCAGTCTAAAAGTCACAAGATCAAAAGACCACTAAAATGCCCCAATCGAACACAAAGTCTCCTCGAAAGGAAACTTAGAAAAAGAAAGAGGATAAATAACCTGTCTTAGAAAAGCCTGTTGAATAGCCAAAAGATGGTCTAAATGAATAAAAAACGATAACTGACGCAAAATAGGAAACCAAGCCAATCTTAACGAAAGCCTAGAAGAAGAAGCTCCAAATGGAATATCAGAAATAGTTTATCTAACAATAGAGAGCTAAGGAAGATATCAAAGCGTCTAAACCCTTGGAAAAAGTTAATCTACCACCGGCAATATACCCCGAAATTAGGAATTTGCAAAATCAAATAAACTAAGAAGGACCCCAGGTACCTAATCAAGTTAATGAAACAGTGCATCAAAGGCAACCACCACCAAGCAATGCCAATACAACGGAACAACCTCCCGTGCAAGCCGAAGGAAATAACGAGCAAAGAGAAACTGAGACGCGAGATCCAGTTTCTGGAAATTAAGTTAGCGAATCAGGTAAAACTGGTTCGCTGACGACTCCGTGAGAGCCCTGTTGTGTCTTTACTGAGTGGGCATAAATGACAGGTTGAGCCCGTTTTGAAAGTGGAAACACTGGCGTGCGAGAGCCTTTGTTTTACTTTCGAAAGTCTCAATGAAGTCTGTTTGTGCTGTCTCGAGGAAGTGATATATATATATATTATGATCAGCTTCGTGATTCTGTTTATATATCTTAGTTCGTGATTCGCGAAGCAACTTCTTTGTAGTTTTCTTCCGAGTGTTCTAATTACTGTGATGAAAAACTGCATGCTCATTTCATTCAACTAATTTAATTCAGAGGAATATGAGTCTTCTGTATGGTGTGGAAATAATAACTAAATATTCTAATTAGCTATTTCTTGAGTTAATTCTGAATACTACGTAAGTAATTTAAAAATTTATTATGTATATTTCACATATAGTATGTACATATCTTTTATAAAAGCGTTTAACTCTACATTATCCATTTCTTACTTCTTGCGCTCATATTGATTAATTCTCTTCATAGTATCAATATACATACTTTATGTATTTGTAATCGTTACTTTCATTTAAAACCAAACAACCTTACAACATTAATATTTGCCTTATAAATATTACAGTCAAATTTTTTGTTTGAATATGAATTTTATTCATCTTTCACAAACAGCTCATATATTTAATTCAATATATAGTTATATATTTCCCGCTTCAATATGACATACTAGAAATACACAGCGCGCACAGTATCATCCATTTATTTCGTGTATTTGTATTTGGTGTTTAAATTTCGGGTCAGTTGCAATATCTTCATTTTCACCTTTTTGGTTGTAATTCAGCTGTCGGTTCTTTCGGTTGTAATTTTGGTCGTTAAAAGCTGCGAGCCGTCTAAAACGGTGAGCGTTTTCTACTTGCTCTCCTGTTTGTTGTTTTGTGTCACGTCAAGAATGAACTAAGTGCTGTTCCAAAACAAAGTTGGTTTGATAGACGAGTGGTTTTTTTGCCTTGCTAAAGTACCCAGGAATTTTAATCGCATTCGTGTATTTGTGCAGCGTTTTAAAATACATTGCACTGCTAACACAACTTCAAACGAACTGAATGAAAAATAGAATTCTCTTTACTACTACTTATTTTATGAAATATATTTTGACTACAAGCATTCTACAAAATTATATTTCCGAGAAAAAGACGGAAATTCTGATAATTATATTTGTGTAACTATTTTGTCATTCTTTAGTCAATTTTTACTTGATTGTAGTAAAATAACTGATATATATCCCACTCACTTAACTTTCGTTTATATGTAATTATATATCAATTAATGAGTTAATTCTGTGTGAATAAGATGAAATTTTTATTATTCAATAATATTTTGGAGTGATGGTAAGCAAAGACTGAAACCCAGTAAACACTAACCGAGAAAAAATTTCAGTTTAATGAAAAAATATTACACTTTCTGATTAGCTTTTTCAAATATATAGGAAGATATGAATTCCTATCATCTTGGAAAATTATGTCGTTTTTACTGAGTTGTTTTTACTTAGAATTTTTGTTTTGTACATAGATAGCATTTTATCTTATTTATGATTTATTTGTATTTGTCTTAATATATACAGGATAATACGGATTAGTGTTAAGATCTAATTATTAGTATTATTCTTAACGTATTGATCATTTCACAAAATTGAGTGAGTCATGTTATTAAATAGAATGTACACATTTAAATAGTTATCCACATGATTTAAAAACATTCTTTTCATTAATGTATATATTAGTATAAATTACTTGCCACATGAGTGAGTTGATTAAAATATAAAATATTGTATCTCACCATAGATTTCTTTCTATAAACAATATAATAATGTTTAATGATTAAATTCTTATTTGAAAATATAGCTCCACTTCCTCATTAATTATAAATGTTGAGCTTGAAAGTAACTTACATTGATATAATTCTATGTATGTCAGTGTCTAATAAAGAGCATCTGTTAACTATGTCTTCGTAAATATGTAATAATATGTTATAACAACCTTATGCAATAGGATTCTGTTTCAAAGAATATTCTCTCACTTCTCGCGTCCAAACCGCTAACATCTCACATTCTCCTGCAAATACCATCCATTTCAGCTTGTACACTCAAAGAACTCAAAGCTTAGTATTGAATCTAGTTTACTCGGTGTCAAATCGTCCATCTTTCGCGCTGTTTGGTATCACATCAAAAATATAGTTGTAAAGTTCGAACATGTCTATAAATGTCCCTTAACTTTTATCTAATGGCTCCCTCATCTGTTTCGCCTGCGATATGAACGCAAGTTCTTCTGATTTCACTTTCATTACTTCTGGTCAAAATGTTTCTGGAATAGTTTTAGTTCCGCTGATGCTGATAAGGATTAATCGATCTCTAATTTAATTCCGCCTGAATGGGATTAATATTAGTGGATTGATTTTAAGTGCAACTAATCTAGCTGTTTTTCTTGCTGAATGTAACATTTCTGGATACGGAGAGCAATTAAGTGTATCTGGATCTGTTATTGCGTTTGTCTTCTAATAAGTATATTTGTATGTAGAAAAGGTTAAAATTTGTGCAAATGCACAGAATGTTGGATAAGGGGCGTTAATACAAGCTGGAGTAATCACAGAAACGTGTTAGATTTGCGGATAAAGAACTTATACCTACGGTTTGTGCTAAAATATTTTGAAATTCGGAAAAGTTGAAAACGACAAACAAGTTTGTACAAATTCGTTCCGATTTGATGGAGAAAGATGTTCGTGCAAGGATGACGAAGTTCTTAATGGGACTTCATGCATAAATATAGTAAAATTTGTTAACTCAGTGAATACATAGATAATTGAAATCTATAACTCTGTTACAGATTTAAATTATACAACTTCTTTTCTTGAAAATGCAACTGGAATGTTGATTGAAAGCTAATATCAAAATAAGGAAGAAATCCAAAGCTTATAAAACTTTAGCGAATAGACTCAAAATAGAATAATAGCCAGTTAAATTCTGTTATAATAGTACATTAAAAGTAACTTTACTGAAGTTGAAATTAATCTCAAAACATATATTTAAAGATTGGACAACACTATATATGATAATGTTGCTATTTTAATCAATAATATTTCAACAGTGAACAATACTTTTCTCACTGTTAACGATTATATCACAAATCTGAATTAAACTCTCATTAATGATTAAGTTGCGACTGAAATACTAAGTCAGAATATATCTTAGTTGAACCAAATAATAAATGATTCTAATCATATAGTTTCACAACAATAGCTACTGTTAAAAGACTTGAGTCTTTAAGTGTTATGTTTGAACAATGGATTCAGATTTACGAATTAACAGTGTATAACCAACTACACTATTAGCACATTGGTATGTAGCTAAAATGTTTATATATCTGTATTTGATATTGCAAATATTACAAATAGGCTCAATACAATAAGTTTTGAATCTGGTTACGTTTTCTCCAACTAAAATATTGTTCAAAACGCATATTTAGATATTTGTGGCTATGTGTACACCACAGTTAAACCTTTGTTCTAATCGTAGAATATTTTTACAAATTTGAAGATACAGTTAGGAGCTCAGATATTTAACGGTGGATCCTTGATTATTTCATATACCGACTCAATCTTAATTAATCAGATGACTATGATTTCTAAATCAACTAGTTAAATAACTCTAAATGAATAGCAGTTGAATATAATTACTTCAACATCAACTAGTACTAATATAAATAATTTACAAGTCTATTTATCTTTCGCCCCTTCAAATGGAAATATTACACTTATAAGCGATATTAATGGAGTTTTTAATATTTCCGGGTATTAAATATTAGGTGAGTATATTAGTACTCAAACCATTTCCATGATTGGACTTAAAGTAAAAAACGTCATAGTCAACATAAACTATGTGAGTTTCAAACCGAGTACTTATAATGTTGGAAATTTTTCTTCATATTTAATTGGAAGTTCTATATCTAGTACGAATTCACTATAGATTAATAATCTAGCAATTATAATTGGAAGCTGTTCCAATTTTTAGGTTTTGAGTTCAATTTCAACAAATGATTAGTATACGAAATTTTATCTGTTTGGAGGCATAATTGCGTATGTTAACGGCACTTCAACTGTAAGTGTTACAAATGTTATTATCGACGCGTATTAAGTGTTTAATACCAATTATATTAGTTATTCGGGTTTCCTGTTTGGATACATTGACTCGACTTCAAGCAGTATTATAGTAGAAAATGTGTGTTTATAACAAAATATAAGTCTAAAGTTCTACAATTTCGGTATCTTTGGAGATATTTGGGGAAGCACTTTCCTTTTGCACGTATCAGTTGTGTTTTCAGTGCAGGGTTCGTACTTTAATGGCTTTGGAATGATTGGAGTTCAAGCGTCAAATTCTAAAGCAGAAGCTAATAATTTAAGAGTTTCCGTTACTGTGGATTCAGTTTCAGGCCAATATTTAGGTTCTGTGTTTGGATTTGGGGATGCGAAGAACTGCACAATTTTTAACGCTGTTGTAGTTAGTAGCTTCAGTTCTGGTCTGAGTTACACCGGCGGGTTCATTGGCGGTTAGAGCTCCAGTTTGAGCGCGAATTGCACTTTTGTAAATTCTTTTTGTAAATACACGAGTATTCAGGGTCAGGGTTAAATTGGCGGGTTCATCGGTGACTAATATTCCAACGTTACCATTAGGCTCTCTCTGATTCAAAATATCGTTTTAAACGGCCTTAACGTGGGCGGGTTCCTTGGTGTGCAGAACGCAAACGTTACCATTTACAGCTCAAGCGTTCTCAGCGCGAATATTTCAGGCTCGTATTCGGGCGGGATTGTCGGGCGGTGCAAGAGCTCCCTCCACTTAAACGAAGTCAAAATTCAGTTTGTGCGGATTTCAGGCTTAAATTCTGGGGTTGTAGCCGGAATTTCTTCTGGAGCGTTTTATTTCAGTGGTTCTTTCTCCAAGTCGAACTATTTGAACGGGACTGGTGTTGAGGACTGCGCGGTTTTGGAGAGCAAGTGGTTCGTGAATGGGTGCTGATAGTAAATAAGTGGTTTAATATTTACCACTTTATATTGAACTGATATTTTAATATTTTTATTAATTAAGGATTAATAAATAAGTATTATAATATATAATTTAATATATAAGTATTATTATATTAGTTATAGTAATTCGTGTAATATTAATTAAAATTTATACGAATGTGAAGAATTGAAATTTTGTTGCATTCAGAAATGTAATATATTTTAGTGATGGAGCTTACGGAGGTTCAATTACTGCTTATTGGTGAGATTTTGTAGTTATTTTAATCTCAAGAGTAACATTATAAAGCCTAAAACGAATCAAAAAAATATAATAAAAGAAGATTGTAAACTATAATAATATACTATTATACTATAATATATGTACTATTATTGAACATTACTATTATTGATCATGTGTACTATTATTGAATATACTATTAACTATAATAATATAATATTATTGAATATATTTAATTTTAAGTAATCGAATCGTGAAAGTAATATGATACAGTAAATTACGTTTATAATTGTCTTCATACTGTATCTTAACATTATAAGTAATAATCTTTTTCACACAGATATACCTGGGTTTTCTTATTATAAAAGTGTTTAACTTTCATTATATATTTCAATATTTAACTTGTTGCGTTGTACTTTTTTGATTTTGTACCAAAATAGCAAACATACCACAGTTATCAATATTACTATTAGTCCGATACCAAGTGCCAACCAACCCCATATGTCTTATAAGCAATAAGAATTTTCATATTGCGAACAATATTGATAAGATTTGCGATATTGTATGCAGTAGTCTTATATAACAATATGTTGGAATCATTGAAGTGAAACAAATTTAAATTAATTATTAAATTGTATTTAAACATTCTGCTATGTTTATTATTTTAATTATGTATCCAAATGTTCAAGAAGTACTATATTTGATAATAATAATCAATATATTTTAGTGTTAAATATACTAATAATCATTTATTATTCAATATTTGTAATACACATGAAATACGAATAACATTTAAAACTATTTTGGAAAATATAGAGTCCTTTATGTACAAGTACACAGTATGAAGTAAAGAACGCATTAAAATGAAAATATCATTTTAAAATGTTCCTGTGATTGAAGTAATTGATGAGACTGAGTGTGTTATCTTTTGTTCTGAGAATAATATATTTAAATACTCTAATATTGTTTATAATTTTAATTGCAATCAAGATATTTAGTTCAGAAAACAGAAATATCAGAAATATCTTAATAACTTTACTAACAATTTGAAATTTTAAAATTATCAGGTCGTTTAATTCTTCATACACATAATAATATTTCACGCAACACCGCTTATTGAGTTCGATAAAATTGCACAGTCAATTTGTAAAACTTCATTTGTTTAAATTAAAATTGACGAAGAACTTGTAAAATAAATGAACCCATTACTTAAGAAATAACCTACAACAATACCAACATTTGAAACTGAAAGATGCACTAACTGAATTACTGAATTATATAAATACAAATAACCATTAAATTCACCTATATAACCACCTATGTTGGATGAACCAGAAACAAATGAATATATTATTTTCACGATTAAAATTAATTATGCACAATCATTGTAATATTATATAAATCGCTATTTTCTAATCGACATTATTTAAGATAGTTCCTTTGAAGTTAAAACGTACTAGATGATATTTCTCGAAAGCGTATGTCCTGGTTATGCAGAAATTATGCCATTTAAACTGCTCGGTTGCCGAAACAAATATCATTCAACATTACGGAACAAGCAGCGGCCTAAATCGCCTGAGGTGGTCACTTGCAGAAACACACTTACATTTTATCACGCTGTCAATAGCTTTCAATTTTAGTGACCTTCTGCATCAGTGTTTTCACTGGTTTGGACGGAGTATTCAATTTATGTTTTATAATAAATTTAGCGAATACTATTTAATCAATGAAATGTATTCTAAAAACGCACTAAACTCATACTAATTCTATATTTATTAAACTTATCAAATTTATACTGGCCGCCAGTATAAAACGTCTCAATGATGTTGTGCATTTATAGTTGACTAAACTACGTTCCGCTTGTCTTTGAATTTGTATCGTCATTATTTAAGCGCATATTCACTGTGCAGAATAAACGAACGTCGCTGTTAAAATTAACCCCGCATTCGTGTCTAATTTAATTTATGTGTTTCATTTTAAGAAATAGTAATATAAATTATTATAATTTTATTAACACTTCACTCAACATCCGTTTTACCAGTTAGCTAAAACTGCACAATCAGCTTTCAAAACCTCGTTTATATAAATCGAAGCAGATGAGGAACCACTAAAGAAGACAGTTGAACTAGAGCCCAAAATAATCCCAACATAATTAGGGCCAGATATGCGCACCGATTAAATTTTTGAATCGACTAAATAAATGGTCCCTTAGCTTAGACCGACCAAACCACCAACATACATATCACCTGATATAATCATCTGGTTTATCGTAGAATTTTAAAGCGTTGCGTTTTAATATTAATTGCCACTGAAGCAACCAACGTAATTCGAGACACCGACTAAAACATCTGCAACCATTATATTTAACTGCGTAATCAATATGACGTTTTATTAAATACTACTATGAAATAATCATTCATTCTCACATGTACAAAACCAAGTCTAAACTAATTGTATGATATAATATATATTTATTCGTTTGAATTAATCTATATTTGTGGCTAAATAATCAAGAATGTAAATTATGATAAATTATCGAGCTTGCAGTAAATACTAGTTATAAGAGAAATGAATATCATTTTCACGATTAAAATTAATTATGCACAATCATTGTAATATTATATAAATCGCTATTTTCTAATCGACATTATTTAAGATAGTTCCTTTGAAGTTAAAACGTACTAGATGATATTTCTCGAAAGCGTATGTCCTGGTTATGCAGAAATTATGCCATTTAAACTGCTCGGTTGCCGAAACAAATATCATTCAACATTACGGAACAAGCAGCGGCCTAAATCGCCTGAGGTGGTCACTTGCAGAAACACACTTACATTTTATCACGCTGTCAATAGCTTTCAATTTTAGTGACCTTCTGCATCAGTGTTTTCACTGGTTTGGACGGAGTATTCAATTTATGTTTTATAATAAATTTAGCGAATACTATTTAATCAATGAAATGTATTCTAAAAACGCACTAAACTCATACTAATTCTATATTTATTAAACTTATCAAATTTATACTGACCGCCAGTATAAAACGTCTCAATGATGTTGTGCATTTATAGTTGACTAAACTACGTTCCGCTTGTCTTTGAATTTGTATCGTTATTATTTAAGCGCATATTCACTGTGCAGAATAAACGAACGTCGCTGTTAAAATTAACCCCGCATTCGTGTCTAATTTAATTTATGTGTTTCATTTTAAGAAATAGTAATATAAATTATTATAATTTTATTAACACTTCACTCAACATCCGTTTTACCAGTTAGCTAAAACTGCACAATCAGCTTTCAAAACCTCGTTTATATAAATCGAAGCAGATGAGGAACCACTAAAGAAGATAGTTGAACTAGAGCCCAAAATAATCCCAACATAATTAGGGCCAGATATGCGCACCGATTAAATTTTTGAATCGACTAAATAAATGGTCCCTTAGCTTAGACCGACCAAACCACCAACATACATAGCACCTGATATAATCATCTGGTTTATCGTAGAATTTTAAAGCGTTGCGTTTTAATATTAATTGCCACTGAAGCAACCAACGTAATTCGAACTTGAGCTAATATTCCCTCCAAATATAGTTGCGTTCAAGACAAAGCATTTAGTTGCCTACTCGGCTCCAAAAATAGAACCGATATAACTACCAGTTTTTACACTAAAATTCACAGAAGTTCTCAAGTTTATCACCTCTGCATAGAGTGACTACTGATGTTGTTGTCCAATAATCCCAAAACAGTTAATGTTTGCTGTCGTGAGAATAGATAAGATAGTAGATGCGCTATATATAGAAATATTACCATAGTTCCATCCAATTACACCAAAATTTTAATATTTTTGAGACGTGCTCGTTATGTTTTGTTACAAGCACACATTATTTAGTGCAATACTGCTTGAAATTTGTTACACGAATCCAACCAGTAAACCAGTTTTGAGAACAAAGCCTGTGCTGAGCTTCTGAAAAGAGTCGCAAATTAAATTATTAACGTTTATTATTGACGCACTATTAATATAGGCTATTATTCCTCCAAATTGATAATATATCCAAATTGATGTTGTTGAGATTGAACTTAAAAGCAAATAATTGGAACTGTCTCCAATAATAATTGCGAAATTGGTAATTATTAATGTACTTGCAGTGGTAACAGCTTAACCAAATAAATATGAAGAACAGTTTCCAACATTGTAAGCAGTAGGCTAAAAACGAATCTGATTCACATTCACTGTTGCAGAATTTAGATTAACTCCAATCATTGCAACCGTTCCAGTGCTCACATATGACCCAAGTATTTAATACTCAGAAATAGTAAAAACGTTATCAATATTACTTATTAAGGTTATGGTTCCACTTGACGGAGCAAAAGTTAAATTTACTAAAAGTTTAGTTATATTAGCACTCGTTGTTGAAGAAGTAAAGATATTTATCAAAGTATCAACTGTAAGTTAGCTACCAAGTTTTGAAATGATATTCATCTGATTAACAAAAATATTACTACTTGATGAAAGAATCAATGATCCACTACCAAAAGTTTGTGTTCCGAACTGAATCTTCAAGTTTGTAAAACTGCTTTGAGACTGGAACAGAGGATAAAATGTTGAATATACATTATCATAAACATTCACAAATGCATTTTAAATAGTTTTGGCCGTGCTAAATACATATCCAGCACTGAAGTTACTAGTGGTTGATATTTAATTAGTTATGTCTTATATATCAAATGTTTAACTGAAAAATTCTTAGCTACATACGAATTATGTAATATTTATTACATAACTAGTTTAATAACAGGAGTTATTTACGACAGAGTAGCCAAACGAACACTAACAAGTTCCAGCTATCATTTATTATCCTGTAATTTAATCACAAGTACATACATTATTTACCAATGATGATTTTGCAGGACAGGTACAGACGTTTGATACATTTAGCGCATCAACTCCACAGATACACGCCCCGTTATTCACATAAGCGTTAGCAGTGTGGCATTTGCATACACCGTTGTTAATAACCTAGCCAGATATTAGATTACAAACACATTCATTACTTACAATTTGAGAGTTACTTGGACACGTGCACGTATTCCCTACTAGCGATGAAAAAGTTGGACAAACACATTTATTCCCGGAAATATACGCGTTGATATTAGAACATGTGCAAGCGCCATTTATTAAACTAGCCCCACTTGGGCAACTACAAGTATTCGATATATTAAAACTATTTAAGCCGCAAGTACAAGCGTTACTTTAAACAAAAGCACCAGTTGTTGGACAAACACATTATCCGTTAAGCATTACTTATCCAATAATTGAACAAACACAGGCAGTTCCAACCACGTTCGAGTTTACAGGGCAAACACATTAACCGGCTTATACAATTGAATTCATGGTTGAACACTGACAAATACCGTTTATACTAAACTGACCAGTAATTGCACACTGAACTTGAACACATTCACCGTTTTTCATGGAAAAACCTTGATTGCTTGTGCAGTCAATTTACTAGGTAAGATTATTTATAATATTTTATTGTTGCTCAATAAGTGAGTGTTGCGATTACAGTGAATTGTTGAAGTCCTTTAACAATAGTGAAATGTTTTAAAGAGAAGTGCTCAGAGTTGTATTTAACATCGAAACATTGTTGAATATTCTCCAATCTAATACCGTGGTGTTTGAAAGCAAATTTGTGTCGGCAGTAATATACTTCGCCAAAATATCGTTCTTTATCAAACTAATATTTTAGTATATTCTGTTGTCCAAAGTCGAGGTGTTCATCAGCAAGTTATGATCAGATTATGAAAAGTTTGATATTATTCTTTGTTCTACTTCAGTTATATTGCTCTAAATACGCTAGTCCACGAGGATAAGTTTGTTTTCAATGTTTTCGACAACTTGATCAAGTAATTATATGGTATCTTTTTTACTGCTGCTAAGTAAGTTACTCATGGTGTTTATGGATTCTACAACATCGATGCATTTGGAATTGTTGAGCAAGTAACCCGACGCACACTTACACTAAGAATCCACGTACTCAAATGGATGCACGCATTGGAGCATTCCGTTTACGTTTTCGCTATATTTCAGCATTTCGCCGCATATCCCGTACACAACGTATTAATTATCACATACGTCGCATTGAACGGATTCGTACCCGAGACTCCTTATTTCAACAACATCTTAACCAAAGCGAGAAGTTTCGTCAACACATATAACAAATTGAGTTATGTTCAATAGAATATTCGCAAATATAGCAGAAGCAATATACCCATTGTTCTTGCTTTTAAGTTAGTTGCTGCCTGCTAACTTGCACTAGCTAATTAGAATCGTGACAGAAGATTGTTTTACTATGTTAGTTAACCCAGACGAATTAATGCTACTTATTCTGAATTATATAAATGATTGCTAGATAGTGATACTTTCCTTGGGTTCAATAATCATGCTGGATACCTGCAATCCAGAAGCTATAAATACTAATGTGCATCGTTACAAATCTATATCACAAATTGTGCATAGTAGTGCCCCTGATAATACTTAGAAATATATTGAAATATTTATATTTGAGTCTTAAACTATTTATTTATCCATACTGAATCCGAACAGTGAAAACGTATTGACATCAACATTATCAACTGAGACATCTATGTGCGATTATTTAGTAACATTTGTGTAAATGAACAAATTCATATTATTAGCTTTCTATGTTATGTAAATACTATCATTTACATTCATATTGTTTAATGAAGTTACTTTTTGACAGAAACTAAACTAATTTTTATTTACTTGAATATTATTGTAACAGATTTAACTATTATATTCAACTTGTTTTAGGATTATGATAGAAGACAACATTTATTATAAATAAAAGTAATCAAATGATAAAATTACCACTGTATTTGTACGTCATGTATATAACGTTTTATTAAATACTACTATGAAATAATCATTCATTCTCACATGTACAAAACCAAGTCTAAACTAATTGTATGATATAATATATATTTATTCGTTTGAATTAATCTATATTTGTGGCTAAATAATCAAGAATGTAAATTATGATAAATTATCGAGCTTGCAGTAAATACTAGTTATAAGAGAAATGAATATCATTTTCACGATTAAAATTAATTATGCACAATCATTGTAATATTATATAAATCGCTATTTTCTAATCAACATTATTTAAGATAGTTCCTTTGAAGTTAAAACGTACTAGATGATATTTCTCGAAAGCGTATGTCCTGGTTATGCAGAAATTATGCCATTTAAACTGCTCGGTTGCCGAAACAAATATCATTCAACATTACGGAACAAGCAGCGGCCTAAATCGCCTGAGGTGGTCACTTGCAGAAACACACTTACATTTTATCACGCTGTCAATAGCTTTCAATTTTAGTGACCTTCTGCATCAGTGTTTTCACTGGTTTGGACGGAGTATTCAATTTATGTTTTATAATAAATTTAGCGAATACTATTTAATCAATGAAATGTATTCTAAAAACGCACTAAACTCATACTAATTCTATATTTATTAAACTTATCAAATTTATACTGGCCGCCAGTATAAAACGTCTCAATGATGTTGTGCATTTATAGTTGACTAAACTACGTTCCACTTGTCTTTGAATTTGTATCGTCATTATTTAAGCGCATATTCACTGTGCAGAATAAACGAACGTCGCTGTTAAAATTAACCCCGCATTCGTGTCTAATTTAATTTATGTGTTTCATTTTAAGAAATAGTAATATAAATTATTATAATTTTATTAACACTTCACTCAACATCCGTTTTACCAGTTAGCTAAAACTGCACAATCAGCTTTCAAAACCTCGTTTATATAAATCGAAGCAGATGAGGAACCACTAAAGAAGATAGTTGAACTAGAGCCCAAAATAATCCCAACATAATTAGGGCCAGATATGCGCACCGATTAAATTTTTGAATCGACTAAATAAATGGTCCCTTAGCTTAGACCGACCAAACCACCAACATACATAGCACCTGATATAATCATCTGGTTTATCGTAGAATTTTAAAGCGTTGCGTTTTAATATTAATTGCCACTGAAGCAACCAACGTAATTCGAACTTGAGCTAATATTCCCTCCAAATATAGTTGCGTTCAAGACAAAGCATTTAGTTGCCTACTCGGCTCCAAAAATAGAACCGATATAACTACCAGTTTTTACACTAAAATTCACAGAAGTTCTCAAGTTTATCACCTCTGCATAGAGTGACTACTGATGTTGTTGTCCAATAATCCCAAAACAGTTAATGTTTGCTGTCGTGAGAATAGATAAGATAGTAGATGCGCTATATATAGAAATATTACCATAGTTCCATCCAATTACACCAAAATTTTAATATTTTTGAGACGTGCTCGTTATGTTTTGTTACAAGCACACATTATTTAGTGCAATACTGCTTGAAATTTGTTACACGAATCCAACCAGTAAACCAGTTTTGAGAACAAAGCCTGTGCTGAGCTTCTGAAAAGAGTCGCAAATTAAATTATTAACGTTTATTGTTGATGCACTACCAATATAGGCTATTAAACCTCCAAATAGATAATAATTTTTATCCTAATTAGTTGTTGAGACTGAACCTAGAAGTAAAAAGTTGGAACTATTTCCAATAATAACAGCAAAATTATTAATTATTATTGTACTTGCTGTGGTAACAGCTTAACCAAATAAATATGAAGAACAGTTCCCAATATTATAAGCTGTAGGTTTTAAACTTATATGGGTCACATTTACAGTTGAAGCATTAAGATTAACTCCAACCATTGCAACCGTTCCAGTACTCACATAAGATCCAAGTATTTAATATCCAGAAATAGAAAAAACGCCATTAATATTGTTAAATAACGATATGTTTCCACTTGATGGAGCAAATGATAAATTTACTAGTAAATTTGTTATATTAGCGCTTGTTGTAGAAGAAGTTAGAATACTAAGTTATTAGGCTGCACTAACTTTAAGTTGACTATCAGGTCTAGAAATAATATTCATCTGATTTATTGAAATTGAAGTGCTTGATGATATAATGAATGAACCGCTGCTTAAAGTTTATGTTCCAAACTGAATTTTAAAGTTCATGAAAGTGCTTTGAGACTAAAATAGTGGATATACAGAAGAAGTATATACGTTATCTGAGATATCTATGAATGCATTTTCCACTTTAGTAGCAGCATTAAATATATAACCAGCACTGAAATTATCAGAATTATTTATTAATTATAATACGCTTTACACATAAAATGATTAAGAGAAGACCTCTTAACTACACTCAAAATTTGGAGTAGTTATAACGTAATTACTTAAATTACATGAGTTATTAACAACATATTGATCAGATGGACATGAACATATTCCAGTAATCATTTATTATCCAGTAATTTAATCACAAGTACAAACATTATTTACCAATGATGATTTTGCAGGACAGGTACAGACGTTTGATACATTTAGAGCATCAACTCCACAGATACACGCCCCGTTATTCACATAAGCGTTAGCAGTGTGGCATTTGCATACACCGTTGTTCATAACCTAGCCAGATATTAGATTACAAACACATTCATTACTTACAATTTGAGAGTTACTTGGACACGTGCACGTATTCCCTACTAGCGATGAAAAAGTTGGACAAACACATTTATTCCCGGAAATATACGCGTTGATATTAGAACATGTGCAAGCGCCATTTATTAAACTAGCCCCACTTGGGCAACTACAAGTATTCGATATATTAAAACTATTTAAGCCGCAAGTACAAGCGTTACTTTAAACAAAAAGCACCAGTTGTTGGACAAACACATTATCCGTTAAGCATTACTTATCCAATAATTGAACAACACAGGCAGTTCCAATCCACGTTCGAGTTTGTTGCGGGCAAACATTACTAACCGGTTTATACAATTGAATTCATGGTTGAACACTGACAAATACTGCTTATATTAAACTGACCAGTAATGCACACTGAACTTCTGAACACATTCACCGTTTTTCATGGAAAACCTTTGATTGCTTGTGCAGTCAATTTACTAGGTAAGATTATTTATAATATTTTATTGTTGCTCAATAAGTGAGTGTTGCGATTACAGTGAATTGTTGAAGTCCTTTAACAATAGTGAAATGTTTTAAAGAGAAGTGCTCAGAGTTGTATTTAACATCGAAACATTGTTGAATATTCTCCAATCTAATACCGTGGTGTTTGAAAGCAAATTTGTGTCGGCAGTAATATACTTCGCCAAAATATCGTTCTTTATCAAACTAATATTTTAGTATATTCTGTTGTCCAAAGTCGAGGTGTTCATCAGCAAGTTATGATCAGATTATGAAAAGTTTGATATTATTCTTTGTTCTACTTCAGTTATATTGCTCTAAATACGCTAGTCCACGAGGATAAGTTTGTTTTCAATGTTTTCAACAACTTGATTAAGTAGTTATGTGGTATAGTTATTACCACTAATGAGTAATAAATTACTTATGGTGTTTATGGATTCTACAACATCGATGCATTTGGAATTGTTGAGCAAGTAACCCGACGCACACTTACACTAAGAATCCACGTACTCAAACGGATGCACGCATTGGAGCATTCCGTTTACGTTTTCGCTATATTTCAGCATTTCGCCGCATATCCCGTACACAACGTATTAACTATCACATACGTCGCATTGAACGGATTCGTAACCGAGACTCCTTATTTTAACAACATCCTAACCGAAGCGAGAAGTTTCGTCAACACATATAACAAATTGAGTAATGTTCAATAGAATATTCGCGAATATAGCAGAAGCTATGTACCCATTGTTCTCGCTTTCAAGTTAGTTGCTGCCTGCTAACTTGCACTAGCTAATTAGAATCGTGACAGAAGATTGTTTTACTACGTTAGTTAACCCAGACGAATTCATGCTACTTATTCTGAATTATATAAATGATTGCTAGATAGTGATACTTTCCTTGGGTTCAATAATCATGCTGGATACCTGCAATCCAGAAGCTATAAATACTAATGTGCATCGTTACAAATCTATATCACAAATTGTGCATAGTAGTGCCCCTGATAATACTTAGAAATATATTGAAATATTTATATTTGAGTCTTAAACTATTTATTTATCCATACTGAATCCGAACAGTGAAAACGTATTGACATCAACATTATCAACTGAAACATCTATGTGCGATTATTTAGTAACATTTGTGTAAATGAACAAATTCATATTATTAGCTTTCTATGTTATGTAAATACTATCATTTACATTCATATTGTTTAATGAAGTTACTTTTTGACAGAAACTAAACTAATTTTTATTTACTTGAATATTATTGTAACAGATTTAACTATTATATTCAACTTGTTTTAGGATTATGATAGAAGACAACATTTATTATAAATAAAAGTAATCAAATGATAAAATTACCACTGTATTTGTACGTCATGTATATAACGTTTTATTAAATACTACTATGAAATAATCATTCATTCTCACATGTACAAAACCAAGTCTAAACTAATTGTATGATATAATATATATTTATTCGTTTGAATTAATCTATATTTGTGGCTAAATAATCAAGAATGTAAATTATGATAAATTATCGAGCTTGCAGTAAATACTAGTTATAAGAGAAATGAATATCATTTTCACGATTAAAATTAATTATGCACAATCATTGTAATATTATATAAATCGCTATTTTCTAATCAACATTATTTAAGATAGTTCCTTTGAAGTTAAAACGTACTAGATGATATTTCTCGAAAGCGTATGTCCTGGTTATGCAGAAATTATGCCATTTAAACTGCTCGGTTGCCGAAACAAATATCATTCAACATTACGGAACAAGCAGCGGCCTAAATCGCCTGAGGTGGTCACTTGCAGAAACACACTTACATTTTATCACGCTGTCAATAGCTTTCAATTTTAGTGACCTTCTGCATCAGTGTTTTCACTGGTTTGGACGGAGTATTCAATTTATGTTTTATAATAAATTTAGCGAATACTATTTAATCAATGAAATGTATTCTAAAAACGCACTAAACTCATACTAATTCTATATTTATTAAACTTATCAAATTTATACTGACCGCCAGTATAAAACGTCTCAATGATGTTGTGCATTTATAGTTGACTAAACTACGTTCCGCTTGTCTTTGAATTTGTATCGTCATTATTTAAGCGCATATTCACTGTGCAGAATAAACGAACGTCGCTGTTAAAATTAACCCCGCATTCGTGTCTAATTTAATTTATGTGTTTCATTTTAAGAAATAGTAATATAAATTATTATAATTTTATTAACACTTCACTCAACATGCGTTTTACCAGTTAGCTAAAACTGCACAATCAGCTTTCAAAACCTCGTTTATATAAATCGAAGCAGATGAGGAACCACTAAAGAAGACAGTTGAACTAGAGCCCAACATAATTAGGGCCAGATATGCGCACCGATTAAATTTTTGAATCGACTAAATAAATGGTCCCTTAGCTTAGACCGACCAAACCACCAACATACATAGCACCTGATATAATCATCTGGTTTATCGTAGAATTTTAAAGCGTTGCGTTTTAATATTAATTGCCACTGAAGCAACCAACGTAATTCGAGACACCGACTAAAACATCTGCAACCATTATATTTAACTGCGTAATCAATATAACGTTTTATTAAATACTACTATGAAATAATCATTCATTCTCACATGTACAAAACCAAGTCTAAACTAATTGTATGATATAATATATATTTATTCGTTTGAATTAATCTATATTTGTGGCTAAATAATCAAGAATGTAAATTATGATAAATTATCGAGCTTGCAGTAAATACTAGTTATAAGAGAAATGAATATCATTTTCACGATTAAAATTAATTATGCACAATCATTGTAATATTATATAAATCGCTATTTTCTAATCAACATTATTTAAGATAGTTCCTTTGAAGTTAAAACGTACTAGATGATATTTCTCGAAAGCGTATGTCCTGGTTATGCAGAAATTATGCCATTTAAACTGCTCGGTTGCCGAAACAAATATCATTCAACATTACGGAACAAGCAGCGGCCTAAATCGCCTGAGGTGGTCACTTGCAGAAACACACTTACATTTTATCACGCTGTCAATAGCTTTCAATTTTAGTGACCTTCTGCATCAGTGTTTTCACTGGTTTGGACGGAGTATTCAATTTATGTTTTATAATAAATTTAGCGAATACTATTTAATCAATGAAATGTATTCTAAAAACGCACTAAACTCATACTAATTCTATATTTATTAAACTTATCAAATTTATACTGGCCGCCAGTATAAAACGTCTCAATGATGTTGTGCATTTATAGTTGACTAAACTACGTTCCGCTTGTCTTTGAATTTGTATCGTTATTATTTAAGCGCATATTCACTGTGCAGAATAAACGAACGTCGCTGTTAAAATTAACCCCGCATTCGTGTCTAATTTAATTTATGTGTTTCATTTTAAGAAATAGTAATATAAATTATTATAATTTTATTAACACTTCACTCAACATCCGTTTTACCAGTTAGCTAAAACTGCACAATCAGCTTTCAAAACCTCGTTTATATAAATCGAAGCAGATGAGGAACCACTAAAGAAGACAGTTGAACTAGAGCCCAAAATAATCCCAACATAATTAGGGCCAGATATGCGCACCGATTAAATTTTTGAATCGACTAAATAAATGGTCCCTTAGCTTAGACCGACCAAACCACCAACATACATAGCACCTGATATAATCATCTGGTTTATCGTAGAATTTTAAAGCGTTGCGTTTTAATATAAGTTTCCACTGAAGCAACCAACGTAATTCGAGATACCGACTAAAACATCTGCAACCATTATATTTAACTGCATAATCAATATGACGTTTTATTAAATACTACTATGAAATAGTCATTCATTCTCACATTTACAAAACCAAGTCTAAACTAATTGTATGATATAATATATATTTATTCGTTTGAATTAATCTATATTTGTGGCTAACTAATCAAGAATGAAAATTATGATAAATTATCGAGCTTGCAGTAAATACTAGTTATAAGAGAAATGAATATATTATTTTCATGATTAAAATTAATTATGCACAATCATTGTAATATTATATGAATCGCTATTTTCTAACCGACATTATTTATGATAGTTCCTTTGAAGTTAAAGCGTATTAGATGATATTTCTCGAAAGCGTATATCCTGGTTATGCAGAAATTATGACATTTAAACTGCTCAGTTGCCGAAACAAATATCATTCAACATTACGGAACAAGCAGCGGCCTAAATCGCCTGGGGTGGTCACTTGCAGAAACACACTTATATTTTATCACGCTGTCAATAGCTTTCAATTTTAGTGACCTTCTGCGTCAGTGTTTTCACTGGTTTGGACGGAGTATTCAATTTATGTTTAATAATAAATTTAGCGAATACTATTTAATCAATGAAATGTATTCTAAAAACGCACTAAACTCATACTAATTCTATATTTATTAAACTTATCAAATTTATACTGGCCGCCAGTATAAAACGTCTCAATGATGTTGTGCATTTATAGTTGACTAAACTACGTTCCACTTGTCTTTGAATTTGTATCGTCATTATTTAAGCGCATATTCACTGTGCAGAATAAACGAACGTCGCTGTTAAAATTAACCCCGCATTCGTGTCTAATTTAATTTATGTGTTTCATTTTAAGAAATAGTAATATAAATTATTATAATTTTATTAACACTTCACTCAACATCCGTTTTACCAGTTAGCTAAAACTGCACAATCAGCTTTCAAAACCTCGTTTATATAAATCGAAGCAGATGAGGAACCACTAAAGAAGATAGTTGAACTAGAGCCCAAAATAATCCCAACATAATTAGGGCCAGATATGCGCACCGATTAAATTTTTGAATCGACTAAATAAATGGTCCCTTAGCTTAGACCGACCAAACCACCAACATACATAGCACCTGATATAATCATCTGGTTTATCGTAGAATTTTAAAGCGTTGCGTTTTAATATTAATTGCCACTGAAGCAACCAACGTAATTCGAGACACCGACTAAAACATCTGCAACCATTATATTTAACTGCGTAATCAATATAACGTTTTATTAAATACTACTATGAAATAATCATTCATTCTCACATGTACAAAACCAAGTCTAAACTAATTGTATGATATAATATATATTTATTCGTTTGAATTAATCTATATTTGTGGCTAAATAATCAAGAATGTAAATTATGATAAATTATCGAGCTTGCAGTAAATACTAGTTATAAGAGAAATGAATATCATTTTCACGATTAAAATTAATTATGCACAATCATTGTAATATTATATAAATCGCTATTTTCTAATCAACATTATTTAAGATAGTTCCTTTGAAGTTAAAACGTACTAGATGATATTTCTCGAAAGCGTATGTCCTGGTTATGCAGAAATTATGCCATTTAAACTGCTCGGTTGCCGAAACAAATATCATTCAACATTACGGAACAAGCAGCGGCCTAAATCGCCTGAGGTGGTCACTTGCAGAAACACACTTATATTTTATCACGCTGTCAATAGCTTTCAATTTTAGTGACCTTCTGCATCAGTGTTTTCACTGGTTTGGACGGAGTATTCAATTT
>CAXDID010000713.1:0-89172 GCA_963988835.1 Hexamita inflata
TTATCAGCCTCGTCCAGCACCAGGACCTCAATTCTCTCTAACGTAGTAGATGAATTCAATAAGTGATCAATGAATCTACCTGGAGTAGCTACTACTATATCAGGCTCGTTCTACAATAAAATAGCCTGCGTGTGGAAATCGTTGTTCCCACCTGTGATCAGCGCACAGGTGATTTACATCCCGTTGATCATTTACTAAATGACAACAGCAGTTTGCTGAGCAAGCTCACGAGTAGGAGACAGAATCAAAACAGATGTACATCTGTACTTACCACGAAGAATCAAACGGTCGATGATCGGGACCGCAAACGCACCAGTTTTACCAGAACCAGTGACGGATTAGACCAAAAGATCTCTTCCAGCAGAAGCTAGGGGAATCGTAGTTTACTGGACCTCAGTTGGATTCTCCCAGTTCATCTTGGCGAGATTCTTTATCAAACGCGGTGAAATGTGCATGTCTGTGAATGTAGCCTTCTTTTCAGATTACGTTTTTTCTTATTACATGAATTTGTGAAGTGAAAATATCATGAATACCTAATATATAAATGTAAATGATTATTGCAACACTCCATTAAATGAAAATAACGAAAAAACTTTTATAAGAACATGTACAATCGAAAACCAAACTTAAAATTAACTCTTAAGACGAACTAAAACGAGTAATGAAACTAAATTTCCCGGATGTTACATAGATTGTAGACATTTCAGCTTTGAATTGTGATAACATTCTATTTCTAACTAATTTAAAATTAAGCAATATATAATTAGTGGCAGGGCTAACAAATATATAATACTTGCATTTAGAACACAATAATATTGTATAGCTAGATGTTTTGGAACATTTATTATAATTATAGCTTTTAGATTTAAACCACAATTTAATTGAAAATGTGAATGTTTTATCGAAATTGACTAATCTACATACACTTTACATGATGAATAATAACATAACTACTATCTAACCATTAGTTAAGTTAAAGAATCTACGACATATTAATTTTTGTAATAACAAAGTGTAAGATTTGGAAATTATGCAAAACCTAGTGTTACTAAATAATTTAGCTGCATCTAATAATTTGATAGTCGATATAACGCCTCTTAAGCTTTTGAAATTAAAATTTATAAATTTAGCATAAAATCAAATTCTAGATATATCACCTCTATAAAATATTGAAGTAAATCAATTATTTATTGGCGAAAATTATATTCAGGACTTAAGTTCAATAAGTCATCATTTTAATTTTTAAAACCAAATATTTTATCAACTTCGAAAATAGAAAGAACCAACTACGACATAAATTCAATATTATATAAAATATAGAGCTGTGAAAAGAACACGCTTTGTTCTACGGAAGGATGTGCAAAGAAAATTCAATAATTTTCAAATTTAAATTAATGCTAATATTTCTCCAATTCTTGGCCTATTAAATAAATAAGTGTCTTTATTAATATATTTTCTTTAAAACTAGTGAATAACTATTATATTTTAATATTATTATTTTGGCATCCTCCTATATATATTGTTAATATGGTTTAATAAGTTATTTTATTTATATATTGCTTACTAGAACCCCATTCAACAATATACATACATATGTATTCTCCCCTTAATTGAACAACTGTTTTAGTAAGTATGCGGTCGAAGATTAATTGAGTTGAGAGGTTTATTTTATGTTATTAATTTTGTTGAAACGAAATAATGTTAAGCTTGTCAGTATTTCCACTTCGCAAATAATTAACAAAATTCTCGAAATCGACTTCAACCATTTAATAGGTAAATTACTATTTTCGTGTTCAATATATATTAAAACATATTATTCGTATTTTAAATCACTTTATTCATTTTTATAAATGTGTGTGTACCCTCTTATGTCATTTTATTCACTAATATGCGTTTTATAACACTCTGGACACAAATGATATCCTTTGCACGAACACACATATCTGCTATTACATTATTTGCAGCCGACACATTACACACTTACTTTTGTATATACATGATAGTGTTTATATGCTTCTATTACTGGTTCTTTAATTGGGCTTACTGGTTGGTTACAACCTTCAATTTTTCGTGGTGTAGCTTTAATTTCATATTTTGTTAGATTTATTTTCATTTAATCAATTATGCTTTCAATATAATCCGTTATTTTAATTTCTTTATATTCTGGATGCAATAATTTCATCAAAGAAAACCCATTAACTAATATTACTTACATAAAATAAATAAACATCCTTGTGGTCCAACGAGTACATCGTCCTGGAAACTTAATATTTTTTGTAAGTTGGTCTATAATCAACTCCTTTATAATTATTATTGTAGTAACGAACTATTTCAGGTTGTTCTCTGGGAATACCACGAGAACTTACAAATTCTTACAATTAACAGGGTTATTTCACAAATTTTGATTTTGTATATATCATGGTTAAAGTTTTCTACTTTTTGCATTACCAGGTTTATTTTAGCTCAAAACTTCTTCTTCATGATCATTAAATATTTTATTTAGTTCTTCTAGATCATCTTCGTCATATTCATAGTCAGAATTTTCAGATTCTTCTTCATCAGATTCTATACCGTCTAAATTTGTCGATTTCTTCTAAATTATCGATTTCTTCTTCAGGTTAATCTAATAACAATTTAATATGACCATAACAGACATTAGAATGTATTTCCTCCCATTCTCTGCAAGACATTCCAACTTCATCAGCTATAAACTAATTGCGTATTTTAGTGTTCTTAGACCAATTATCTTTGACAGATCCTCGCTCTTTACCTGATATCATCATTGTAAATAGTATCATTAAGTATTTATCGAATTCTGATTTAGTTAATCTAGAATGCCCTCCATATTTCTACATTTTTCTTACTTCTGTCAAAGTTTTAATGTTATTATAGAATTATGGAGTAAATAATTATGTATGGGTTTCATAGATGCTTTCATTCATTGTTGGCATTATTTTTGTTAGGTGCGAAGTGGAAATACTGACAAGCTTAACATTATTTCGTTTCAACAAAATTAATAACATAAAATAAACCTCTCAACTCAATTAATCTTCGACCGCATACTTACTAAAACAGTTGTTCAATTAATAATATAGGAAAAGAAAAATTAATTAATTGATCATCGCAAAATTTATTTTATAAATTATATAGTTAAATATTAGATTTTGAAATATATTCCGCTTCTAATGTTACTTTAAGTTTTACTCATTACTATTTTGACTCTGGTTATTTTTATAGCGTAGTAAGTTATTCTTAAGAAATTATCGGTAAAAGACGCCATTAAAAATACTTGTCAGAAAATTGAATCCGCCTGTTTATCCTGCAAAGGGTAATTTAAGTAAATTCTCAGTAAATACCCAAAAATCTCTCAGAAATTTTCAGCTGCTAAAACATATTCAATTTAAATCGCTCCACGCCTGTTTAAATACCCCATCAAAGCACTGAATTTCACCGCTCAGAAACTAAAGTCCCCAAAATTTGCTCCCATTAAAAATATATACATTAAATTCATCTCACTTATTAACACATAACGTGAACCCATTAAAATTGAAGCACATATCGGAAACATCACCGAGGAGCTCAGAAATGAACTGCAAACGCTCAAAACGGACCTTGTGATAACAAATGGACGCATAAAATTAACAGTTTCCGGTTCAAAACTGCTTGAAACGGTTCAAAAACTGTTAAAAATTGTTCCAAAAGTTCAAATTAAAATTTTAACCGGAGAAAGTGAATAATAGGATAAATAAATCGAAAATAATGAATTTGAGTTAATATTGAACCAAAAGGAAAATTAAATAAGTGATCTGTAGCTGTAAGCTGAAAAATAAGCAGAAGACGCACAAGTATAGATTTAAAAATATAAAGAAGAAAAAGAACTGACTAATGCAGAAATTAAAGAACTCTAAGATAAATTATCACTACTCCAAATATTATATGATCAATTGAAAGCGGAAAAACAAGCCCTTGAAGAACAAATGAATTCCGAAGATGTAGAAGATTAATTTTTTATAGAATAACCCTCAACCAACCCAAATATTAACAACAATAATCAAAAAGAGCAACGAATCATAATTGATTTGAACCAGTTCGGGGATGAAGCGGGCCAAAAACTGATTAAACAGCTCCAAAAGCACATACCAACAATAATTAAAGCCGAACCTGAAAATAAAAACGTTATTGTAACAGTGAAAGCAACCGACGCTGAAGATGCAGTCTTCACCATAAGGACAATGAAAATTCAGGGGATTAAGTTACAGTGTGAACTACTTAATAACGAAACAATAATGGTTGAAGAATCTGAGAGTTCGTCTGTTGTTATCGAGGTCAGCGATGATGAAGAAGTGTGAAAGTATAAATTACAATAAAATAGTTATTAAATAACTAAATGATTTGAAATATTATGAATATTCAGTAGATGCTAATGGTTTTAGTAAATTGAAATTAATATATTCAATCTATATATTCCATCTTTAAATTCTTGGTTTTTGATAACTTAGTAGCATAATTATATTTTTATTTAATATCCGCTTCAAATGAGCTTTTAAGGTGTAATAACTTTTATCTTAATGGCGCTTTTATATATTATATATTAAAGCAAACTGACTAAAAAATCAAAATTAGAAGTCGTAAAGTAGATTTACGCGTAAATTCAGCCGAATATAGTATATATTTTTCAAAAAATGCATTTAGTATTCTAAAGCAAGTAATTTTTGTATATTAAGCAAAAAATATTGCAAACATCTCATAAATCCGCTCATATTATTAGTAACAAATCCAAATAGTATCTTAGCCTAAATGCAACAACAAAATTCGTTTCTTTTTCAGAATAGCTTATGAAAGCTGCAAAAGAACAGATATAAGCTATTTTAGCTTCATATTAACACCAAATACATATTATTAGCTTCTTCAATGAGTTACACTCTCAGCATCCTATTGATGCAGTTCATATTCATATTGTAAACCCTTCACCTACTTTATAAAACGATTTATCTAATTAATTTGCCATTAAAAAGGAAAATAACAATATTTTCATAATTTCAACAGTTGAAAATCTAAAGAAAACAATTAAATAACTGAACGACATGAAAATAAACGGATTAAAACCAAAATTTGAAATTATCGTTCCAGAACTGAAAAAACTGTTCGACGATAACGAAAGATAACAAAAATAAACGGAGATGGAGCTTAAAATAACTTAAATGACCACTTTGCATTAAAACAAAGAAAACTCATTTAAATAAACTTAAAATCAAATGGAACAGTAAATATACTAAAATTAACAGAAAATTCAAGAGCTAATACAGAAGAATACACTAATACAACAAAATACTGAACACAACGCTTATCAAATACAATGTCAAGCACAATAATGGGTCCAAAGCGAAACCGCTAAATTTAACAATGAAAAGTAACAACTTATATACTAATTTAACTCTTAATTTTAAGAACTTCAAAACCAAAATCAAATATTACAATTACAAATAGACTAACAGAATGCATAACTCGCCGCTGAGCGTGCGCGTGCTGATGAATAAATAGACTAAAATAATACAGAAGTTATTACTCCAAAAATACAAAGCTAACAAATATATGACGAAAGTAATAAAACATAAATCTTCATTAATTTAAATAAGTTTCCAGAAGATACAGGATTAAAACTGATTAAACAGCTCCAAAAGCACATACCAACAATAATTAAAGCCGAACCTGAAAACAAAAACGTTATTGTAACTGTGAAAGCAACCGACGCTGAAGATGCAGTCTACACCATAAGGACTATGAAAATTCAGGGGATTAAGTTACAGTGTGAACTACTTAATAACGAAACAATAATGGTTGAAGAATCTGAGAGTTCGTCTGTTGTTATCGAGGTCAGCGCTGATGAAGAAGTGTGAAAGTATAAATTACAATAAAATAGTTATTAAATAACTAAATGATTTGAAATATTATGAATATTCAGTAGATGCTAATGGTTTTAGTAAATTGAAATTAATATATTCAATCTATATATTCCATCTTTAAATTCTTGGTTTTTGATAACTTAGTAGCATAATTATATTTTTATTTAATATCCGCTTCAAATGAGCTTTTAAGGTGTAATAACTTTAATCTTAATGGCGCTTTCATATATTATATATTAAAGCAAACTGACTAAAAAATCAAAATTAGAAGTCGTAAAGTAGATTTACGCGTAAATTCAGCCGAATATAGTATATATTTTTCAAAAAATGCATTTAGTATTCTAAAGCAAGTAATTTTTGTATATTAAGCAAAAAATATTGCAAACATCTCATAAATCCGCTCATATTATTAGTAACAAATCCAAATAGTATCTTAGCCTAAATGCAACAACAAAATTCGTTTCTTTTTCAGAATAGCTTATGAAAGCTGCAAAAGAACAGATATAAGCTATTTTAGCTTCATATTAACACCAAATACATATTATTAGCTTCTTCAATGAGTTACACTCTCAGCATCCTATTGATGCAGTTCATATTCATATTGTAAACCCTTCACCTACTTTATAAAACGATTTATCTAATTAATTTGCCATTAAAAAGGAAAATAACAATATTTTCATAATTTCAACAGTTGAAAATCTAAAGAAAACAATTAAATAACTGAACGACATGAAAATAAACGGATTAAAACCAAAATTTGAAATTATCGTTCCAGAACTGAAAAAACTGTTCGACGATAACGAAAGATAACAAAAATAAACGGAGATGGAGCTTAAAATAACTTAAATGACCACTTTGCATTAAAACAAAGAAAACTCATTTAAATAAACTTAAAATCAAATGGAACAGTAAATATACTAAAATTAACAGAAAATTCAAGAGCTAATACAGAAGAATACACTAATACAACAAAATACTGAACACAACGCTTATCAAATACAATGTCAAGCACAATAATGGGTCCAAAGCGAAACCGCTAAATTTAACAATGAAAAGTAACAACTTATATACTAATTTAACTCTTAATTTTAAGAACTTCAAAACCAAAATCAAATATTACAATTACAAATAGACTAACAGAATGCATAACTCGCCGCTGAGCGTGCGCGTGCTGATGAATAAATAGACTAAAATAATACAGAAGTTATTACTCCAAAAATACAAAGCTAACAAATATATGACGAAAGTAATAAAACATAAATCTTCATTAATTTAAATAAGTTTCCAGAAGATACAGGATTAAAACTGATTAAACAGCTCCAAAAGCACATACCAACAATAATTAAAGCCGAACCTGAAAACAAAAACGTTATTGTAACTGTGAAAGCAACCGACGCTGAAGATGCAGTCTACACCATAAGGACTATGAAAATTCAGGGGATTAAGTTACAGTGTGAACTACTTAATAACGAAACAATAATGGTTGAAGAATCTGAGAGTTCGTCTGTTGTTATCGAGGTCAGCGCTGATGATAAAATGTGATTGTTTTGATAATATTTCCGTATTATTTTCCAGCAAACAATTAAATCTTCTCCTTCCGACAACTTATTTATATATTTATGTTAATGTTATCAATATAAAAGAGTCTGTGAACCAAATAATTGCCATAGCGATCGCGGTCCCAGCAGCTGTTATCGTACTTGGAATTGTGAGCACGATCGTGATTATCAAAAAGAAAAAGAACGTCAAGAACGTTCACGTTGAAACCCCAGGGCAAGCTGAGCGCGCGCAGTGAAAGAAAATTTAATAAATCACAAACGATATTATTAGCGAAAAATTAATATTAATATAATATTTTTTCAGAAACTGGTTCGCTTCTCAATTTCTTTTTGATAATAGCTGTTTAAATTTAGATTTTATATATAAATTGAGAATCTTATCACATAAGCCATTCTTTGAGCTTATTGAGTTGTCTTTCTCTAACTGGATCGTTTATTTTCCATCTGAGGTACATATCTGTGCAGTGGCTTCCGTTGTCAATCCATTCCGTGACGCAATCGCCTACGTATTGCCCGTCAGTCCACTTCAAGCCCTGAACAACTGCAAGTTCGCTCCATGGGTCCACTCTTCCGTTTGTGTAGTAGATATGAGTTCTTGGTGCGTTTCTGGCTCCGTACCAAGCGTTTGTGAAGTCGATCATGTCATTAAGGTAGGCGGTGGTTAAAGCTAGGTCCGGGTCTTAGTATTATTCTGCGAAGAAGGCATCGTAGCACATCTTGATGTTGGACTCAATAGTTTATTTGTCGCCCCACATTTGCGTGGAGTCGGTTGTCTGATAGTAGCCGAATTCGGTACAGGTCTACCACAACCAGGCTCTCGTGTTGAATGAATCAGCGGTTGGGTTCTTGAGTTAGTCAATGAAGGCCTTATAAGTGAGTTCTCCATAAATGTTTAATGGTTGGACGTTAGCGATGTATGAACTGATTATTTCGGCTTCGGTTGATTTGCGTGTGAGTGGCGCGAGGAATTTATTGCACATTATCTACAGAGTTCCTTCGTAGCCATTGTTGTCGTAATTTGGAGCATCGTAGTATTAAATAGAGCCTATGATCTCGGTGCTGAGGTAGCTGGAGATAACTTGAATATCTTCGGCTGTTGGTTCGTCTGGCATTTCAGTGGTGAGTCCGAAGAGGGTTTTGAATTACTTTGGATCTTCAACCAATAGTTTATTCAATGCGGTTAAGGCGACGGTGGTGTTGTGGTAGCATTGTGTGGAGGTGATTTTGACGAATTGTTCTTGAGCGTGTTTCATGTATCTGTCTACCTCAAGACACAGGCATCAGTGAAATAAAATTTAATGAATTATATGTAATAATATTATAATATGTAATAGTAATATTTCTTAGAGTTACCAAAATATATATTTTCTGACGTTATTTGGAGTGAAAAAATAACTATATGAAACAATAAATTATAAATCATCGCATTTGCATTCACTCCGCAAAAATGTAGAAGCAGAAGATATCGACTTCTGTGCTGACTCTGGTTGATTAGTTGAATTCGAAGCTCCAGCGTTTGAATTCCGAGATTGAAACGCAGGAGCGCATTACTCGTCAGTTGGACGCTTAATTGGCAACTCTCCGCTACTCAAACTCGCAAACGACTGACGATTTGAAGCGCGCGAATATTTAACTGGAAATATAAAAATAGCAGCACCAGTCAACCCTCTCACAAACGCAAACATAAGCCCGCTCAGCCGATTAGTATCAGTAAGAGCTCGCCCAGCGCAAGAAGGAGCGCACGGACGTTCAAATTCTAATTGAAAAGCAAAAAGAATAGTTCGCAAGCTCGCAGGCGGCTCACGCGAAATATCTCTCTGCGATTGAGGAAATGGAGAAAAAATGCGCTGAACAGAGGCGCAAAAAAGAGGAACTTGAAGAGGCGAACGAGGAACTCATCGGAGACATAAATAAAACGGGCAGAAACGTTTAATAATTACAGGTTAAGAATAAAATGCTCGTTGAAGAACTTGATTAACTTAGGAGAAAACTTGTTTAATGATGGTGAGTGAAGTGAGAGGGAAATGTGTAAACAATAATAATTATTTTTTAGGGGTGGGAAGTACTAAAATAATAATGGTACTGTTATTGTGTAGATGCATAAAAGAATTTAGAAAAAATTAAATATAATGTTGAAAGTGAAAATAATTGTTTGGGAGCGGAAGCATTGGAGTGGATAGGAGCAAGGAAAGTATATTTGAGGGATAGTGTGGTAACGGTACTGTTATTGAAATTTAAGAATTTAAATAAATTATTTTTAAATGAAGAGAATAGTTTGGGGAAGGGTGGGAGTGATAATTAATAATAATTATAAATAAATATAAATGTCAGAATAACCTACGTAGGTTTGGATAAAATGGCCATTTTTGATCCTTATAAGGTAGGCCCAAGTTTTAATAAACTTTCGACCTTGATATCAAAACTGAATGAAATATTTAACCTTTATAATTCACTTATTAGATTCTAAACTATTATTAGTAACTAATTTCTATTTTTATCATTCATAGAAATAGATAGGGTTGATATAATCTTAATTTTAATTATGCTATCTTATATATTACAACTCGTTTTCACTTATATTATGAAGTGGTATCTATCTTATTAGTTAACAATTATCAAATTCTAATAATAATCAAATAATTGTTGAAAACAATCTTCTGATCTCGGTCTTTGTATCTTTCATTGAATACTTTGTGGATGTTTGAGTATGATCTTAAAGTTGTTGAATCTTGATGAAATATCTGTATCCACGACCTGCTGCTTGCATTCATGTCGCACATATTGAACCGTTCTAACATCTTCTGAGGATAAATTATAAGTATAAGCCTTTGCAACTACTACTTTTATTATTATACTTGTATTATTTCAGAACTTTGCGTTTGTAATTAGAGAACAATGTTGGTTTTATGGTTCTTCAAGCAGCAACGAGTGGAATCAAGTAAGAAACTTCACACACAAGGTGTACCAGTAGTGCAAAACTACTATGCTTTAAAAAACTTAAGTTGGGGAAGTTAGTTAGATTCTTCATAAAGCGTGTATGAAATCACATGTATTGAAGAATGAGAGAACATAAATCGTAAATTATTTATATACTACTATACAGTAGTAGTTGTTATTTTGTTCAAACCCAAATAGGATGAGTCTGATATTTAGACTGTATTGGATATTAGAGCGGTATTGGAAGAAGTGTTATGGGAATGAACAAAAGTATAAACGAAAGTTAAGTGAGTGGAATATATAATTTATAATACGTATTATTATGGTTGAAAGAAATTATGGATAAAAAAGAAACCATCGAATGAAACATCAATTATAATATTAATTTAAAATAACTAAATAATTTATATATTACATTTATATATCACTCACGCACATTACAACACAGACCAATTATTTGATAAACTAGCACAATTATTTTATAATATGTTGTTAATATAGTTTCCACTTGAAAAAGAATTAGTAACTACAAAATTAGTTATTGCTTAATCATTATAACATACTATTCCAGTATGAGAACCAAATAAGCGAACTTACTAAACTGATGAATTTTGTATTTTAACTAAAGAATCAAATGTTGTACCTAATAGTCCCCCGCAATATTAGTTTGTAACTGTAAGATTGGACAATACTATTTTAGAGTTTTATAGTAATATATCGCTAGATACTACACCAATGAA
Source organism: Hexamita inflata (assembly GCA_963988835.1). Classification (NCBI taxonomy): domain Eukaryota; phylum Fornicata; order Diplomonadida; family Hexamitidae; genus Hexamita; species Hexamita inflata. The sequence goes on from CAXDID010000713.1 coordinate 11,140, forward strand.
TCCACCAACAAAATTATTTGAGCAAAATATATATGTTAATTATATAGATGAGTTGGAAATAGAAGTATTATAAAATGAACGACCTATAAATCCCGCGACAAAACTTGATCCTGAAATTTTAGTTAATGATACTGATGAATTAAATATATAAGCACTTGAATTTAGGTTACCTATTAAACTTCCAACATAAATTTTAGTGCATATAATGTTACTATGAATTACAGATATGTTTTAAATTGAACTAGTTGTTTCCTCTAAGTAGCCGAACACCCCCGCAACGCAAGTAGTTCCAGTTGTGTTCACTGAAATTATAATATTTGAAATGTCAGAATCGTCTAACTGATACCCGACCAGACCAAAGTATGAAACATTTGCTTGAATTGATAGTTATAAGGCTAGTTAATTTAATTGTATATTTCCAAAATTCTATCCAACTAACCCAAAAGAGTTTAATTATGTCGAAATTATATTTTACTACATACAGACATTTTAAATAGTAATACTTGAGTTAACAGAAATATTTCCGACTAAAATTCCAGAATCACTTACATACCCAGTGTTAATATTTAAGTAGCAATCTGAAAGATAATTATTTATAGCTATTGTAGAGATATTTGAATTACAAGCAATTCCACCATATTAAAATATGAAATTTGTAGATGATGATATTTATGTTGTAATTTGATTTATTGTACTATTTCCCAAAATAATTGCGATATTTGTTAAAGATAATGAACTATTGTTGATTTAGCTAAATATATAAGAAGATTAATTTCCAATTTTGTATACATAAGGTTAAAAATTGACTTGAATTAAATTAACAGTTGCTTAATTTACATATATTCCAATCATGGCTACTGTTGCGGTGCTTTAATATTTTCCTAGTACATGATACCCTGACACATTCAAAAGACCTCTAATATTATTTATCAATGATATATCTCCACTTGACACTGAAATACTTAAATTTATAAGCAAATTGTTGACAGTTACCTATGTAGTAAATTAAGTAAATATATTCAATTAAGAATCAGAACTAACTGTTATTAAGTTATTATCCTTTGAAATTATATTCATTTAATATATAGTTACTACTGAACTTTATGTGAGTATAGAGCCGCAACTTACAGATTAAGTTTCGATTTATATTTTAATGTTCGAAAACACACTTTAACTTTAAAACAGTGGATTCACAACAGTATAAACACCACTAATAATATTGATAAATGCATTTGTTATAGATATGTTAGAACTAAAAACGAATCCGTTACTAAAATTTCCAGAATTAATAGAGTTTGTGATTATTGAAATATCAAAAGATGTAATATAGGTTCCTTAATTACACTTTAGAAAATTATCTGTACTATCAATCTAATATATCGTTTCCTTGCAAGTTCCTCCAATAAGAGTTTAACCTAATGGACACAAACAAACGCTATTTTGCATCGTTTATCCAATAATAGTACATGTACAATTTCCTCCAATCAAACTAGAATTTACTGGGCAGCTGCAAGTATTTGAAGTATTTAGTGAATTAATCCCACATGTACATGTATTATTAATGATAAATGCTCCACTAGTTGCGCATTTACATACTCCTGCATTCATTATGAATCCGGAAGCCAAATTACAGGTACAAATATTTCCATTTAGTTATGAATATTACGGACATGTGCACACATTTCCAATTAAAGAAGAATATTGTGGACATACACATGTACTTCCTTAAATATATGAATTTAAACTCGTACATGTACAAACCCCGGCTTATAATGTAGATCCAGTAGGGCAGCTACAAGTATTTGATATATTCAAACTATTTTATCCACAAGAACAAGATCCATTTCTTATAATGGCTCCATTAGTTGGACAAACACATTATCCTTTAATCATTACTTGACCAGAAATAGTATTACATAAACAAGTGTTGCCAACAACAGTTGAATATAATGGACATACACAGGTATCTCCCTGAACATAAGCGTTTATATTAGTACATTAACATATTCCGTTTATGCTTTATTATCCTTGAACCTCGCATGAAATTTAGATACATGATCCGTTTATCATTTAATGACCATAATTACTTGAGCAATTTATTTATTGTTACAATGTTAATATTACATTATATAGATATAATACATTATTTTATATACTATTATTCAAAGCTGAAATATTGTTGTATATTCTAATATCTAAGACAGATGTATTTGTTTATAAATGAGCTTCTGTTAAATTGTAATAATATTACTGAGACAGAGCAGTTGTTTACTAGTTGCTATTTATTATACTTTTTAGTTATGTTACATTATCAAATATTCTTTTATCTAATATACTTGTATTGATTAAAAGCTATTGGTCAATTTTACTAAAGTTATTTATAATTTATAGTTATAAAAATTATGTGTTTGCAATTATATTATTTTATGTTAAATTAATCTGATTGTTCATCTATTACATCTAATTAAAAATGATATTTGTTGAGTTTTCTAGTTGTGATGTTTTGTTTTTTAAGTCCACCAATGAAGTATTAAATAGTTTTTATGTTTAAATCAATAAATATAATTGGCTTTAAGTATTGTTAATTTAAAATTAATGTGTTGTTAATTTTGAATTTATCAATGAAATATTTCCAAATATTCGTGTATCTAAAATATTCGTATTAATTTAAAGCTAATTTTAATTTAAGGTATTATTACCAAGAATACTATTTTCTATATTTATATATATATATTTTCTATATTTATGTTTTGCAATAATAAAGTATCTTAAATTTTAGTGATATTATTTTTAATTCTAGCATCAAGAGCAAGTATAGATGACTCTATATCTGCGAAATTACCAATTTAATTAATCATATTATTATCTAATATTTCTTACAAACTTGTTATAGTATTAATAATATTAACACATATAGTTTTGTTGAGTATATAACCATCAATACAACTACATTAATTATTAACATATTTAAAAGGAAACAAACATTAATATACTCCATCTAAATATTAGCTAAATTATAAATGATCCGAGCATATTCCATAAATTATTTAATAGGGTTACTCACAGATAGCACATTTAACATATATTGTTTCATTACCTGTTATTTATATATTTGCACTTTAAATCCCAAAAAGAAAAGAAGAATTATCGACACAAATATGTAATTAATTAATAGATATTTTTACATTAATTTTAACATTTGATGATATTATCCCATTATTTTAATTATAATCTAAATTATTTCCTGATAATTTACAATTTACTATAAAACAATATATATTTTTATCAATTATATTTACTATACCGGAAGATTGTTAACTTAAAAATCTAAACTGAATAAATGACGACAATATGTTTATGCTTTACTAAGCTTCTATTATCATTGTCGAAATTTATAAACCCGAAGCTATAAATACTAGCTCCGAATTTTTTACATCAACGTCACATATTATGCATAAAAGAGCACCTTACAATACTTCAAATAATATAGTCACATTTATATTTGAATCATAAATCAAATGATCTACTACAATAAACCCAAATATTGAAAAACTGTTGATGTTAATATTATTTATTTATATATCAATATTAGACTACTTTGTTGAGTTTGTGTAGATAAATAAATGTAAGTTATTAGATTTTTGGGATAAATGTAAGTTATTTTACATTTTAATACTATTTAGTTGAGCCAGCTTTTAACAATAACTAAACTATTAATTGCCTACTTATAAATTGTTCACACATATAGATTAACTATTTAAATTTACTGATTTCATTATTATCGTTATAGAAGAGATCATAATTATATAATTAATCAATGTCGACGCGAAAACGTGAATTGTGGTACATGTGCGTAAAGTACCACTATCGACTTTAATTTAATATAAAATCATTTTCTCGACTTCGTTTACACGGCGGCCCACTAAGGGGTTCTCAAGAAAACGAACATCATCGTATATGCATTGTATATCAGAGTTGCATGACGTAACTACATTAATATGATGGAACTTGAGCTGCACTAGAAAACCGTAGTTTCAGTAAATTTAAATGTTATTTGGCCTACCAACTCGCTTTTGTTTCTAGTTCAATTATTTCTGAATACTGTTTTTGGGTGTTCATTTATCTTTACAAAAATGCTGCCTATACTTCGGACTGCACTTACGCCAAATCGTGTTTTGCGATTTTCTTCGTCGTATATTATCAGGTTAAAAATGTTTTGTGAAATGAAACACGTATTTAAATCAAAATAATCATCATATGAATATGTGGTTGTGGTCTCTCACCACCCTCTGAAACCCACAAAGACACTATAAAGAAGTTGAACCACCGCGTAATCGATTGCAAAATAAGTACAAATATAACTGTTTCACGTCCAGAACATTTAAATCTGTGGTCCAACACAACTCTGCTGCGGCTTCATTCAAATTGGTATGCGCCTACGATTATATATTAAATTACGGCAGCGCTGAACAACAATTTGTACAGATGTGATCCAAGAATAGGCACACAGTTCGGTCCGATCACCGCCCATTACTCCTCTATCGTGAATGTGTGTGGACACAACTACTGAAGCTCTTGAATTTACAGAATGTCCGGAAAAGACGCGAAAACGTGAATTGCGGTACATGTGCGTAAAGTACCACTATCGACTTTAATTTAATATAAAATCATTTTCTCGACTTCGTTTACACGGCGGCCCACTAAGTAACCTTCAAGTTAAAAATGTCATTAAAATACCATTATAATTGAGATTTGAATTTTTCAAACTCTTCAGAAGTAGGATTCTATCTCTACGTGTTCTTATAGATATTAATAATAAATACTGCTGTTGATAAATATCAACAACATAATAACATGACTCACGCAACAATCCAACAATACATCTAAACGCAATAAATAAATATATACTAGTTATTTTACTATAGCCAAGTAAAAATAATATATATTTTAATAATACTTGTAGTTGATAATATTCCAGTTTATTAAAATGGTTTTCATCTTCTTTTTCAAAAACAAAAGCTCAAAATATTTTAAAGGAATATTTAAATATTAAAAATACAATAAGATAAAACAAAATCTGATTTTAAATGTTCAACTAATGTAAAAACAAACTTTCTACAAAAAAGATCTAAAATGTCTCTTAAAATCATAGTAAAAAACTAATTAAACCGCTACATACGTAATATTATTAATATTATGTATACATGTTCACATTGCATACTATAGAATAAAGTAAAATAGTTACTTGATATTAAAAAAGATGTTGAATCACACATAGTAAATACATTAAAGCTGTTACATAAATGAGGAAGCAGAATCACTTAGATTGGAAAAAAGATGAAAACCATTCTAATTAACTGGAAATTCACTAACCACGAGAATTATTAAAGTATATATTATTTTTACTTAGCTATAGTAAAATAACTAATAAAATAACTAGTATATATTTATTTATTGCGTTTAGATGTATTGTTGGATTGTTGCTGTTGAGTGAGTCATGTTATTATTTTCAACAACACAAAAATAGAAACTTTTTGTCCCAACCACAACATTTATTCTCACCCACCACATTTAAAACCCAATCCGTCATGTTTCCACTCCACACTAAATGCTTTTCGCTGTTTCTTTGAATTTCGCGTAACGTTAAAAGTGGTTTGAGCGCGATCCGTCTCCGCTCCAATCCGTCGGCGACGATTTATACAAAACGTTCGATCAACTTGTTGACCACTTTGACAACACGAACACGAAGACGTTCAAACAGCGCTTCCTTGTAAACTCCTCCGTTTACAAAAACGGTCCCCTCATCATAATGCTGAACGGTGAGGGAACTCTCGGAGCTGCAACACTCGCTGGAAAATACTCCATAAACTACTTCGCCGAGAAAATGAACGGGTTCATGGTCGCACTCGAGCACAGGTACTACGGAGAAAGCAAAATCGACCCAGAAATGAAGGACATGCAATACCTGAGCTCCAAACAGGAAATCGCCGACATATCCAAGTTCATCCCGTACATAAAAGAATTGTACCAGCTTAAAGACAACAAAGTAATTGTGATTGGTGGCTCGTACACCGGAAACATCGCAGCATGGGCCAGAATCCAACTTCCATTCGCTATAGACGCCGCAATCGCCACATCCGGCCCAGCTATGGGCATCCTGGACTTCGACAGATACATGAAACACGCTCAAGAACAATTCGTCAAAATCACCTCCACACAATGCTACCACAACACCACCGTCGCCTTAACCGCATTGAATAAACTATTGGTTGAAGATCCAAAGTAATTCAAAACCCTCTTCGGACTCACCACTGAAATGCCAGACGAACCAACAGCCGAAGATATTCAAGTTATCTCTAGCTACCTCAGCACCGAGATCATAGGCTCCATTTAATACTACGATGCTCCAAATTACGACAACAATGGCTACGAAGGAACTCTGTAGATAATGTGCAATAAATTCCTCGCGCCACTCACCCGCAAATCAACCGAAGCCGAAATCATCAGTTCATACATCGCTAACGTCCAACCATTAAACACTTATGGAGAACTCACTTATAAGGCCTTCATTGACTAACTCAAGAACCCAACCGCTGATTCATTCAACACGAGAGCCTGGTTGTGGTAGACCTGTACCGAATTCGGCTACTATCAGACAACCGACTCCAAGCAAATGTGGGGCGACAAATAAACTATTGAGTCCAACATCAAGATGTGTTACGATGCCTTCTTCGCAGAATAATACTAAGACCCGGACCTAGCTTTAACCACCGCCTACCTTAATGACATGATCGACTTCACAAACGCTTGGTACGGAGCCAGAAACGCACCGAGAACTCATATTTACTACACAAACGGAAGAGTGGACCCATGGAGCGAACTTGCAGTTGTTCAGGGCTTGAAGTGGACTGACGGACAATACGTTGGCGATTGCGTCACAGAATGGATTGACAACGGAAGCCACTGCACAGACATGTACCTCAGATGGAAAATAAACGATCCAGTTAGAGAAAGACAACTCAATAAGCTCAAAGAATGGCTTATGTGATAAGGTTCTCAATTTTTATATAAAATCTAAATTTAAACAGCTATTATCAAAAAGAAACTGAGAAGCAAACCAGTTTCTAAAAAAATATTATATTAATATTAATTTTTCGCTAATAATATCGTTTGTGATTTATTAAATTTTCTTTCACTGCGCGCGCTCAGCTTGCCCTGGGGTTTCAACGTGAACGTTCTTGACGTTCTTTTTCTTTTTGATAATCACGATCGTGCTCACAATTCCAAGTACGATAACAGCTGCTGGGACCGCGATCGCTACGGCAATTATTTGGTTCACAGACTCTTTTTGACAAGTCCCGTTCTTCTTCTTCGTACAGTGGAGCTGGCACCCACATGAGTTATCGGAATCGTAAACAGAGTTTAAATCTAAATCGGAACACAAGGCGCACTTGGAATCCACCACTATCTTCTTGAGTCGGACCAGCAGTCTGTGCAGCTGTTGGCGCTATTTCCAACAAAACCGTTCTTCTCATCGCAAACGCATTATGTATCTTCAAATATGATTATATGATAAAAAGTGTGGAATAAAAATATTGGGACGAATGGTGTTCAAATGTGAGTTTAACTGTTAATACATACAATGATGTGAGAGTAGCGGGGGATTGTAACAGAGATTTACCTCTTGCAACTAGGTCCCGTGACCAGTAGTAATAATTTAATAACATTAACTTAAATATATAAATAAGTTGTCGGAAGGAGATTTAATTGTTTTCTGGAACATAATACGGAAATATTATCAAAACAATCACATTTTATCATCAGCGCTGACCTCGATAACAACAGACGAACTCTCAGATTCTTCAACCATTATTGTTTCGTTATTAAGTAGTTCACATTGTAATTTAGTTCCTTGTATTTTCATTGTCCTTATGGTGAAGACTGCATCTTCAGCATCAGTTGCTTTCACAGTTACGATAACGTTTTTATTTTCAGGTTCGGCTTTAATTATTGTTGGTATGTGCTTTTGGAGCTGTTTAATCAGTTTTAATCCTGTATCTTCTGGAAACTTATTTAAATTTATGAGGATTTATGTATTATTACTTTGTATTTTTGGAGTAATAAATTCTGTATTATTTTAGTCTATTTATTCACAGACTCTTTTTGACAAGTCCCGTTCTTCTTCTTCGTACAGTGGAGCTGGCATGCGCAGGAGTTTTCGGTATCGTATACTGAGTTTAAATTTATATCGGAACACAAGGTGCACTTGGAATCCATCACTATCTTCTTGAGTCGGACCAGCAGTCTGTGCAGCTGTTGGCGCTATTTCCAACAAAACCGTTCTTCTCATCGCAAACGCATTATGTATCTTCAAATATGATTTTATGATAAAAGTGTGGAATAAAAATATTGGGACGAATGGTGTTCAAATGTGAGTTTAACTGTTAATACATACAATGATGTGAGAGTAGCGGGGGATTGTAACAGAGATTACCTCTAGCAACTGTAATTTTGGTTAGTTGTTAGCGGACCATTTTTACCTGTTTTGAAAGTCTCACTATCGTTCGTTCGCAAAGTTGACTACTAACAGATGTGTTTACGAATTAATAATCAATTCAATAAAATATAATACACTGTACTTGAATTATTTTAAGTTAACATTATCACTAGTTTACTAATAGAAAAAGTAATTGTACTTCTTTGTTCATCAGGTTAATCGCATTCGTCAGAACAAAATTTACATTCGATTACACTACTTTCAATTACATTTAAATTTATTTCCCTTTGAAAAGTGAATTTATATGCATTTGGGAGCTATTGACCGTTTTTTACCTCAAAAAAGACCGTTTCTGCGCGTTTGTCGGTTCCTTTTGCTAACTTTTATTGTATTTTTTGTAGTTCGGGTGCGTTTTAAGGTCTTTGAAGTCCTGAATTAAATTCTGCTCAAGATTTAAGGTTTATAGCTGCATTTGATATAAAGGTTGCACTTCCATAATCTTGTTCTAGTTCAAACGGAGGATTTTAAGCTTCAAATGACTTAAAGGGGTGATGTCAACTAAAGTGCAGTTAGTGAGGGCTAAATATAAGAGAGAATGAATTTTGTGGAGCGGAAGGAGGCTTTAAAGAGGGTTGTTGGATAATGCTAGGTATTCAAGGTTTTATAAGCGTGATAATGGGTTTATATTTTTAATCTTATTGGACTCGAGGTGGAGCTCAATTATGGATGATAAATTATATAAAGGTGCAATATCAGTTAACATATTACAGGAGAGGTACAAAGTTTTAAGTTATTTTAGATTCTATAGTGGAGATATATTTTTAATATTGTTGCTGCTCAGCTCAAGATAAGTAAGCTGCGTTAGCTACTGAATAAAAGAGATGTCGAAGATATCATTGCTTTAAATATCTAGCTCTCTAAGCACAGGCAATTACAACAGTGGACTGTAATCCTTAATCTTGCTGTTGAAAGATAAATTCAACGTTTTCAAATTAGTCAACACAACTAAAGGCTAAATATTAGAAACTTTATTTCTCAGAACACTCAATGAATACAACTTTGATAAACTCGCAAGCGGCGAAAGATCAGAAATCAAATTATTTCCTAAATCTACTTTCTCTAAATTGGTTAGGTTTGAAATGCTGTTTATTGTCTTAATTTTCTCCTTATCTTGAGCAAGAACTGTTTCATTTATAATTTCGCTGTAGTCTATTAATTGGTTATATTTTGGAAGAAGCTGAACTTATTCTAAAAACAATACCATGTTGGCGTCGGATAGCTTTTTCATTTCGCCTGCTTAAAAACCTTATTCGACAATAGTTTTTGTTATGTCTGTTGTCATTTCACCTAGTTCTTTTCCAAAAGCTTTAATGAACATATATGGAGTGGTTTAATGTAATAATAGTCCAAGTAATAATAGTACCGCTCAATGACTATCCTGTTAATATCCAATCTTCTTAACAATAATTAGCATGAATTTAAACCAAATGGCTCAATAGAGCTGTTATTCATCGGAATCTCAAACTAGTTTTGGTTATCTTTTAACCATTTTTAAGGCTTCTATTTGTTTATTTTTATCTATTTAATACTACATAACCTCGTTCTCAAGGGGGTAGCCTTTTCACTTATAAGGGGGTTACCATTTTCAACCCCCTTATAAGTGAAATGTATCCAAAATGTATCTAAAAATATTGTTGAATTTGAAGGGTTTACAGTCAAAAAACGGGGTTAAAACATATGAAATTTGTCACTCGCTTATAAGGGGGTAACTTCATGTCCAACCCCCTTGTAAGCGAGTTGACCTACCCCCTTATAAGCGAAAATGCTACCCCCTTCTGAATGAGGTTATGTAGTAGTTATTTTTCTACATCTTATTTATAGTCTTATATATATTATATAATTCAATATCTCACATAAGTTTGATTTTTTCAACGAGAACACCGCCGACTTTCTGCATTCCGCCGACGTTCACTTTCGCCTTGAAAACGGGTACCCCGTCCTCGTCCTCGCTCTGAATTATCGAGGACGTCACTTTCTTGTTTATTTTCTTCGTTTTCTTCACTGGAACTGGCGGTTGTTCATTTAAAGCTGGATAAGGGGACTCAGGGTCTCTTGGGCGGGTTGATTTTGGCTTTGTGTACGGATTCTGGAAGGTATTTTGGTTTTGTTGCTGAGGTGGGGGTGGAATGGGGTTTTTGGAGCGGAGGGGTGCGGTTGGATGAGCATGTTGAGGTTGTTGGTAAAGGGGTTGTTGGGGTTATTGTTAATATTGATTTGGCTGGAATTGTTGTAGTAGCTGTTGTTGGTAGGGCTGGGCCTGGTAGTCGTATTAAGGTGGATATTGAGGGTATTAGTTCAGATTTTACTGTGAGGGGTTCTTGGAGAGAGGCATCTACTGCATTTGAGGCTGAAAGTTGTTCAAATTGTTGCTGAAACTGGTCTGCTACATGTTAGGTTGACCAACCTACGAGGCTAGAACCGGATTTACCTACTGGTATTGATATAAACCGGATCTGAGCTGCGGGGTCGACGTTAATTACAATTCAGGAGGCACTTCTAGCTTCGCAAGCGGAATTTTTGATGTAGGGCGTGACAATAGCTTTTTCTTCTGCTCTAAATTTACGGTCTGCTCTAGTTACTTGTTCTTATCCTCAAGTTCGTCTATTTTGGTCTTGAGCGTTTCAATTAGTTTCTGTTGGTTTTGAGTATTTAGCGATAATTTGTCCATTTGTTGGTATAATCGCACAATATCGTCATCTGACGTTATTGACTGCGGTTAGCTCGTTCTACGCAACCGAGAGAATAAAATGCTCGTTTGCATTCAAAAGGAGCGGATTAATTATATATTGCTAAAATATTATTTAGTTAAAAATCATTTATTTTCACTCACATCCATAAATATTTTCAGGTAGTGTGAATACTGCACAGTTTATAATGAGTTCGTCTTTAATGTAGTTTTGTCCCTCTGAGCAGCTTTCCGTAACTTCCCAGTTTTTGTTTGTGTTAATTCCGGTTATAATCCCTACGTTTATTCCCTTAATACGAATACTAGTTATTCTACATTAGTAAATAACCAGCGGTTCCTTGCTGTTCCAAATTGCAGCAAATGTTCCCGTGACTGAGTTCGTACTCTGGGCGGTGAAGTTATCGTTTCTTATTTACACATTATTCAAATAACAGGTTCCAGTTTCAGAAATACCGCTTAACAAACCAGAATATGCGGTAAAATAAATAGAGGAAGAAAATAGGGCGGAATTTTACAATACAAATAATTCTATTTGAGAGTTTTGAGTGACCATAGATGCTACTCCTGCATATGAAGCGAATTTGGAATAGGCAGAACTAAATACATTCAAATTCGAAAGAAGTGATTATTTAACGAATAAAATACTTACAATACAAACTAACGCACCACTGTACGCACTCTGCTAAGAGCCAGAGGTTAAGTTGGATTACCTAATCTAGGAATTTAAAATAAATAACGTGGATGCAACACCAACCAAACCACTTGAAAAATAACTGGAGGTTAAGGTACTGTTTAAGATATTCACACCGAATATGTAAGTCTTTACAGCATTCGACACACAAATTACAGAAGATACTCCTGACTAGGAAGTAATCTGTAATTGCAGCGAAATATTCATGAATGAAGCTAATGTGCACACATCAATGAATGAAATTAAACCAAACTAACCCAAAGAACACAAATCGGATCTAAGCGAGAAGAACGAGTTGGAAAAGGTTACGTTCCCGGACACAGTACCAACCACACCGGACTGGTTCGTTAGCAGGAGAGATGCAGCGCTCGTTCCGGACACGAGCCCGGTAATGTTGACGGTGCTCACAGAACATAGCGCTTTGGGAGACTGAAAGACGCCGACGAGCGCGCCCGATGTGTTTACGAACTGCGTGCCGTACTTCACGTATGATAGACTCGCGAGCTGGGATATTATGATGCTGGAATTGGATATCTGGCTTACCAGACCGCCGAACTGGAAGTAAGTGACATTTGAGGTCGCGATGGTAGTTCTGGTGACCAGAGACGCAGCTGCCCCTTGGGTGATGTGTATTCTCAGCAGATCGACTGTGGAGGCGTTGACGCTCGAGAACAAGAAGGAAGACTGGTTCCCGACTTCGAACACACTGGGCATTACGTTCAGCTGGCTAACCTTTATTATACTCGCGTTACTCGAAAAGCAGCCCAGCGCGACTAGGTTCGTCGACTGGTACTACCCGCAGACCTGGTACCCTTTGACGATGAGGTATTCGCTGAGGCTACCTATCAAGCAGAGGGAGGCCTGCGAATTAAGAATGGTGAGATTCAGCAAGAAGTTCACCAGATGTGTTCCTTTGGACACAGACTGCAAGACGTTGAACTGGAACGCGCCTGTTGTAGATATTTTAGTGTTTTCTGTTGACGCGATGATCATGTTGTATATTCGGATGTTCGTTTATGCAGTTAATAGTTGAGGACAATACTGCACTTATTAATCGCCAACCTCTATTTTGATGTGATTGAACTCCTTCTGATACTAGAACAGAGTAACTATATTCTGGCTGAATAAATTGTTAATTAGTTTTATATAGATGTTGTTCGTTAATGATTTTACGTTATTAAAAATATAAGTTTGTGAACTTATTTATGAGATTGTTGTTGAGGCTTCAGTTAAGAAAAACTGGAGAACGTATAAATTCGTATATTTAATAGAATTTTAGAGCTTACTTTTTCCGATTATGAATTAATTATTGTTTAGTACGAACTCGCAGTTGCACTAACACAATGTTTGTTTTTGGGGCATCATCTCTCCTAATTAGCAACCTGTTATTAATTATCTGTGAAGATCTTATTAATTATTATCAGAAGGTAGAATAGTATGAAATAGAATAATATTAATCAGCATTTATGAATGAAGCGTGTTACTATTGACTATCTTTGCCTAGTCTAGTATTATTCTATCTTTTACTATAAACATATTTTTGAATCTCATCATAAATATAACTCAATATACTAGAAAGAAAGTCCAATGATAGAAACCATAAAACTATGATGAAATACATATACTAATTTATTTATTTAAATATACTTCTATAATATTGTATCCTATTGTATGAAGTAAATAATTACTACATTGTTTTAATTCTAATTGAATTTTGAAAATATTTTATGAAACGATATTTTTATATTATAAGTATATGCTTTTTATATTAGTAATATTTTAACCAAATTTTATTATTATTTCACTCCAAATGATACTATTGACATTTCAACTTATGTAATAATTTTCTTTTTAGAACTATAATATGCACCAAATGACTGATAAATAATGCAATTTTGGAGAAAATGTAGCAGTTTCAGGCAAGTGTGAATGCGATTGTGATAAAATAAATAATAATATTTAACTTTTAGTAAGCGATGAATATAACGTTAATTCTACTTTTATAGATCAATTTGATATTAATATAATACAGTTGTAACTAAAATATGAAATGTAATTTGATGTTAAAAATGTATCCCATGTAGTCTCAACTTTGACGTAAGACAATTACATATTTGGTTCAGATGTAACATCATTAACGAACAACATCTATATAAAACTAATTAACAATTTATTCAGCCAGAATATAGTTACTCTGTTCTAGTATCAGAAGGAGTTCAATCACATCAAAATAGAGGTTGGCGATTAATAAGTGCAGTATTGTCCTCAACTATTAACTGCATAAACGAACATCCGAATATACAACATGATCATCGCGTCAACAGAAAACACTAAAATATCTACAACAGGCGCGTTCCAGTTCAACGTCTTGCAGTCTGTGTCCAAAGGAACACATCTGGTGAACTTCTTGCTGAATCTCACCATTCTTAATTCGCAGGCCTCCCTCTGCTTGATAGGTAGCCTCAGCGAATACCTCATCGTCAAAGGGTACCAGGTCTGCGGGTAGTACCAGTCGACGAACCTAGTCGCGCTGGGCTGCTTTTCGAGTAACGCGAGTATAATAAAGGTTAGCCAGCTGAACGTAATGCCCAGTGTGTTCGAAGTCGGGAACCAGTCTTCCTTCTTGTTCTCGAGCGTCAACGCCTCCACAGTCGATCTGCTGAGAATACACATCACCCAAGGGGCAGCTGCGTCTCTGGTCACCAGAACTACCATCGCGACCTCAAATGTCACTTACTTCCAGTTCGGCGGTCTGGTAAGCCAGATATCCAATTCCAGCATCATAATATCCCAGCTCGCGAGTCTATCATACGTGAAGTACGGCACGCAGTTCGTAAACACATCGGGCGCGCTCGTCGGCGTCTTTCAGTCTCCCAAAGCGCTATGTTCTGTGAGCACCGTCAACATTACCGGGCTCGTGTCCGGAACGAGCGCTGCATCTCTCCTGCTAACGAACCAGTCCGGTGTGGTTGGTACTGTGTCCGGGAACGTAACCTTTTCCAACTCGTTCTTCTCGCTTAGATCCGATTTTTGTAGTCTTAATTCATTTGGATTGGTTGGTGTAACTGATGTTAGCAGTTAGTTGTCATATTTTGATTCAATATAGATTTAGTTAATAATGAGTTCAAATAAAGGTGATAATGCTTCTTCGTTAATTGGTGTGTCTAATTCTGCGCGGTGCACTGTGTATTTGGTGTAGCTGTTTAACAGTTCAATTTTTTCTGCGTGGTATGCTGGTGGTTTTATTTCAGTGTCGAATTCAATAATTAAGTTTTCAAATTGTTCAATTATTTTTACGAAAGTCTCTGCAGCAACTTCAGCGTAGTCTTGTTATGCTGGTGGTCTTGCTTCATTTTCATAACAGCTTTCAGCTGTTAACGTGTCAATTTCATCTTCTTAGTTCTTTTCTTCCTCTTATTCTTCGTTTGAGTCCTTTGCTGGTTCAATTTCTGGTCGTTCAAGTTTTTTACAGGTAAATAATTTATCTTTACTTTTTTCTGGGGTGTTTTCGTCCTCTGCCCGTTCGATTTCATATTCCGGTGGAATTATTGGCTCAACTTTATTTTTATCAGTTCAAAATGTGAATATATTGTAGGCGAATGTGACCACAAACGGTTTTGGAGCATTTTCTGGCGGAATTGGCGGATACCTAAAAGAAATAATGTTAAATTAAATTATAATTATTAATTTGAGGCTGAAGGGCCTTGTAAACGGGGTAATAGTTGGTAGCAAAAGTGACGTTGTTGGAGTGGTGAGTAACGTGAGAACGGAGGGGGTTAATTATATTAATGACTTTTTGGTGGGGAACTGCGCTGAAGTAGACTATAAGTTGGTTAACGGGTGCTGAGAGTGAAATGTAACGTAAGTAGTAAATAAATGTATAATATATTATGTAAACAAATGTAAATAATAGTTAATTTTTATTGGCTTTATATTATCTTCTATTTTGAGATTATTGGACAACAGAAACGATTATCAGATAATATTATGGTTCTTCTTGCCGTCTTTCAAAATAACTTGAGAAATGCCTGAAATGAAAAAATATATTGATAGGAATATTAAGTTTGTGTTTGTGTAAGGTACTGGTAGGAGCTGTGAGATTAATATTTAAATTTAATGTATAATATATAGTAATAAGTAATAATATATGTAATAATTAAATATATAACTTTATATTATTATTTTTAATACTTTCAAATAATTTTAACAAGCCGTAGTATTTTAAATTGCAGAAAGATTGAGTTTGGACACTTAAAAATGATTTTTTTAATTATATTGGTTTAGCGCAAAATATAAGAGCAAATGAGTAGCAAATGTTGCTATAATTAAATTAGTTTATCTTATTGAAATCGAAGAAGGGGCCCCCGGGAGAAGGGGCCCCGCTAGATTTTTTTCAATCATTCTTTTAACATTTTTCATTTATCTATATATTCGTTTGGAGGACCGTGTGTAACAACCTCCTATAATCCAAAGGCAACCACTTAAAATCAACTCATTTTTTTCTCATTTTTAAAAAGTCAATTTTTCGAGGTGTCTCAAAATTCACATACGATATAGTTATAAGTAACCTATTATTTCCTCACATTTTAGGCCATATTTCATACTATAATATATTTCATCTTCAATTTATACTTACATTTCTCAATCAGCTACATAGTATCTATATTAATAATTAGCTAAATTAATATATCTAGAGTATAATGTATAATAACTTGATTATTTAATACAATTATAGTCTTGCTATAATATATAGTCTTGCTATAAGCGTCTTAGCTGTAATAATTCATTCTTCCACACTTATTATTTAATAAGTTATAAATCACTGGTTTAGTGTCATATTTATATAAGCCACAATTTTAACAATAAAACAATAAAGTGCTAATATTTAGCATAAAGAATGGATAAAGAAGCTATAATATAATCTGATATATAACATTTAGTATTTTTGAATACACAAAATAAACCTTAAATGTAGTGTGATTCACGATTTTTCTCCCTGGGGCGAAGTCCGAAATAGAAACTAGTTCATCACCACTTGAAATCGACGTCTACGCCCTTGTCCAGCAGGTACTTGTTTATCACGGGGTTCTTGCCCACGTTCAGGCCCTCTAGAATCCGCTTGGCTGTGTAGGCAGATATGGCCATTTGCGTCTCTTTCCAGAACAGCTCGCATATCTGGGGGATCGTCGCGTCCTGGTTCTCGATGTAGATCCGCTTCAGAATTAACATCTCGCCTATCAGGAACCTGGATTTGTACTTGTACGTCTGTTCGCAATAGCACTGGAATCCAAGGCTCTTAGCAAGTTTAGTATCGTATTGCTTGCTTTAATTTAGGTCTAAATTTCTTATGTCCCGTCTTACTTTTCTGATATAGTTTTTGGTCGGCGCGCCGAATTGTTTAACCATAGCTTTGTACAGCTTTGGAGCTCTGTATCTGACCACTACCCAGAATTGTAGTTCTAGTTCGGAATATTTTATTTTTTTGTTAGTCTGTTGAAATTATTCGTGTCTTTTCAAGATGTCCGAGAAATGGAGACAATTCAGTAGTAGTTTCAGTAGATGTTTGATTTTGTGGTATATTCTCTGGTCTTTATTCTGAATCAACTTATTGATAATTAACGTAAGCATTTTCAGTTGTTTTAGATAATATATTTTTTTGAAAGTTCTCAATTTTCTCTTCTTCGCTAACTTTTTGATCTCGTTTAAAAATAGTAACTTATCGTTAGAGAATGGCTTTTTGTTATCGCAGTTTTTTTACTTCGTCTATAACCTTCAAATAAAGTTGTATTGATACAACTTACCAAATAAAGATGAGTTAATATGAATTAATTATGCAAAAGATAAACTATAAAATAATTGATATGAACATTACATGTAAACATAAAGATATAGTGATATATTAGAAGGAGACAAATTTATATTTTATCACTCTTCGCAACTTTTAAATAAATCAAATAAAGAAGGACCATTTATTCTATGTCACTCGATATTTATATAATTCATTAACTGCATGATATATTTAACCCTTCAACACTAAGTTAAATTCTCCAGTTTGCAGCCAGCACAGTCAATTACGAAGCTCGCACACGAATTCAGGATTTCGATTCCTCCTTCGAACCCAGCTCCGTTTCCAATTAGCTTCGAGCTTTTCACAGCGACGTCTTCGAACACGAAATGGCTGGCTTTGAAGTATAGCACCGAGTTCTGAATAGCTGTCTTTCCTTTCAGAATTAACCCAGCTCTACTCCCTATGTGGGTGAAAGTTAAGTCGCAGTCCAAAAGCTGCGCGAATCCGTAATAGCTCACCAGATACCCGGCGCTTCCTCCGGTTACGATTGAGATCTGAGAAGACGAAATCAACGCGTCGGTGGCAAACGAAAGCGAAACTGGAGCTTGACCGAACCAGATGTTCAAGTTGATGTCAGAGTTCTTCACTCTGGTCAACATCCTGAAGAAAGAGAACTGCTTCGAATTGGTGGAAACTGCTACGTTTCTAGAAATCCTGGCGTTGCTCGCGATCTCGCTTCTGGAGCAGAAAGTCAGCGTTCCAGCAAGAGTTATAATGCTCTGGGAACATGTTGTAACTTAAGACGGCTGCTGGCAGGTATCTTCGACCAAGAAAAAGCCGCCAACGCACTGGCAAACGTTATTCACCATTTCTGCGTTGGTGCCACATCCAAAAACACACTGGTTTTGCTCTATGCTCAGTAAATACGGCGCGCACCCGTTCCTCTGGACGCACGCGGTTTGGTCGTAGTTAGCGATCTTGTTGTCTGCGCATTGTCTACACAGGCCCGCGCCGCTTGGAGAGACCTGTCCGGACGGGCACTTGTAGACGCAGCGCCCGTCAGCCGTCAGCTTCAGCGCGCACCTGCAGCCTCCCAGGATCTCTTCGAAGTTGTCCAGGCACCTGCAGTTGGGGAAGACGCCGCTGGTTTCAGGCCCGCACCTGCAGCTTTTGGAGTCGCTCGAGTAGTCGCTCGCGAAACTGACCTGCCAGCAGAACTTGCACTCTCTGTAGTCTCCGACCGTCTGTTCGCCGCACGTGCACGATTAGATTTTATCGTCCCAAACCGCGTACTGGTTAATATCCGCGCACAGCTTGCACTGGTTGCTAGAATCGGCGGCAAGTCCGCTTTAGCATTCAGCGACGCAAAAAGACCAATCTGGATTAAGAACGGCGCCCTCGCACTTTCTATCAACACAAGAGCTTTTGGCCACGTTCGGAACCAGGTGGTCTTCACACTCTGAACACCGATTTCCGGAAACGATGTTCTCCGGAGGGCACTGATCCAAACAGTCGGTCTCGTCAGAGGAAGTGAATCTTCCAGATCGGCAGACACATTCGTTGCCTTGGTTATCAAAGTTAGGCAGGCACGCACACGAAGGATACGAGTGCGAGGTGAACCGAACGCATTGACAATCAGTCGCTTTCCAGGAAGACAGAGGATCGAAGAACGAACAGGGCTTGCACTAATTCTGCGCGTTTGAAACTGCTTGCTCTATAAAACAAGAAGAAATACAGTAAATGCCTAGCGTACTTAAATAGCTTCCTTCACAACTTTTATCAACACATTTTGTTTATCCAACATTCGGTATCAAGTTGGATCCACACACTGTACATTGAGTTCCAATTAATACGTGAATGCTTTAACATTAAGACAAACATTTAATTCCATCTACGTCTAATTTGGAGCACGAACATTTTCCAGATTCTGGCAAATAGTTAGGTAAACATTAGCAATTCGATAATCCACCAGTTGTTCCCGGGCCGCATACGCAAGCTGCTCCAAATGTTTACATCAAAGGATAAATTTAACAGATAGTGCAAACTAATGAGTCAATCCCCTCATCAGTTGTACCACATATTTTACATATTTAATTTTTAGTGGAGTAAAATTGGTTCATGGGACAATTTGAACCACATTAATCTTATTCGGCCGATAAATAATAAGGTGAATTACACGAACAAATAAAAATACCAGGTTTTCCTGAAACGGATGTTTTAGTAAATAAACCACTACATTCGCAATTTGTAACCTCAATTTTTAAAGCACACATGGCACTAAAAGAAATATATAACACTATCATTGAAGTGGTCAGGTATAATTAATTATGTTGATATAGATTTAAAACAATTTACAACTACTTGATATGAAATTGTATTTATTGCGTTTTTAATGTACATTCAAAATTATAGATGTTATTACTTTCCATTATCTGACTACTGAGTTATATTTATTAGCAAATCAAATAAGCATAAATAATTTATTCTAAAGTTAATATTTTGAATTCGGATTAATGTAGGTAACCCACTTAATTTGAAACCATTATCATTTTTTAATTATGTATCTATGTGTGTTATGATAGAAGATCAAAGGTAAATGGGATATTTTATTTAATTATTATTAAGATATATTGGTAGGAAACCATAATAAACGAATGATCATTAAAGTATTAACTAGCATTAATTAATTAACTAGCGTAATGCTGAATCAATGCAAAAATGTAGCAATGGGGCGGCTGATTTACAACTTTAATGGTTTGTCATTGCTACAGACATACAGGGTTTGTCATACAGACCTTAAACACTTTGAACTTTTTACCTTAATAACAGTAATATTTTATAACTTATTTTGGAATTCAGGAGTGAAATTTTATAAATATTATGCGTTCACTACCTCTCGTAATATTAAAGTAAAATATTCTCACAATACAGCTTTCATTTCATTTATCACATTTAGTTCATTTTTGATCATAATTCAATTTTCATAAATGTTATATTCAATCTATTGTTGTAATTATTTGTTCATCTACGCAGTATACAATACCTTTAACGTTATTGCATTAAATTAGATATTACAATAGATACTTACGAAAAATTCAAAATGGAATTTTTGTATGTTCATAAATGTGTACTTTTAGCAACCTAAATAATCATGGGCATTTTCCGGCAATTCAAAAATATTTTCATGATTCGTTTGAAACGTAAAAATAGCACATTAAAAATTATTTTCATCACAACGATTTTTCCAATTATCAACATTTTCGTAAACTAGTAAGTTTTGATTGTTGTGATATTTTTGTAATAATATCATAGAATCTTCTTCAAACGATGCGTGCATAAATTGCAACATAAGATCCCTCGCACTCTTTGTATTGTTAACTTATTCAGTTTTTGCTCTAAATTTAGTTTTGCATGAACCGATATATTAATGTTCGATAAAACTAAATTACTATATTAATTATTAATACCAATATGTAAAACGAATACTATGATAATATATTTAATTATTACTACAATTTGATTTCAGTCGAATTAAATGTTTAAACTAATTAAACTGGAATCAGGTTCAAATCTAAATAAAGTTAATAATTCAACCAAGTCATTTAAGCTCTTATTATTAAATTTAAAGGCGTTAACATTTGTTTCTGAAAAATGAAAATTTGATATTTTCAAAAGTTCTTTGTTCTTCAAATTAAATAATAAATATTGAATTCTAGCATCTCATCAGTTGCTATATTGTTAAAGTACTGCAATTTTTTGTGAATTGCCGGAAAACACAAATCAATTTTTAATATCTAACTGAACGCTATTTCTTGTTGCAATTAGGACAAGAAAATTTAAACCAGACAGAATAACACATGGGTTTCCGCCATCGTTTAGGAAGGATAATAAACAAGCTTTTGGTTGGTTAAGTTTTATTGAGTATTAGTAGTTCTCTACTAAAAACTCTATTTTACCAGATGACTCATTACAAATTAAAGACAAAACGAAACTGATGCCATTATGATTCATATGATCGATTTCATGGGGAATTTATCACTGGTTTGCGTACAATATCAATGAATCACTAGATATAGTTAAGATTAATAATCATTTTTGATGCGGAAATTTTGGAGTGTGATACATAATTTTAATAAAATTTTACTAAAGTATTCGCGGCCAAGGTAAAAGGAATTCATTCAATTAATTGCAACCCGCCTACTAATCTCGGTCCCAACTCGATTACTGTCCTTAATATATTCAATTTTTTGGAGTGGAAATAAACTCTATTTTATGTGTCCGTTAGAAGTCACCAATGTTGACCACTTGACCCGTATCTGATATGTTAAACAAAATATTTAAGCGGGTATCATTGCATTATGAATTTTCACCCATGTTAACCTTTTTCCACTTCTAGAACGACGCAGTACTGGACAGACTACGAGGAACAGCTCTTTCAAACTCTTTTCAAGCAGTATCAGCGCAAATTCAAGAAGTACGTGCCCTACTTCAACAGAACCTACGACTAGATCCGGAGCCACTACTACAACATGCTCAAAAAGCAAAAAAGACAATCTCAACAACGAAATAAGAGCGTTTTACAAATAAAAGAACTGATCGAAAAGATCGTTAACACCGGCGAAGTAGACGAACTGAGCTTCGCCGACCAATTCGGCTGAAAACGATAAACGGGTGGTTTTGAAGTGATAGTACTAATAAACTAAGGTTTAAAATATTATTAATTTGATGCTTAAGAAAATAAATTAAGAAAATAGAAAACAAACGACATTCGATTATCTGATTCGATTCTCAACTCATTTTCTTAAGTTTTGGCTTTTATGGTATGTTGCTTATATAATAACAATAAATCAAGAGATCTTTTTAATTTAGAAGTTTTTATTTTTTCTTTCATTTCATAGTTGTCTAAATAAGAGGTTTATTGTAAATCCAACGCCGTCACCACTATATATGATAGTGAAACTGTAGTAAAGCTTACTTTGGAATCTTCCTGGTAGATATACTAAAGAACCATTAAATATGAACAAGCTACTTCATCACCATTTTTGAATTATATATACACTTCCTCGAGATGGCACAAACAGACTTCATTGAGACTTTCGAAAGCAAAACATAGGCTCTCGCACGCCAGTGTTTCCACTTTCAAAACGGGCTCAACCCGTCATTTATGCCCACTCAGTAAAGACCCAATAGGGCCCTCACTGAGTCGTTAGCGGACCAGTTTCACCTGATTCGCTAACTTACTTTTAAGAAACTGGTTCTCGTTTCTCAGTTTCTCTTTGCTCGATATTTCTTGATATTTCGGGAGGTTGTTCCGTTGTATTGGCATTGCTTGTTGGTGGTTGCATCGTTTCATTAACTTGATTAGGTTCCTAGGTTCCGTTTTAGTTTATTTGTTTTTGCAAATTCCTAATTTCGGAGTATATTGCCGGTGATAGATTAACTATTTCCTAGGGTTTAGCTGCGTTGATATCTTCCTTAGCTCTCTATTTTTAGATAAACTATTTCTGATATTCTTTAACTTGCTTCTTCTTCTTCTGATATTTCATTTGGAGCTTCTTCTTCTAGGCTTTCGTTAAGATTATCTTGGTTTCCTATTTTGCGTCAGCTATCGTTTTCTATTCATTTTGACCATCTTTTGGCTATGATTTGACAGGCTTTTCTAAGACAGGTTATTTATCCTCTAAGATTTTGCACTAGATTGGGGCTTTTTAGTGGTCTTGTGACTTATAGACTGGGCTTTTTCTCTTTCTGTTTTTGAGCGTCCTTTGGCTTCGTTTTGTCAGGCGCCTTTTCTTCGATATTCTTCGTAAGTTCAGCTTTCTAACTTACTTTAGTCTTTTTCTTCTCGTTTTCAGGGCTTCGGCATTGCTTGTCTTTTAAGTGATCTTCTTGTCGTCATGCTTCTTTTAGGTTTCCTTGAATTTACGCATCACTGCCGCCGCTGTATCAAATTAACTTTACAATTCTCTTTACAATAGTAGAAACTGTTTCTCGCTTCTCAGTTTCTTTTTGCTCGTTATTTCCTTCGGTTTGCACGAGAGGTTGATTTGTTGTACTGGCATTGCTTGTTGGTGGTTGCATCGTTTTATCAACTTGATTAGGTTCCTAGGTTCCGTTTTAGTTTATTTGTTTTTACAAATCCCTAATTTCGGAGTATATTGCCGTATATATCAAATAAACTTTGATTCTCTTTCACAATTCGGCGACCTTCTCTTTGAGAGACTAAATTTTCTTGTCATTGCCTTTCGCGTTGGGGATTACTTTGGTCTGGGTGGGTTTGTCAGGTTTTTTATTTGTGGATGTGCCTCCAGTTTATCGTTGCATTTTTCTGCTGTTTGCGTTGACTTCTTTTTAGTCTTTGTCTTGTGGGCTTTTTCAAAGTTTTTCAGTGTTTATTTAGGCTTTGCAGGCACTTCTTTGACCATATATATAAAATACTATTTAGTATATTCATACAATATTTATATACTAGTTCAGTACTTCCATGAAACAATAAGTCCATGCGAATAATTATTAGATACACCTACACAACAAAATCAATTGTACCATCTATATAAGCAATGGAGCAGTTTCAAATCTTGGAGGCTAGTTGATGGCATGCACGTCTATAACAATCCTTGATGATGTCAGTTTATCACTTTGAACCTGGGGATTTACTGTAAACCGCCGATTTAATCGATATTTGAGTTCATTGGAAATGAACCATTCAGGATGTAAATTATTATTGATTATAACATTATATAAAACTAATTATATTTCCACTCCAACGAATGGATCGAGTTATGGCCATGAACAAGGCTAAATAATAAAAATAATAATAAAAGGAAAATAGAAAAGAACGCAATGCTAATACATCATATTAAAGAGTTATATAACTATAAAAAGATAAAATTTAAGAGCTAGAATAGTAATTGAAACTACTAAAACCAAAACATCCTCAAAATGAATCTCAGAAATGCTTATATTATGGCGATATATTTTATAGAATGTTACAACGTTATGACAACTATTAAGCTACTGGCATAAAAAAGGTATTCACAGATCTTGAAATACAATTTTGGACAATAGTACAAAATAGAGCACCTAATATATACTAAGCTATGGTAAAATAATTAGGTATAAAGTTGGGGTGCACTGTAATATGAATACAAAATTAAAACTCACTGTGTGCCGTTCTCTTCATTTGTGAAGAATCTTTAAACTAAATTTAGTTCGTAGTTGAAAAGCGATTCGTAAAATTTTAACGTTCTAATTATATTGTTTAAATATCTTCTTTGTTTAATTCTATATTATTGATTTGTTAATTAAATTTTAAGTTGTTTGAAAAATTGTTCCTATATTAATTTTTATCGTGTATACTAATCAAGTTATTGTGATGTTGGTATTTGTTAGTTTGAGATTTAATATTCATTATAGTGTTTGTGATTTAGTATATGTGTAAAATCTTAAATAAAATTGTTTGATATTTATAATTCCTGCAAATTAGTTAAATTTTGAAATTAATAAACTTCAAAAATTTTGTTTCTAGCTAAATATAAAAATTGAATTTGCTAGCACTAACCTAAGATAGATGTAACTTGTATTTAGTTATTATTTAATTACAGTTTAGTTAATTGTTTAAATTATATGACGAAATCAATGTTAATAATATTCAATGCCTATAAGTCCAAACTTGTTATTAATTATAGTTATTATAATTAAAACAATTATATGTTTCCAAACTTATTAATTATATCCTTTTACAATGAAGAGCTAACTACAACAACTTCATTAGAAACTAGCTACTTTAGATTAACTAAATTAAACAGACTATTAATATTGTGTATCTCATTTTTGCTTATGTTAAGGAATTCCAGATTCACTAATTATGACAGAACATCTATATTAGACAACATATTTTAACTTATGTTAAGTTATTATAACCAAATCATCTTTGATAAGCTATTTATATTTGAAATTTAATTTCGAGAAATGTTAAGTTATTGAAGGTTATATAATTCTGATAATTAGTTTATGTATGTAATTTAATTTCCACTAATATCAAGTATTTATAAATTTACGAGTTATTATAGTGTGTCGATTTATCGTATTTAATTTTCACAAATATCAAGCAATTAAAGTTTAACAAGTTTAGTAAGTGCGGTGATATCGTTAATACTATTTCTGCTAATATCAAGATAAATTAAATTATCTAAATTAGACAATGCATTAATGTTTGAAATATTATTCTCACTTATATCAAGTTATTATAGATTCACGAATTTAGAAAGAATATCAATATTATTTATATAATTTTTGTTAACATCAAGTTATAGAAGGTCAACTAAATTACTTAAACATTCAATATTATTAATTTTATTATCACAAATATCAAGTATTTAAAGCTTGTCAAGCATAGATAGTGCATCAATATTCGAAATATTATTATTGTTAAGTTATAAAGTCGTTAAACCTTTTAAATTGCATTAGTAACAATTATATTCAATATTTTTTGTGAAATTTGTTAAATAATCAATGCAATTAATTTTGCATCTATTTAAACTCAATGAAGTGAGAAAGGCTATTTTTGATATTTCTTTGATATTTTTATTACATAATGGAATACCACTAAGATCTAATTAATTTAACTTCATTGCAAATTATTTTATAACTTTACTAATTTAGTAAAATTCTATATTATTTCCCATTAAGTTTAAATGCGATAAATTTATAATGTTCTATAAACCATCTATACGCCTTATTTTATTATTACTCACATTAAGCTATGACAAATTAACTAATTCACATATGTTATGTAAATTTTAGATATAATTTCCACTAATATTAAGCGCAACTAAATTTTTAAGATGTTTTAACACAGAAATTTATTTCAAGTTATTTTATTATAAATCTAAATTTTAGAGATCTTTTAAGTATTTTAAATCATGAAAATTGTTTTAAATATTAATATTTTTCATATATAAGTGGACTAATTACTTCATCATTTTTAAAGAAACATACTGAATTGGATTATTACTAATATTTAAATGTTAAATATTAAACTGAAATGGAACCTCAAAAGATTTGATAAAGTTTCCTTATAAATTAAGTTTAATTAGATTATTTAAATTAGGTTAAATAGCTAAATTTTAAATTTAATTAAAACTAGCGTCTAAAAATTCTAATTAATTAAAATAATTAACAACATCAATATCTTATAATTTATTTCTAGCAACTATCAATATATTCAGATTTTTCAATTATTTAATATAAGAAATATCATAAATATAATTTCCGCTGAGATCCAATACTCTTAGTTCGATTAAAACATTTAGTGATTATATTTTAGTTATACAATTGTTAGATAACAAAAGTACTTGAATATGTGATAATGAATGTAATTAATCAACACTATTAATTAAATTATTATTGAGGTGAAGCGTTTCTAAATTGTTCATTATAGATAAAAAATTTAAGTTTTGAATCAAATTATATGACGCTTTAAAAACTTTTAGTGATGTTGGTATTTTTTATATATTCGAAATATTATTGTATTCAACAAGTATCGTTTCAAGCTTTAACATCCCACTTATGGGCTATAAATTATATATTGAATTATTAGATAGATTAAGATATTTTAGTTAGTTCATTTCCATCAGGGGTGATACATCTGTGATTTTATTATCACTTAAAGTAAGTTCTATTAATTATTTCAAGTTGTTAAAAATTTAAATATTTGTTATGTTAAGCTTTGAAAGATTTAATTATCTTAATTCTTAAGATATTATTATTTTTGGGGGTATTTCTAATAATTATTCTATACATAATTTGTAATATTGTTAAATATCATCTTAATTTTCTAAATTAAAAGGAATATTTTCACTATATTTTAATAATTACATATATATTTTATTTTATTTTTTTATTTCTTAAATATTTTATTAGTTATCAATTATGTATTGTTTAAATAGTTTGTGATTCATAATGGCTTCAAAATGTTGTATTTAATTATTGGACAAATTACAATTTGTAATGTTATTCAAATAATGCAAATAGTCAATATTATATATTTTATTTGAACTTAGATTAACGATTTGTAATTATTTTAAATATTTAATAGATTCTATTAATACGATTTAGTTTTATGATAAGTCTAAATATATCAACTTTGTAGTATTCATTAAATGATGAATCGATCTTATTTTGTTTTTGCTAGCCAATAAATGAGTTAATTATACCATATTATCGATGCTAGATAAAGATTAAATTTAATTATCTGAAACATTTAGTTCCTGCATGTTGACCAGTTTTTATAGCCCAGTAATGTCTTAAATTATATTTTAACTTATGTCAAGTTTCTATAGATAAAATAGTTCTGCTAATGTATTTATGTTATTGATTTCATTTTTACTTATATTAAGTTGCTACAGATTTATAAGTTATGATAATAAGTTTATATTTTTAATAACATTTCTAATTAAATGAGTTTTATTCATATTTTTAAACTTTTATAAAGTAAATTCATCAAATACTTACAGTGGTGGGCCCTCGAAATGCTTTTTTGAATTAGGAAGAAGAATGAAGTTTATTATTTGAATCTTACTTATATCACTGCCCGGCTCAATAATGAGTGTGTTCTCCCTCCTCATCAATACACTCATTAACTCTATTTACTATTGATTTGTAAAGTGCTTCAATCACATCAAGGCCTGGTTGAGCCTTGGATAGCTGTGCTACAATAATTAACGTATATAACTCTGTATATACTTCAATAATAAGTTTCAACTTTACCTAACGTTGTATAATTTAACAATCAAGAAAATTGATTTCTCATTATGAAATGGAAGTGGAAGATCATAAGTAAAATAACTGTTGTTTTAGAGTAGCATCAATATATTATTTAATGCTGGGCCCGACTAACCCACTTGATTCCATTCTTCAAGAAACAAAAATGCATTCATTATTTGAATATTGAGAATGAAAGCGACTGTAACTACCTGAATTATAATTCTAATTAAGCGAAGTACCAATACTTCATCTTGAGCTCCCGGTTGAGATTGAAAGAAAAAGTCCTCCATTGTTTTTCGTGATTAAGAAATACCTAAAATCGTTCAGATTGACCCAGTTGAAGATGAACACCGAGGTCCTCTGCAGGTCCAGTGCTTGCGCTACTAGTTATAAATTACATATTGCGTCCGTATACCAATCATTGGATCCTCTTATTCTTTTCTCCAATCAGGCTTAACTACCATATATTTTCGAGATAAAATCTTTCATAAATTAGTTTTGTTGACTAAAACGTAGAAATTACACAGGGACATCTTAAACAAGTGATATAACTAGTTCAGATTGGTACAATATTTTATGAATTCATCCGTTGGACCCAGAAATGAAGAGAATACAAACGCTTCAGAACTGCCTAAGTTTGTTAAGTGAATTAGTTGACCTTCCCTAAACATCTTCTACCGCGTTTATTTTTGTCATTGCCGTCCTTTTATTGCATGTGGTAATTTCTATTTTTCCTTTTTGGAATATTAAATACCGACTTTGAATAGTCGATTATGGTCTAATACGATCGAAATCATATTTTTGGCCCTCTTGTGTTAATGAGTAGTTCATGAATAATCTCCAACTTGAGATTATTTATTGGAATTTGTCATCCGCATTAGAAGTGGCAAAATATTTTAATATATAATTACTCACATAGTAAACAAGAAAAAGCAATTCCACCTCCCATAACTGTATCCAATTAAATCTAACTTGGTAATATTAGTATTTAAATTAAGTTAAGATTCTACACCACTATTTAAATTCAGTAACAAAAGATATTCATGTATTTACGCTTGATTCTGTAACTCAATAATTTAAATAGTAGATTAATTATATACCTACACAATATTTTCTTACATACCATTAACTTAATTAAACTTTACAACAGGATATATCATTTATTATGAAAATAGAATTGTGTCCCGTTTCTTTATTTTTCTTTCAATTATATTTCTGTGGCTCATAATGTGAAGTGGTTTAATAATTTACTTACACATTTTAATATAATATTAAATTAATAAAAAATATTTTATTCATCTTATTTTAAATTTTACACCCTTGATACAAACACCTGAGATTTCAAAAATGGTCAGGGTGTCTACAAGTGAGATTTCCATTTCAGTTACATATACATTTTCCAAAAAATATTCTGAAATTATTACTAAATTACTAATTTATGTATTTTACATAAATTTCAAAAAAGAAGAATTAAGTGTCATAAAATTTATTTTTATGGTCATACAAAGCTCAAAAGCTCAAATGAATTGTTTAAATTCACTTACAATACCATTTTGTATATCTCTTTGTAGTACCATAGTATCCTCTAGATAAGTATATGTAGATGTAATAATAGGTTTAACACCTCTTATTGTAATAGTAGTTATAATGTACAAGTATAATATAAAATAAACCCTCTAGGAACCCCAGAGCACAGGTACTTTATACCAACGCACTATATAGAAGTAGATGTTCACGCTAATGAATACAATATAAATGAATATAACACATATATAATTTTTTCATATTATTTTCAAATCAAATCAGACCATATAAACGAACAGGTCCAAAGCGATATCATATAGTTATATATAACATATAGATAACATATAGTTACAATCAATATATGTGAGAGGCAGCTTTAGTGTTTTCCACTCCAAATTGAGATGAGATGAGTTGAATTAATATTAATTTATTACGCAAAAGATAAACAATAAAATAATTGACAGTTTGAAATTACGTGTAAACAAAAGATATGGTGACAGATTAGAAGGACACAAATATATATTTTATCTCTCACACTGCTAGTTTCTACAACTCTTTAACGGTATGTTAAATTTAACTCTTCAACACTAAGTTAAATTCTCCAGTTTGCAGCCAGCACAGTCAATCAAGAAGCTCGCACACGAATTCAGGATGTCGTTTCCTCCTTCGAACCCAGCTCCGTTTCCAATTAGCTTCGAGCTTTTCACAGCGACGTCTTCGAACACGAAATGGCTGGCTTTGAAGTATAGCACCGAGTTCTGAATAGCTGTCTTTCCTTTCAGAATTAACCCAGCTCTACTCCCTATGTGGGTGAAAGTTAAGTCGCAGTCCAAAAGCTGCGCGAATCCGTAATAGCTCACCAGATACCCGGCGCTTCCTCCGGTTACGATTGAGATCTGAGAAGACGAAATCAACGCGTCGGTGGCAAACGAAAGCGAAACTGGAGCTTGACCGAACCAGATGTTCAAGTTGATGTCAGAGTTCTTCACTCTGGTCAACATCCTGAAGAAAGAGAACTGCTTCGAATTGGTGGAAACTGCTACGTTTCTAGAAATCCTGGCGTTGCTCGCGATCTCGCTTCTGGAGCAGAAAGTCAGCGTTCCAGCAAGAGTTATAATGCTCTGGGAACATGTTGTAACTTAAGACGGCTGCTGGCAGGTATCTTCGACCAAGAAAAAGCCGCCAACGCACTGGCAAACGTTATTCACCATTTCTGCGTTGGTGCCACATCCAAAAACACACTGGTTTTGCTCTATGCTCAGTAAATACGGCGCGCACCCGTTCCTCTGGACGCACGCGGTTTGGTCGTAGTTAGCGATCTTGTTGTCTGCGCATTGTCTACACAGGCCCGCGCCGCTTGGAGAGACCTGTCCGGACGGGCACTTGTAGACGCAGCGCCCGTCAGCCGTCAGCTTCAGCGCGCACCTGCAGCCTCCCAGGATCTCTTCGAAGTTGTCCAGGCACCTGCAGTTGGGGAAGACGCCGCTGGTTTCAGGCCCGCACCTGCAGCTTTTGGAGTCGCTCGAGTAGTCGCTCGCGAAACTGACCTGCCAGCAGAACTTGCACTCTCTGTAGTCTCCGATCGTCTGTTCGCCGCACGTGCACGATTAGATTTTATCGTCCCAAACCGCGTACTGGTTAATATCCGCGCACAGCTTGCACTGGTTGCTAGAATCGGCGGCAAGTCCGCTTTAGCATTCAGCGACGCAAAAAGACCAATCTGGATTAAGAACGGCGCCCTCGCACTTTCTATCAACACAAGAGCTTTTGGCCACGTTCGGAACCAGGTGGTCTTCACACTCTGAACACCGATTTCCGGAAACGATGTTCTCCGGAGGGCACTGATCCAAACAGTCGGTCTCGTCAGAGGAAGTGAATCTTCCAGATCGGCAGACACATTCGTTGCCTTGGTTATCAAAGTTAGGCAGGCACGCACACGAAGGATACGAGTGCGAGGTGAACCGAACGCATTGACAATCAGTCGCTTTCCAGGAAGACAGAGGATCGAAGAACGAACAGGGCTTGCACTAATTCTGCGCGTTTGAAACTGCTTGCTCTATAAAACAAGAAGAAATACACGCATTTTCGGCCAAGTTCAAAAACAATGGATTACAAACCTTGTTAAATACGCATTCTGTTTGTGCTTCGTTCGAAATCTAACCTGAAATGCACGATTAGCACTTTTTATTCACAGAAATCTGTTCCGTAGGGCACTTATCCAAGCATTCCAGTCCATTTGTTGCGATATTCTTCACGCATGTACATTTTCCATCTCCAGGTTAGTAATTAGTTTGGCATTAGCAGCTTGGGAAAGTACCACTTGTTCCTGGCCCGCACTTGCACGAAGAAATGTTCAAATATGAAAGTTAGTTTAAATTGGTGCACAAAACGCACTAATTCACGTTATTAACTTGCGCATTCTCGGCCTCACAAGAAGAAACGCAAAAAGTTCCCAAAGTGTTCAAATGACTCCCAGCGCAATACTTACTAACGCATTAATTTTTTGCTACGTTCGGAACCTGTCCAGAAGTACAAGATATACATTTGCTTGAACTGATGATTTAAGTGCTTGGGCATGAAATCAAACAAGTTACTCCATCAGCAGCTAAATTAGAGCACGTGCAACGATCAGAGCCGGCTTAGTAGTTAGGGAGGCACTTGCAATTCGATTTTCCGCCAGTTGTTCCAGGTCCGCAAACGCATTCAGTTGAGAAAAATTGAGTTAAAGCCTGTGATTTACAAAAAATACATGCAACTTGCTCAGTATCTAGTGCGTTACCGCATTGTTTGCAGATTTTATCTGTTGGAGAATAGAAATAGTTCATGGGACAACTGAATGAACACGATAAGTCGCACGTACACATAAATACATTAAATTTTCCAGTCACCTGCTATTTTTTAGCATAAATACTACACTCACATAGCGTCGTAGATATCTCAACATTCACGGCGCACTGATGAATAGGATATATGACGTTCGATCAATCACGACAGCCAAAATGGAAAACCGCATCGGGGCACCGCCGCAAAGGACCACACCCCCACGGCCCATTACACTAATCACACTATAACGCCCAACCCGCACGATTTGATTTATTTTACACTAATTGTTTTCCCTAAAGGATTTGATTTGTCTGAATATATTTTCGGAATACGTTTTTGGAATATTTTTGTCTGAATATCTTATTCTGAATAACATTGTCTGAATATTCATATATTATGCGTGTTGTGCGTATATTTTATTTTGAGAGTCGCAATTGATCGAACGTCATATATCCTATTCATCACAACGGAAATAAAGAATAAGGAAAAAATAATCAAAACTTCTATATTCACAATCTATAGACACACAAAATGATGCATGTTGACTTGAAAAACATAAGTTTTTAAAGACGACGCATTATGATCAAACACATTTCATAAACATATTCCATAATCATAAAACATAAAATTATTATTTTTTTGCAATATATAAACACACGTTATGTAATTCACTACCAAACCATTAGACGAAACAATTTTCAATCAACTTATTCAGACAATAGAGTCACACTTATAAGATCAAAAGAAAAATGCATTCTAAATATCTAACCCAATATTCAAATCACTTTCAAACACTAAAGACGACATCCCTGAATTATCAATGGAATAAGTCGACCAACTTCTTTAATTAATAGAACCATCAACCGCACCTGTTATGAACTCATTCCGTCAATTACTTTCAGAATTCAAAGTCAAAATATAAAACTTACCATCATCAGAATTCTAACTACAAGTTGATAATCAAACCCTAACATTATATCGTATGAACAGAGACGAATTCAATAAATTCTATACAAATATGAAAACCACAAAAACATATTCAAAGAAACTAATTGATTACATTAAAGAGTAAGACTCAAATGTTTCAATCTCATAGTTAAAACTATTTGCCTCATGTTTCAAATCAGAATCTCAATTCAAAAAATTAATACTATAGAAGATATCATTTATAGAATCTCATATGATCAAATAAGAATAAACCAAATACTTAACCAAAGAACAATTCTACAACAACATTCAAGCCAATCAATCAGCAGACGAAATTATTCAGTGTTTCGATTATATCAACAAATTCCATCCAAAAGAAGTTCCCCTTACCACTTATGAACATGAACAAATAATTTCAACATTAATAAATATACTCAATGACTGTATTCGTTTATAAGATTATGCATCTGTATTAGACCCTAATTTCATTACAGCAACAAATACAATTATTCCTTTAATAATTTATAAATCATTCCAAATCATTATCAACTATCCAGAACAATATAAAGTAGTCAACTCACTTATTTTCATATACGAAATTCCAATATGTTATTTAACTGAAGATGATATAACCGCAGAGCCTTTACTTATTATGAATATATAAGATGATATACATCTCAAAAATATTAACAATAAACATATACACTTACAAGATAGAAATATAGAAAATCAATAAACAATAGTCCATCATATTAATTCAAATGAATTTGACAATCGAGAATCTAATCTAATAACCTTAACAGTAACATAAGATGAGATCGACACAATCAACTAATACTATCACAGAAATGATAAGTACTTAAATACAGTAGATGGTCGCAATTATACATTAAATGTTAAACACTAATATGTTCACCAAATACTTAATTTTGATTACTTTAACAATCATAAAATGTTCTTTCATAATGCAATTGATTTAGAATATTTTGATTCAAATAATTCTTTCTATAAAGTGTTTATCAATGAACATATCAATGATGCAGACCAAATGATATATGAAATTAAGAATTCAATCGAATTGAACATTCAATATGATGCAACTCTAATGTTAAGATACCTTATGAAAAGAAGTGGTTTAGAATTATGAAAAATGTAATGACATTTATACAAATATTTTTTAACATATATAAAACAACAATGTCTATTAAAAATATTGTCAGAAAATAAAGTAAACGAACCGCCGGCAGAAAAAATAGTCTAAAAGCCACTAAAACACCTAAAGCATCTAAAACCTCTAAACAAGTCCCAAAATAGAATCAAAAACATACAGGCACAAGTAAAGCAAGAATATCTTTACAGAAAACAACTATTGACATGTACTTAAGACATATCTCAAATATCACTTTAGATTAACTGAACACTCTATTACAACAAAAGATTACCAAAAAGTAAAAGTAACAAGTGAAAGAGTAAATAATTAAAATTGAAGAGAAATCTTTAAGTCGTCAATAATTGTAAGACAAAATTGAACAACAAAAATAGTAGTTCAAAAACTATACGCCTGAACAAAAGAAATAATACATCTAAAATCACACAATCTATAACACATCATTAGAGGTATCATTTTTCCAAGAGTTTACTATTGAAGTCTTATAACACTATATTAATAATTATATTAAAATAACTTTCTTTAATTCTGAATCGAGAAGAGAAGAACATAAAATATTCTTAATAACCAAAGACACAATCATTGACTTAATGGAGTTAATACACAAAGGTAAAAATTATGAAGATAATTTAACAGGGTCGGACAGAGAAATTCTATAAACATATCTTTAAGCCACAAAGGTAGAAATAATTACACCAAACGAATAGAAGGCGGCCTAAAATTAAAAGAGAAAAGGTGCATACTTTAATTATATTGATATAACAGGTTTAGATTTAAGTAGATATTAAATTGGGAATAATGAAAAAGAACATTTAAATTTAAGTGAAACACAATGTTTTATATACTCATTGATGTAATCAGGTCATTATGTGGAGTCACAAATAGAATATATCAGAAGTTAAATGAATGAAGATAACATCTAATTTTCACTTTCATCTATTAAGAAACTTAAAGGTTTAGGTCCAATACATATAACTTATTATGAAGATGGAAAGAAAGACCAAATAGCAAATATCAATAACTCAAGTACATCCAAAAATTATAATTCCAAATGTGAAGATGAAATAGCAGATGTACCATTAGTTAATATAGGATGTTATAAAAACCATTATTTCATAAATGATGATTGTTTGCCTATTTCAAAAGTTTGGATAAATAATTTCAAAGAACACTGTAAGTATTCAAAGTTTATGGAAAATACTAATTTAAAATAAATTAGAAAAACAAATAATTCATACTGTTATTCATTCTATAAATAGGAACAAAACATTGGTATATCAGCAGGAACAATGATCACAACAATGATGGAATAAGGTTTATTTTAAGAAATTGAAAATCCAAATATATATAATCAAAATGAAGATAAACCAATATCAGCGCCAATTGATTGTTAACCATTTTAAAAATTCCCACAAAATAGTTCAGCATTAAAAGAACATACTGAAGAGACACAGTAAATTAGAGAAGACAACAAGGATAGTTAAACAGATATAGTACATGTATGCAAATAACTAATTGTATACGCAGATTTTGAATCATTCACTAAAGATGAAAATGATAATAATATTGTTCACAAACCATTTCTATTATGTTGGACAGTTGATGGCGAAAAGGTATATTCAGGTAAAACTATTTTTAGTCTAATAGATTATATTGAATAAATGATGATATAAGAAGGTTATTCCAAATTTTTAGTCCTATACCACAATTTATCATATGATGCCTCATTTATTCTTTAATAATAAATCACAATTAGAGATATACTAAAACCTGATAATCAAATCATTTAATTCACTGTTTAAAGACGGAATAATCTATCCATACTATTTAGAGACAGCATGAGACTCACAGGAAATGATGTTTCAGTTAGCAAGATGCCGGCCATGTTCTTTACTAAAGAGATGCAGTCAAAAATATACAAAGAAATATTTCCGTACACATATTACACCATGAATAGATATTGCAATAAAATAGGAAGTATTGAAGAAGCCAGCAAACATATTGGTAAAAATACTAAAGAAGAGTTTATATTGTCAATTAGAAACGCCCATGCATATGTAGATGAAGATACATTTGATTTATAAAAATATGCCCTATACTATTGTCAATAAGATGTTCGTGTGTTATGCAAAAGTATGCAATTATTTGAAAAGATGATTAAAGAACAATTCGATTTAGAGTTATTCAAATATGTCTCAATATCATCACTATCTTTAGAAGTTCAAAAGTAAAGAGGATGTTTTGATGAATGTGTATAAGTCACAGGTCAGTTAAGAAAGTTTTTACAATAATTTGTTATAGGTGGAAGAGTTATGACAGCCGATAATAAAATCATAAAAGTTGGTAAAGAATTTCCTATAGATTTAGAAAATAAGTAGGTAGTAGTTATAAACAAAGATGACACCACAGACGATGATTGTACATCAATGTACCCAAGCGCATAACGTCGTATGTATTACCCAACAGGTATTTGTAAAACCTTAACAAAAGAATATATTCAATACTATAACAACCCAAATAATTTATTCAAAATAACTTTAGACTAAAATTCATAAGATCAATCAACTTTATATTTAGAAGTTAAGTTAAAGAAATCATCAACCTTTATAAGAAGAGATTTCCCATTGATAAGTTATAAAAACAAAGATGGAGTTAGAATGTTCACAAATGATTTTGACACTGAAAGATCATACTTTTATGATTGCATTAGTTTATAAGACCTGATAACCTTTTAGCACATAGAGTATGAAATAATTTCAGGAGTGAGGTTCGTAGGAAGAAATTATACTATAGAAGATGTTATTTTAGATATGTTCACTAAACGTTAATAATTCAAAAAATAAGGTAACCCAGTTTAGATTATATACAAGTTAATGTTAAATTCATCTTATGGTAAAACTATTGAAGCAGTTCACAACACTGAAGATGTTATTTTGACACAAAAAGAGTATGTAGACTATATTTACAAAAATAAAGATTTCATAAAAGATATAACCCAAATTGGAGACAAGTATATAGTTAATGTGAGAAGTGAAGTAGTTGATCAAACCGCATACACATACATTGGAGTATTGATATTAAGTGTTAGTAAACGTATTATGAATGAAGTAATGTGCACAGCCGAAGATACAGGTATTAAAATATATTATTAAGATACTGATTCGATTTAAATATCTAAAGCAGACGTTCCAATATTGAATGATGCATTTTTCAAAAAATATAGTCGTGAACGTTAAGGCAAAGGTATGGGACAATTCCATGAAGATTATGAAAGTAAGAAAGGTGAAGTAACACATGCATCAAGAGCAATATATTTAGGTAAGAAATTTTATGCAGTAGAATTATAAGTTGAAACTAAAGAACATAAATAAGATATAGATTATCATTTAAGGGGGAAAGGAGTCACAACACAAAGTATTCTGAAAAAGTGTTCAGATTATAAATGTGACCCAATTGAACTGTATAATAAATTATCAAATCATGAAGAGATTGAATTTGATTTATGCACAGACAAACCATGTTTCGAAAAGAACAAAGCATACGAATATGTTTCAAGAGAATCATTTATTAGAAAAGTTAAGTTCTGAAATATATATTCCTATTATTAATATTATTATTTTTTCAAATATTCACAAGCATATACCCAAATTTATTATAAACATATTTCACCATAAGTCGTCTGATCTTTTTAAATTAAATATTTTTTCTTTTATTCATTTTTACCCATTTATTATTCTATACATGGTTTATAAATTCATCTATAAATATATCTTAACAATTAAACCCTAAAGATAATACATACATAATTTGTTAAACAGTCATTAACCAAATTTAATAATCATATTCAATTTTGTATATCATCTATTTTATTTATTCTTTTATGGAAAAAATAATATTAATAATATTAATAATCAAATATAAAGTTTTTCACTTAATAATTAAAAGTTTAAATAATCATATCTATTTTGAATATCATCAAAATATTATTTATATAAGTTTTATACATTCTGTTTAAAACCTTATTTCTTTAATAAGTCTATTTCATAATCATACATATTTTAATTATAATATTACTAATCAATTATTTATGTCATATTCATTAGTACAGGTATCATTCTGTTTAAAATAATATAAACATCTTATTTGTTATGTATTTTATAACAACAGTAACCCTCATAGTCACCGTTTTACTTTATATATTTAGTTGACGGAATACTTAAATGATCAACTATTATTTAAATACAATCAACTATTAAAAGATAACCCCAACAATCATGTGCATATATATCACTTAATATAAATTATATTTCATGTATATCTTTTTTACTCTAATCAACTTAATTTATAAGATTTATAAGATTTACAGAATTTAATGACATTAATTTATATATAAATAAAAAAATGTAAAAAGTAAAAAGTAAAAGTATTTTTTTCTATTAATAAAATAAACTATATGTCCCAAGCATACAAGAATCTATATTTTACTATTTACAAATTAATATTTCCAAACTATATAGTCACACAAGAAGGTCATCTATTTAATAAAGATACAAATGATTAAGTGAAAGAATATTTAAAAAATAAATATTTATACGTTCATTTATTTAATAAACAAATACCTGTTCATCTAATAGTTGCCTTAAAGTATTTAGGAAGTAGACCAACTAAAGATCATCAAATAGATCACTGTAATATCAATAGTACAGACAATAGCGCAGACAACTTAAGATATGTAACCCGAAGATAAAATTGCATGAACAGAAGTAAAATGGGTACAACAGTTATGGTATATGTAGATGAATTACCTGAAGATGCAATTGAATTTAGAATTGAAGATTTTGATAATATGTTTATTGACGAAAATAAATAGATATATATTAAATTGTAAAATCATTATAGAAAAGTTAATTTAAATAATGGGAAATATTCACTATTAGATAAACATCATATTAGATAAAGTATAGATATTTAAGATTTATGAAAAAGATAATATTTAATTTTATATATTTTTTTAACTATAATAAATGAATACAATCGAAATGAATACAAACGAAATAACATAATCATATGAATACAGTAGTATATTTGATTATGTTTTTAACACAATTGAAAATAAAAATGATTATATATTATTGTCTAAAGAAGATAAGATCAAATTCTTTAATGATGAAGAAAATAAATTAGAAAAAGAATTATTTTCATAGGATGAATTTTATTTAAAAAATATTATTACACGATTAGAAATAACTTAAAAGTAATATGATCTTAAATCAAAAATGATTGAATTAGCAAAAGAATGTAAAATTAAGTTCTTTAATAATAATAATGATTAGGATAATTAGATATAACAATTAGAAGAAAAATATAGTGATTTATATGAATAATGTAAAGTATTTGAATAATAAATTGAGGAATTATTAATAATTAATAGAAAAATTATTATTGAAAAATTAAAAGTTTATGTATAAGAACAATAATCTAAATTAGAATGAAATATCTTAATTATTATTTTTTGCAATTCCATATATTCAAAATGAAATATTTAATTTTAATTTTTACATTTTTTTATCTATAATAAAACAAAGATGAATATGAAATCTAAAATTGTAAACACAACATCAACATCAAAGACACAATCAATATCAACACCAATATCATAATCACAATCATAACCATTATCATAACCGAACAATTCTTTTGAAGAGGAATATATAGAAGAGACAATTGAATAAGAATCAATAGATAGCATTCCAAAGTTCCTTACCAAAGTAAAAATAATTCAATAATTATGTTCATTACCATTCGCGTCAGTTAGAGTATTCTTAAATTCAAAAGATTATCATTAAACCCAATATGGTTATAATGTTAAAGTATTGATGATCTTATTTATTGATGAGAATATGAAACCAGTTAAAATAATAAAACCAATTGATTCATCATTTTCAGTAAAATTCGTACATAGAATCTAATATGTATATGTAGATATTGAAAATAAATAATAGATGAGTGAAAAAGGAAACTTATTCTATTCACAATTACCAATACAAGTTGTTAAACCTGAAATCATTAAGAAATTGAAATTAGATGAATTAGTAAAGAAAGAAAGTAAAAAGAAGGTTACTAAAGAAATTGATTATGATTTAATAGAATAGATGTGAATCTATAAAGACTATAAAGAACTTAATTGAATTATTTTTTCTATACAAAGAAATGAATACAATATAAATAGACGAAAATCTATACAGAAAGTGTGGTTAATCAATGGAGATAACTTTATAAGG
This sequence comes from Hexamita inflata, assembly GCA_963988835.1. Classification (NCBI taxonomy): domain Eukaryota; phylum Fornicata; order Diplomonadida; family Hexamitidae; genus Hexamita; species Hexamita inflata. The sequence goes on from CAXDID010000713.1 coordinate 52,352, forward strand.
CATAACATTAGATATTAATAAACATAGAGTTTTATTTAAAGATTCTGATGGAAAAGTAGTACACGAATTTAAACTGAATTGAATATATTATATTATTTTTTCTGAAATATGTTCATCCAATTTCAGACATACATCTATTCACATAAAAATCAATTTTACTTTTATGATTTTTTTAACTATATATAAATAAATGTAAAATGCCATTAACTTTAGCAATACCAAGATAGAAGACATAAATGAATTCATAGCCATAGCCCAACATGGAGATTTGAAAATAGTATACAATAAATAAGACAATTTCATATGTTGTTCCGCACTTATATCATAATTGAATTAGTCAGCAAAAATGAATAACTTTATAAATTTGAAATCAACAAAAGAAATAATATTATGTTCATCCAATTTTGGAACCACATAATAAATTGATTTAATTTATAATATATCAAGAACTGAACTATTAACATTTAAAGGTTAGTATTCAGGATACTATATTCATTAAGACTTATTCCCATTATTCATTTCATGGTTATGTCCATCAAAATTCATTCAGTATTCACGTTTACTGAACCTTATTTTACAAAACATTACTATTGAAAGTTAAATTCAAAACAAAGATAAAGATAAAGATTCAGAAGAAATAGAATTAAATCTTTAAACTATTATTGATAAATTATAAATAGAGAATTAAGAATTAAAATAAAAACTAAACAACCAAACACAAATTTCAGAAATAAAAGATCAAATTATAGATGATAAAATAAAAGTTGATAATATGAAATAACAAATAATTGAAACTAAAGCAAGCATCAACATTAGTGAAGAAATAAGAATATTCGAAAAAGGTAGACCATTATTTAATAGTAAAGGTTAACCATTATTAGATGAAAAAGGTAAATAGAAAACTGAAACACTATTATATCTTTCAGCCGTAAAGAGTAACAATAGAAACAATGGTGGAATGAAACCTATTAAAGTAATAGAAGATATAGCAAATTCAAAAGACTTATTAGTTGAAGTTAAAAGAAAAGCAAATTTAAATAGTACCAAGAGATTGAAACTTATGGACGGAAATTGGTGTTATTTAACTTTAGATCATTTATTAGATTTAATTTAAGATTGTAAATCTTATTATATGGACATTAGAACTGAAAATAAAATATAAAAATGAGAAAATATAGAAAATATAGAAGTGATAAAATAAAAATTAAATTATTTTTTATCAATAATAAAATGAAAATTAATATAAGAATATGTTTACTGACTGTTATAACATCATTTACTATTTCATTATTGATATAAACGTGTAATAAGAAATAGAAATAAAATTAGAAATAAATTAAAGAAATAGAAGATCAATTATTTTATAAATTACATACACTTAATTGTTTTATAGCAATTATGTAAACCGATATACTTAATATATAAAAATAATAAGAACAATAAAAAGAACAATATATATAGTAAAAACGATAATAACTTTAAAAATTAAATGATATACTTAACAATAAGAAATGAGAAATGAGATACCACTATTATTTATTAATATATTTTTTCCCTAAATTCAAATATAAATATGTAAACATACTATTAAGGAACCAAAAATAATGAATTCCTAAAAACACTTTCATAAGATTTACCCCAGATATTTGAAATCGATAAAGAAATTCTGAACATATAACCTAACATAACATTTGTTGTTCCATAAAATTTGATAGACAATTCAATAATCAAAATCACAATAGACAATTAATCATTTGATATTAATTTAGGAACATTCGGAATAAGAGATGATATTTTCGCATACATAATAGACATATGCAATATGATATAATTAAAACTTATGGAACAAAATATTCTATCACCTATTGTAACATATAATGCACTGTCAATTAAAAACTTTCAAACCGTTTAATTAATATTTAAACAATCAACATCTATATAAATTCTATAATCAAATAGTCCAAACAACTATTGGTTGTAAAAATTATTAGGCACAAATGACACGGAAATGATTTCAGTAAAAGATGTATATGAATAAAGTGACGGAACAACTAATTATAGAATAAATTTTCCTATTAAATTCTATTCAAATTTTATTAGAAGAGTCAATGTGTTATGTCCATTATTGAATGAAACAACTATATTTGAAAATTAATAAAATTAGTATAACATTTTAAGAAGTAATTTGGACTAATTTCCAGGCACAAGAGTGACCATTACCGCACCTAATCAATCAACAATAACCACTTAATAATTGATTAATGGTATTTCTATATCATTTACTGACGAAAACTATCATCTAATAGAATTAGACTAACAATATTATATTGAATTAAATGTTCAGAAAACTAAATAAAGATAATAAATGGAAATTGAACGTTAATAACAATTATAATTTAATGCATAAGTTGAATAACAATAATAATAGTTGTTATACCAAGAGTAATAATTAAAATAGAAAATTATGGTTGATTAGATATAAGATAAAATACATTAAGTTGAATAAAATTATGTAGAACATAATATAAAAATGAACACTTTACCAATAGAAGATTCAGATGTTATTGCCTTAAAAAATAAAAAGAAATAAATAGATGAACTGAAAACATTAGAATAGAATTTAGTATAATTTATTGATAAACCTATTACAGAAGATCAAAATATTTAAGATTATTTTACTTAAAAGAATTAGGCAGCATAACAATTAGATGAAGTAATAAAACAAATGAGTTAATACGTAACCGAATATCATGATGCATCTTAATTCTTAAAATAAAACCCTTAAGAAGACTAAAAATTAGCCAACGCATAAAACGCCCTCACAGGAGCAATTGATGGTTTAAAGTCAGATTATAATAATGGAATGATAGGATATAAAAATGTAGAAGACACATTAGAATATGAACTATAAGAATATAATAATAAAGTCGGAGAAGGTTTTCAATTATCAATGAATGAATTTTTGAATAATATTTTCAATGAGCATGACTAATAAGAGATTGCAGAAGAATAAGATAAAGAATTTGATTAAACTAATACTTAATAAAATGAATAGGAAGAAAAACTTGATATAAAGAAATAAAAGAATGTTATAAATGACGGATTGAACGTGTATAAAATAAACGGTACCGTAGAATCATATAAGTTAGACATACCAGAAGCAATTTATGATTATTATATTGTAAATTCAAAAGAACCAAGAGTTTATAATAAAAACACGAACAAATATATAAAAATAAATTATAATAGAAACAATTAACCTTATATAGAAGTAAAATTAAATCAAGGCAAACGTAGAACTGTTCCACTTAATGAAGTTATTAATATGGAAGCAGTATAAAATAGATGGACTAAAATGTATGGTGAGGAGTGAATCTATTAGTTTATATTAATTTATATTAGTTTATATTAATTTATATTAATTTTATTATTTTTTCTTTAAAAGTAAATCAAGAATGAATAATAATCATAATAATTATAATATAAAGTCAGATGAATAAGTTATGTTACCGGGATGTAAAATACCAATTTGTTCATTTAGTTTGACAGCCTTATTCGGAGCACCAGGTGTTGGAAAAACTTTTTAAATGTAGAAGATGGAAGAGGCAGTTATAGACCATTCAAATAAATCAACTTATGATTTAGACAACCCATTTTTATGCAACGGACCTATTACACATCATATATATATTAGCCCATCAATAAATAGTGATAGAACTTTAAAGAAATAAAAAGATAAAATATTAATTGATGGAGATGAAAATTAAAATATTATAGACTTATGCGATAGTATTAAAGAGATGGTAAATATTATTAACATTGTATTAGAACTGTAAATTCATTTACGTAATTTTTGTAAAGAAAGTAAATTTACGAAAACGGATTAATAAAATAATAGTAATCAAAAAGAAAATGAATAAATATTTGCGTTCATGTAAACCATAATTACGTAAATTGAAAAGACCAAAAAAGAATACCCTGAATTAAAGACTAAAGAAACTAATCCTTAAATTAAAAGTAACATATCAAAGTTGTATTAAATATTAGGTTTATCTTTTGATGGTTATTTAATTAGAAGAAATAAAATAATAATGATGATAGATGATTGTTCAGGTACATCTTTATTTACAAATATTTTAGAAAACACTTTTTATAAAACTTTATGCAAACGCAGACATATGGGAATCTTCTTTATAGCAATAAGTTTTCATTCATTAGGTAATACATTCTATTCATTTAAGACATAGATGAACGCAATGTTATTCTTTACAGGGATGAAGTTAGATAAAGTTAAAGCATCTTTTGATGATTTGGTAGGATTAGAAAGTCCAACTTTTGGTGAAAAAGAATTTGTACAGTTATACAAAGATACTATAGGATTTTAAGCAGAAGGAGAAGAGAAATAAAAATATGTCCATAACTTTTTGTATATTCTTATTAGACCGAGTTAAAGTATACGATTAGGATTTGATAAAGTATTGAAGTGAACCTGTATATGTATATGTATGAGCATGAGTAAATAGGGAATAATTTTTTGACAATAGAAAAAATGTACCCAGATAAACCTATTACAACCACTATTAAATAAAATTCAGGCACTATAACCGAATAATAATAAGTCGATTAGATTCAATTATAGTTATGTCCAATAGATCATTCCGTCAATACTTAAGTAACAAATAGTGTTACGATTGAAAGTGATTATAATTCTATTAAGAGTTCAATGGTCAAATTTGATGAAGAAACTAATTTGAAAAAGTTTAATACTTATTCACAAGTGGTTATCAAAAAATATATCAACGATAAGATTACCACAGATCAAATTAATAGTATGTTAACTTAATTATGTGCGTTAGCAGAATATGTTTGGAAAAATGAATTCCAAGCAGGTGAATTGAAAAAATATAATGTTAAACTATAATTGAGAAATGCACTTATAACAGACACATCGACAACTTAAATTATTGCAGAATGTTTTATTGATACTAAAATTGATCAAATTATTGATTCAAATTCAACTAAAGATTTAATTCAATTAGCATAAAATATATTAAAGATTACTGTTAAATTGACTAATGGATGTCTGAAAACGTGTGTCTGATTATAATAATTAAGATTAAGATTTAGAATAAATATTTATATTTAAATTATTTTTTGATAATATAAAATAGAATGGAAGATGAAAAAGTATTAGATTGGAGACAAAATAAAGATATTACCCCTGTTGCAATTGAAGGAAAGACATGGAGATGGACAAAATAAGGATGGAGAGCGACATGTGATAAATAGAAACCAAGATAACCTAAAATTAATTAGACCTAAATTTAGTCTTAACCCTAATCTTAATCGTAAGTTTAGTCCCAAGATTAACATATTGAATATCTTAAATAAATTTTAGAAACATTGAATAGATAATAGGAAAAGTAAGAAAAACAAAAAGAAATAAAAGATATAAAAGAAGAAATAAAGGAAGTGAAAATAGAAAAATAGAAACCTATTATTGTTGATGAATAAATGGAAGTAATTCCATAAAAGAAAACAGAAGTAATAGTTTAATAAAAGAAAAGGAAACCTCTTTAAACATAAAACCCATATTTGAAATCACTTAACATATAAGTTAGTGATGATGAATGATTGATGAGTGATACAATAGATTATTTTTTCAATACTTTAAAATGAGTATTCAATAATATAAAGATAGAGCCTATTAGGAAGCAGTTTAAACAACTTTAGACACATCATTGTCAGATTTAAACGGTAAAACAATAATCTAATAATTAAGTTATGGATAAGACGATTATATTAGTTTAGTTTCAGTACGTTTGACTGAAGAAATTTATAAATTAACAGGAACAATAACTATATATGATGATAATACAAATGTCATTCCTATATAAATATTCCAACAAAATTTAACATCAATTGAATAGTTTAAAAATTATATTCGAACATTAGAGACTGTAGATCATGTTTCCATTACATCATATTTTACAATTGATAGTGATGATAATAATATTATAAATTTAGATTTTGATTAACATACAGAAAAAATAACTATTTCAGGTAATTTGTACAAAGCATTTGGTTTAGAAAAAGAAGTAGGAAATAAAAATGAAATAACACCTTTAACAAATTTAGGTTCAAATATATATTAACCCCGTTATTATAAATTAGTGTGCAATAAAATTAATGCAGGATTATCAACTTATATAGAGGGAAAGGTTCAATTTGATAGTAACATATTGACTGTATTACACCCATGTTGTTTAGAGTATTAGAATAAAACTTTTGACACACATTGTCTTATTAATAGTAACGGACCTATTGAAGTATAATTATAGGATGATTAAGGAAATAATGTAAAATATTAGTTTATGATTTAGACTAAATTTTATAAATAGTAATATTTTATTCATAAGACTATTGATGGTGAGTCTATAAACAAAGTCCATCAAAAATAGTAAATGTATTTATACACAACTGATATTATTAATAATTTTACTTTTACATCAAGACCTTCATATATGGCAGTTAGTTAATTGAATGGTTTTATATAGTTGGACCCTTATGATTCGAACGTTATTGTGACAGGATATATTTATAAAATTAATTTTAACAATCAATTCCGTGAGTATGCGTCAGCCACTTAATATAATATAACAAGTTTAAATAATAATGTATTTTCATTCATTAAGGTAAATGAAAGTAACGTGTTTAGAATTAAGATTCGAACATTTAAGATTTAATATGAAAATGGTTTAAGAACAGAAGTTGAAGTATTTGATCATAAACCAAAAATTTTATTTAGATTTTTAGTTAAGACATGAATTAGACATGAATAAATTTATAGTATATAGAAAGTTAAGTAAATAAGTAGATTATAGTTTATAGTTTATATTAGTAATTTTTTCTTAATAATGAAAATATGAATGATAGTATGTGGGGAGCAGTAAGAGACGGTGCAAATAGTACCGCCGATAAATTGATAGATCAAGCAGTGAGTACTGATTTTAAACCAGCAGCCAGATAGACTGTTGAAACATTAAATAATTTAGGAAAATTAAGAGATGATTATAGAACATTAAATGATTAAATGGTTGCATTACCAGAGAAGAGTTTGAATAATGTGACTAAAAAATTAACCGGATGGTAAAAATTCAAAAATGTATTCAAAAATATTTGGACTGTTGCAAAGAAACCTTTATAAGGTATTATTGGAGCATTGCCAGGAGGTAAAATGATTAATGAGGGAGCAGGTGCATTGAGTGGACTGTTCAATAGATTTAAGAGTAAGAAGTAGTGACCATTAGTCTATTCATTTAGTTTCTATTTTAAATTAGTATTATTTTTTGATTATAGAAAACAAATGTCAATATAAGCAAAAATTATACCAGCGAACGTGCAGCATATAGAAAATTTAGGTGATACTATTTATGTTTCAGAATCTAATAATGGTTCAGGATTAAAAATTTATAATATTCCGTTATAGGGAACAAACAATTTGAATTTTACTACAGGTTTACTTAATCATTGTAGAGGATAAACATTCCATTGGAATATGTCAGCAGGATATGATTCAGTCATAAGTACAACAAACAGTTATATTAAATATACTGTACAATTTGCAATTCCGATGTCGTCATCGTCGACTTATGGAAGATATGTTATGAAAAATGGATTTATATATAAAACAGCAATTACTGATAATAGTGGTTCTGATGTTTATGGTGAAACAACATGTGTATGTACAGCAGCGATGAATGCCTTAAGAATATTAAATTCAACAACTGTTAATTATGGAAATACAAATGCGACTGATGAACTTATGAATAGATGGAGAGGATTCAATCAATTTGTGTTATCACCAAGTTATTAAGATACAATGAATAAAACATGGTTTGATGGTGATTAACCAGTATTCGATCATTGTGTTAGCCCTAATAATAAACTATTAGCAAATTATAAGATTGGTTCTAATTATGTATTTAGACACGACTTTATATTACCATTAAATACATTGAATTAAGTATTTGATTTAGATAACAATTTTTACCCATCTATATTATCAAGACAGGAAGTTCAGTTCAGAGTTAAACTTTAGAATTATAGTGTCGCAAAATTATTCGGTACTAAAGATGTGTTTGATGAAGAAAAAACAGGTATTGGTGATATATAATTATTTATTGCCTCTAAATAGAGTTAGTCTATATAAACTAAAATGAATTAAAAGAATAAAATTATACAACCGTATATTAGATATGAATAATTCCCATTAGAACATTCTTTAGATGCAACACAAATTAACTATATAAACAATGGTCACAATTCAAGTGCGAAAACAGCCTTATGTATTTATTAAAACGATGCGAATGCAGATGATTCATCTTATTTACACGGATTTTGGAGCACATTTACCGTCGCATAATTAATAGCAAATGAAAATTTAAGAATTAAGAATATACCAATTTGTACTGATACAGTATTCTTTAGTGATTATAATGTTATTAGAGGAACAGCAGTTGAAGCATTAATGAATGGATTTACTGTTAGTAACTTATATCAATTGTATTAAGAGACATTGAGAAGTATAAATAAAACTTAATAGTTTAGTTTTGGATTGAGTAATGGAGGAACAACTATTTATAATTGGTTATCTAAATATGCGTTTGTGATTTCAAGTTTAGAAATGTTTTCAATGGATGAAGTTACTGATGTTGTTGGGGATGGATATTATAGTGTGATGTAGAAAATTATGATGAAGTATTGTTTAAGTCCTTATATCAATCAATAGGTTACGAAAGCAGATTCAACTGTAAAAGGTTTGTTACCTTAGTGTGAGAAGGCGACTGTTGAAGTGTATTAGTTCTTTGATCAATTTGTTTCAATAGATATTTCAACAGGATAAATGATTATAACTGAAAATTTAGAGAAAAAAGAATGATTCTATTGAGAATATTTATATTAATTTATTTATATTAATTTATTTTATTAATTTATTTTTTCACAAATACTACAAAATAGGTTTATAGAATAATGGTAATTCAGTTCCATTCCAATAGTTATCTTCAATTGGCATAACTAAAGAATGGTCCATTGGTTTGATTGTATATGGTTTGATGATGAATTCTTATTTATTTTATAAAATTTTATAATTGTATTTCTTTTGATTGTAGAAGAATTCTTTTTGGTTTATCATTTTCTTTCCATTATCATCAATACAGGATATGATTTTATCAAATGTATAAAAGTTTGTGTTTTCCATTTCATATGGATAGTATTTTTAATTTTTATCAATTTCTGTATTTATAACTTTAATTTAATAATCTTTTCTAAAGTAAACAGGTTCACCAAAATATGGGTGTTTGTTTATATGTGTTTCTGTTTATGGTTGTGTGTCTATTTTATATGCTTGTGCATATTCTTATAGTTTATAGTTGTATGGAATAAGGTTATAGAATTGTCCTATTTTGTATATAATTTAATAAATACCTTTTGACCATTTATTTTCCCTTTACTTTTCTAATTTATTTTTTAATAACAACACTTGTACGAAATCACCTGTTTGTATATTTTATTTCTTTTTATTTTTATCTTCTTCTAAATTTCTTTTAAGTTTATTTATTTCGTTTACTTGTTATCTTGTTATTAATGCGGGGACTTATTTGTATAAAGGTATTTTCTTTTCGAAATTATGGTATTCAATAAATTATTTAATAATTTTATTTAAGTCTGATTTGGTTATCAATATTTGTCCGTCTTCATTATTCGGAATACTTTTGAATTCTTCTTATATTCTTTATTATAATTGTTAACGAATATATCTACACATTGAATTGATTGGTGCCAATTAAAGATCATCAAATAATACTGTACGATGAGATATGTTATGTTCTTTTAAATATTCATCATAACTACTATAATATTCTTTTCCTTGGTCTGTAACGATTGTCTGAATATCTACTTCTAAATCTTTCTTTTGAATATATGTTTGCAACTATAATAATGATTGTAAAGTTTGTTGTGCAGATTTGTTTTCTAATTGTGTTAAGAATAAAAGATGGTTTGCCGGATTATAGAAAATGTTAATGTAACAGTCTTTTACTTTTTCTTTCATATATTTGGATTCATGCAGTTCAAGTATATCACATTGCCATGTGTCATATGAGTTAATAAATATGTGTTCCTTTGTTGATCGATTGTTCATGTTTTTATTAACTGAATAAAATGACTAACTAAAATGAAAGTGAAAATATTAGTATGAACTTAAGGTCAGGTGGAATGAAAATATTATCATAACCTAATACAAATATTTTGAAATGCAATAGTATATTGAATGGGGTTTAGAAAATAAGTTTTGATTAATAAGATTCTAAAATAACATTTGATAATAGAGAAACTTAATAATCATATTATGTGAATACAAAGTCAGGAGAGACTAATATGTTATTTGATATTAATTAATTAGAAGGAAAAGAATTAAAAGATTTTACAATTAATAATTTAACGAGTACAAAAATAATTTTAAATAGTAGAGATGTTGGTGTATAGTTAGGGGAATTATTTCATGGAATGTAATTGAACACTTCAAGATTGAATAATTTGGATACAACCATTTTGTTAATTAGAAGTTAAATAGATGAACATACTGAATAAATAAATAATTTAAAATAGTTTTAAACGTTGTAAATAAATACTAATCAATAGTTTACCGAATAATATAATCAATAGATGCAGTAGAACTTATTGTTTATAAATGAATTTGAAGATCATTTGATTAGAATATAGAATTTGGAATTGTTTTAGGGAACTTAAAGTATTTTGAATACAAATTTATAAAATAATTATTAAACATTATTAAATAAGACAATCACTTATGATGAAAATTTTATTTATTAAACAACTATAAATAATAAGTTGACAGACAAAGTGTCTGAACATTAAGAAAGATTAGATATAATTGGTCCATGTGTTCATAAGATCAATAATGATTATGTCACACATAGTGAGATTACAGGGTTTGCGTCTGAATCGGCAGTAACAGGATTGAGTATAAGTGTTGGTTTACTTTAGACATAATGTATTGCCATGGATGCAGGAATTGCGGCGGCATAAAGTACAGCCACAGCCGCGGCAGCCACAGGTGCGGCAAATTCAGGATTGATTTCTACTTTATAATCATAGGTTGTAAAATTAGAAGGTGAGAATGCAATGTTGACAAGCGATGTGACTGAAATAAAAGCAGAGTAAACAACAATCAAAGTTGATGCGGCAAAAGTTGCGGCAGACCTTAAGAAGTTTGAAATTGGATAAGGAATAACTGATGCCGGGTTATAGACTTAATTAACAACTTTATAAACTGATAAGGCAGATAAGGAAACAACATATACTAAATAGGAAGTGGATGCCTTTTTAGTAACATAATCTGATACTAATACTTAATTGAATGGAGGAATATTATAATTAGGTTCAACTAAAGCAGATTAGATTACAACATATACAAAGACAGATATTGATAATAAATTAAGTTTAAAGGCGAATGTGACAGATGTTTATAATAAAACAACAATGGATGGAAAATTAGGACTGAAAGCGAATGTGACAGATGTTTATACTAAAGCGAATGTGGACACAAGTTTAGCATTAAAAAGTGATAAGACTTATGTTGATACAGGTTTCAATTTGTATGGTGGTTAGTTGTCAACTTTAAAAACGAGAGCAGATAATGTGGATATTTTGAATAATACTTAAAATACAAATATTACAAATTTATAAAATAGTAATGTTACTTTAAATAACGGAATGAATACAGCATTTAGTAGGTTGTAGGTTATTGATAATTTGAATACACAATAGAGTTCGAGTATAGTTAGTTTGTAAACTGATAATACAACTAATAAGACTGATATAGGTAATTTGAAAACCAGTGATACAAAATAGAATACAGACATAAGTGCGTTATAAACCAGTGATACGAAATAGAATACAGATATAAGTGCATTATAAACCCGGTGTACAGATATTGAAACTGTTAACACAACATAAAGTACAATTTTAGAAATTCATACAGGAAATTTTGGATAAATAAATGATAATTTTACAGATATTTGGGGAAGATTAGTTAAGATTGAGGAAACTGATTTAACTAATTTAACTAAAAGAATAGATTATTTGGACACTAATGTTGGAGATATGATGCCGACAGTTGACTTTAATAATAAGTGGAGAATGAATGAGGCAGTACCAAAGATAACAGCATTAGAGACTGATAATACATCTAATAAAACTAATATAACCGACTTAATAAGTAGAATGAATTTGTAAGACTAAAATAATTTGACATTTGGTTCGAATATATATACTTTATAAACTGATAATTCAAAAAATAAATAAGATATATTTAATATTAACGGATATATATCTAATATAAATAATAATATTACATCTATAGGAACAAGAGTAACAAATTTAGAAACATTTGTATATAATTATTAATCAAGAGGTGAAGGTTGGAGACGAACAGGAAATGAATAAACATGTTATGGAACAAATAATGTAATTACGTATGGTGGTGGTTATGCGTGGGTAAATTTTGCATTACCTTTTACATAGATTTGCGAATATACAGCAACCGTAAAACGAACTGATCCCAACGGTGGTGGGTGTGATGTAATTTATTGTGATGTTGAATTAGGTAGAATAAGAATTTAGCATGATTTTGCATCAACAGCAAATATGGTTTGGTTTAATTGGTCTGTAACTGGATTTTGGAGATGAGAATTATGATTTTATTTTTACCCTTCCCACTCCAAAAATTTGGAAAAATGATTTTCACAGGTACTTCCACTCCACAAAATTTTCCACTCCAATTTTCCACCTCCCACTCCAAAATCAAATCTACCCTTTCCACTCCAAAACTAAATCTACCCTTTCCACTCCATTCCACTCCAAATTGGTTCACAACAAATGCCCAAGGCCTCTCTTTTGTTTGCATAACTTTTTCTTTCTTTTGTTTTTAATTTTTATTAATTCCTTACAAAATTTGGGAAAATATATTAGCATAAATATTGTAAAGTATCCTATAACCCAAAATGGCAGAGTCGGAATAGCGTTCGACTGTTACAGGGTTGGTTGAGGGTTCAATTCTCTCTCACTGTAAAATTTTAAATTGACGTTTATTGAAAGTAGTTATGATTTATTACTTAAGGAATGTACATTTTAAGGGGTCCGGTGTCCTCTTGTACATTAGTATAGAGTAAAGAATAAATTATAATGAGGATAAATAAATAAGGAGTGAATCACCGGCACTCGTCTTCGGACATGAAGATATTCATACTCAAGTTCAATAAAGTTATGTGAGTCTTCACTGTTCGTCGTGTTCAATTTTGTTTGATTCGAGTGAGTTTTGATTTTAGTAATTTGATTTGTGTATAAATTTATGGGATTTCTTCATATTTTTGATGATGTAGAAGTTGATGATTGGTTTGTTTCTTCAATCTTCTTATTCAATTTTTAATGTTTTGAAGCCCCTTTATTTTTAGATTTTGGTTGAGCGGTTGGATTGCGGTCGTTTCTTCTTATTTGTGTTCATATTCTGTATTTATGTTCATTTATTATTCATTCTCTTCCGCGGTGATGATTTAATTGATTAATTGATTATTTTTTCCTTATTCTTTATTTCCGTTATGATGAATAGGATATATGACGTTCGATCAATTGCGACTCTCAAAATAAAATATACTGTGGTCGCCAAGCCAACTTTGATTTCAAAAAATACTAACTATTTCAAAACTATTTTTTGTATTAATTTTAACTATATATTAACTCAATGTTTAGTAGCGTCTCCTTTCTATTTTATTACTTCTTCTAACCTTTTGGGCATAGAGTCAATCAAATGATTGATGATATCTAACGAGATTTACTCCAACGCCCTCTTTACTTCTTCATTTAATAAGTCATATGTGGTACATTCTTCAGGGGAAATGTTTGACTTCAGTGGATTCCAGCAGTGAAAAAGTGGATTTAAGTCTGGACTCATTACTGGAAAGCGATAGAGCTCAATGTTGTTAGCAGTATAAAAGTTTTTCATATACTTACTAAAATGTGTCGGGGCGTTATCTTGTTGCAACTTCAAGTTATGCTATTAAGTGATGGAAGTGTAACTTGTCTGAGAACTTAAGAATTGACAATTGAATTCATGGTCGTACCGCACGGCATAAACCATAATGGACCCTTATATCTATAGCTAATCGTACTATAGATCATGCACGAAAACAGTCCATATTTTACACTTCGAGAAAATACTTCGGATTCCACTCGTCTTTAGGTGTTCTGAGCACTCTACTCGCTCGATTTGCATAGCATTTTGAGCGATACTCATCGGTATACTAAAAAGTTCTCCAATATTCAATTGGTTGTTTCAGGTTCATTCGAGCAAAGTTCAAACTTTCCAATTTATGCTTTTCGGTAAGTTTTGGCTTTATCTTAGCAACATAGAAGCTTAAACTGAATTTGGCCAGGAGACGAGATACCGTTGTTAGAGACATGGAAATTCCACGAAGGGCTTAGTATTTTTCAGCTATGATTCGTCGAGTTTCGAATCTATGGCTCTGGCGATATTTAACAACGCGAAAATCTCAGCTTAGTCAAATTTTCTGACACTATTATCGGCATGAGAAGCTTCTAGCTTGCCTGTAACTTCAAAGTGCTTAAAAATGGAATAAACAGTTTGGAGACTACATTGAAGGCAACAAGCAATGTATTTCTTGGTTGCAACAGTTTGTGATTCTGTTTCTCACATTCTCATCATTATGCGACGCTCTTGTATTGTGATCCGTCGGCTTCGTGTGTGCTTCGTCATTTGAAGGATGAAGTGAAAAAGAAATGAACCGCAGAATTAATTGAATATGTTATAATTAGCATAAATACAGTGATTTAATTTTCAAGCGCAATTATTACATAAACATTTGTTAAAATCAAAGTTGGCTCGGACACCACAGTACGCACAACACGCATAATATATGAATATTCAGACAATGTTATTCAGAATAAGATATTCAGACAAAAATATTCCAAAAACGTATTCCGAAAATATATTCAGACAAATCAAATCCTTTAGGGAAAACAATTAGTGTAAAATAAATCAAATCGTGCGGGTTGGGCGTTATAGTGTGATTAGTGTAATGGGCCGTGGGGGTGTGGTCCTTTGCGGCGGTGCCCCGATGCGGTTTTCCATTTTGGCTGTCGTGATTGATCGAACGTCATATATCCTATTCATCAGCGCACACAACTGTGAAAGAATAAGCAATTATCAACATTGAAGTGGATTTACAATTGGATAATAATATCTTGTACCAAATAATGTTATATTTGTATGTATTGCGTTTTGATTTTTATTTGGCGTATATACATAAATTGATAATTAATAATGAGTACCAAGTAACATATAGATATTTAAAAGACTGTATTATGTGAAAGTAGTATAATATCACTCATATTTTAAAATGTACATTAATTATTATTTGTCACATATATAATTTGATATTTTAGTTTTCTCAATAATATTCTGGAATAATATATACACAGTATCCAAGCAATAGTGAAACTGATACAATTTGGTTCACTTGAAATATTTAAGTGGTAGATTTTTAGTTAAAATCGACATAAAAATTGTTAAGTGCGAAAATGGCTTTTATAGTTAGTTATTTAAATAGAAACCTGATGTTATTATATTTTAATTATTCAATCTTTAAATTTTAATTATTGTAAATCCGGTCGCCACACAATATCTGGTAGTAAAGCTCACTTAAAAGAAGTTCTTCACAGTAAAGGAATTTATTACCTATCTACTCAAGGCAAAATCCTAAAGAACAACTAAATATGAACAGCTACAATAAGTTCATCACCTGTTTTGAATATATATCGTTTAATTATTCAGTTTTAATAATACTACAAACACCACAAAATAGAAACTAGTTCATCACCACTTGAAATCGACGTCTACGCCCTTGTCCAGCAGGTACTTGTTTATCACGGGGTTCTTGCCCACGTTCAGGCCCTCCAGAATCCGCTTGGCCGTGTACGCCGATATAGCCATTTGCGTCTCCTTCTGGAACAGCTCGCATATCTGGGGGATCGTCGCGTCCTGGTTCTCGATGTAGATCCGCTTCAGGACCAGCATCTCGCCTATCAGGAATCTGGATTTGTATTTGTACGTCTGTTCGCAATAGCACTGGAATCCAAGGCTCTTAGCAAGTTCAGTATCGTATTGTTTGCTCTGGTGCGATCTCAAAATATCATCGTCAGATTTATTATCGTGGTATATTTGTTAAATACTAGAATCTGTTAAATCACAATTATATATATGACTTAAATGCTATTTTGATGGAGCTCCAGTATAACTATTTTGTACCAGAAGTTTAATAGTGGTCATAACGTTGTAGCATGCTATAAAAAATATTTCCATAATTTTAGCACTTCTGAGATTCATTTTGGGGATATTTTGATTTTAGTAGTTTCAATTACTATTCTAGCTCTTAAATTTTATCTTTTTATAGTTATATAACTCTTTAATATGATGTATTAGCATTGCGTTCTTTTCTATTTTCCTTTTATTATTATTTTTATTATTTAGCCTTGTTCATGGCCATAACTCGATCCATTCGTTGGAGTGGAAATATAATTAGTTTTATATAATGGTATAATCAATAATAATTTACATCCTGAATGGTTCATTTCCAATGAACTCAAATATCGATTAAATCGGCGGTTTACAGTAAATCCCCAGGTTCAAAGTGATAAACTGACATCATCAAGGATTGTTATAGACGTGCATGCCATCAACTAGCCTCCAAGATTTGAAACTGCTCCATTGCTTATATAGATGGTACAATTGATTTTGTTGTGTAGGTGTATCTAATAATTATTCGCATGGACTTATTGTTTCATGGAAGTACTGAACTAGTATATAAATATTGTATGAATATACTAAATAGTATTTTATATATATGGTCAAAGAAGTGCCTGCAAAGCCTAAATAAACACTGAAAAACTTTGAAAAAGCCCACAAGACAAAGACTAAAAAGAAGTCCACGCAAACAGCAGAAAAAGGCAACAGTAAACTGGAGGACACGTCCACAAAGAAAAAACCTGACTAACCCACCCAGACCAAAGTAATCCCCAACGCGAAAGGCAATGACAAGAAAATTTAGTCTCTCAAAGAGAAGATCGCCAAATTGTAAAGAGAATTGTAAAGTTAATTTGATACAGCGGCGGCAGTGATGCGTAAATTCAAAGAAACCAAAAAGAAGCATGACGACAAGAAGATCACTTAAAAGACAAGCAATGCCGAAGCCCAGCCTGAAAACGAGAAGAAAAAGACTGAAGTAAGTTAGAAAGCTGAACCTACGAAGAATATCGAAGAAAAGGCGCCTGACAAAACGAAGCCAAAGGACGCTCAGAAGCAGAAAGAGGAAAAGCCCCCAGTCTAAAAGTCACAAGATCAAAAGACTAATGATAAATAACCTGTCTTAGAAAAGCCTGTCAAATCATAGCCAAAAGATGGTCCAAATGAATAAAAACGATAGCTGACGCAAAATAGGAAACCAAGCCATTCTTAACGAAAGCCTAGAAGAAGATGCTCCAAATGGAATATCAGAAATAGTTTATCTAAAAATAGAGAGCTAGGGAAGATACCAACGCGTCTAAACCCTAGGAAATAGTTAATCTACCACCGGCAATATACTCCGAAATTAGGGATTTGCAAAAACAAATAAACTAAGAAGGACCCCAGGTACCTAATCAAGTTGATGAAACGATGCATCAAAGGCAACCACCACCAAGCAATGCCAATACAACGGAACAACCTCTCGTGCAAGCCGAAGGAAATAACGAGCAAAAAGGAACTGAGCGAGAACCAGTTTCTAAAAAGTAAGTTAGCGAATCAGGTGAAACTGGTCCGCTAACGACTCAGTGAGGGCCCTGCTGGGTCTTTACTGAGTGGGCATAAATGACGGGTTGAGCCCGTTTTGAAAGTGGAAACACTGGCGTGCGAGAGCCCATGTTTTGCTTTCGAAAGTCTCAATGAAGTCTGTTTGTGCCGTCTCGAGGAAGTGAAATGAATATATATATATATATATATATATATATATATATATATATATATATATATTACTATATAATATGAATTTATGAATATAAATATAATGAACCCGCTCACAAATCCTGGTACTGCAGCACATTCGGTTTCTCTTGTTTTTACTCTCTCTTCACCTCCACTTCCTGCTTTTCACCTTCTTCCTCTTAGAATATCCAGAATCCAAGTGTCAAAACGCAATTTGTAAAGTTAACGAACTAACTCGATTTACTCGCCTACTAAACAATATCAGCTGTTGGTTCAATTCTGAGTTCTTCGCACAAACTGCAAAACTGTTTGACGCTGATTCTGCCCGTTTTGCTCGTGTCGAATTTAACGTAAACTTGTTTGAATTTGTTCAGAACCAGTTTGTGCCTGTTCAGTTCGAAGAGGTTAATCGCGTTTTTAATTTAATTAACGTCCTGAGTGTTGGATATGTGTTAAAGTAGGACTTGTTTTATGTTTTCCTCGTTATAAAGTTGGTCAATGATTTCCTCAGCGTTAACTAGTTTAAGTTGGTCAATTTTGCGCTCGAGCTTGAGGATGTTCATCTTGAACGCCTCATCTATTTCGAGGTTAAGCTCGGAGTTGAACACGGCGCACACAGAATTTGAATTCGAGTAATAACCAACGGAGTAAATGAACGATTTGATCTAGTTGCTGCTTTTTGAGTAATTCTGGCCGAACTTGTGCCCAAAGAAGGTAAATAAATGCGTCCTCAGAGAATCAGTCTGCTTCTTGTTCTTAATCAGTTGCAAATCAGTTTTTTACTTATGAGTGTAAATCTCGTTTATTTGGTTTATCACCAGCTACAATGTAATTAATTTTTTATTAGTTACTTTCGGCTGCACGAATATCTTGCACTTGAACGCTGCCTATGTGGCTTCGGCTTACTTCTCACTCACCACTTGCTTAAGCTTCTATATGTCCTCAAGTAACTCGTCACAGCGCTTGGACGTATCAACGGCAACAGTGTCCATCTCAGCGCCCATTTGCTTCTTGGTTACCTGAAAGTCGTTCAATTCGCGATTCATTTAAGTAGCCTTGGACAATAATTGCGTTTGCAATGCGAACTCATTCTACGCTTGCACCAAATTATGAGCATGAGCCTGCTTACACTTATCCAAGTTGGAATTATACGTGTTGTAGAAGGCAGTGAACTAATTGTAGTTGGACAACGCAGATAACTCGTACTTCTGCTCATCCTCGAGTAAACAAGATAAAACAGCTATTACCGAAGACCAAACACGACCACCATAATATCCGCGCAAAACACGCATCTACTCAATACAAGAACCATCGCCAACCAATAAAGCAGCAGCCTATTACAATGACTCGTTCTCAATCGTTTCCGGATCAAACATTGCACCAGCGTCATTGGAATGCTGAGAAATCAAATCTGACACCTGAGAATTTAACTGCTGGGACAAACGATCACGACGAGAATCTGTAGCTGGAAGCTGAGATAGAATCTCAGTTGCAAATTATAATGCCTCTGACACATCCTCAATAAAAAGCTGAGCTTCTACATCAATGGGATTTTAAATGTCGTCTTACATAGATTGGAGTGGCAATGTTATATTTCTATATTTAAATATTTTATATAATGTTATAAACAAATAAATATTTGCGAAAAATCAACATAACCTCGAATTGAGACACCCACCCCCTTTCACTTACAGACACCCGAAGTGCTCAGATACAGACACCTTCGATTTTTTTATAGTAAAGGTGTCTATAACTGAACTACAAAAGGGGTTGTAAGTGAATTGAACATTGTAAATCTCTTTAGTATTTACTTATTTTTTTGAGCTTTTGAACTTTGTATGACCATATATATAAATTATATGCTACTTAATCTTCTATATAATGGTAATTTATGCAAATTAGATCAAGAAACTAGAAATTTGATAAAATTTTCAGAATATTTTTGGAAAAGGTGTCTGTAACTGAAATGGAAAACCAAATCTGACACAGAAAATATACCAAACTGGGCCAGATTTGCTCTCACTTATAGACACCCTGGCCATTTTTTAACTGCTCGGGTGTCTATATTCGAACAAGGGTGGTTCAATTCAAGGTTATGTAGTATAGACATAGATAATAAACCCCTCTTATTGGAATATTCTATATAGAATGTAATTATATTATTTAAGTTATATATATATATATCACTTCCTCGAGACGGCTCAAACGAACGACTGTGAGACTTTCGAAAGTAAAAAATTATAAAATATATATATATATACAGTGTATTTTGTTCACTTTCAGAATTCTTCTGTTATTTCACCGTTTATGATAATTATAGACTTACGAACCACCAAATTTTAGTTATTGAATCTAATTCCAGTAAAACGTAGTGTTGACTTTTATAAACTGATTTTACCTTATTAAATTAATCCTGCCTCACTACCAAACTATATAAACGATAGATTGCAAAATAATATTGTTGATGAGCCTTTAAATGATATGAAATACTATCCACTCCCACCGCAGGCGATTTAAATGGAAGACTATAATATTTGTGATATACTTGAATAAGAAAGAGAAAACGGAGATGTGCCGAATTCAACATTTAAGTTAATATTTGAGTTTTATATTTTAGTAAAAGACCTAAAGAATGTTTACTTACTAAATGTTTAAGAAATGAATGTTATATTCTTGGATAACATGTTGTTGCTCAATATTTCGTTTTTAACACAGAAATTTAAAATACCAAAAGGCATAAAAATATTTTAAGAACAAGTTGTTATTATTTATGGTTATTAACAAATATTACCAATAATAAAGAAGCCATAAGAACATTAACAGAAATTAGAGGCTGGTTCAGCATTGGCTTCGCATTCAATAACACATTAATTTTATTCAATATTTAGGAAATATGGTGCGCATGAGTCCATCTCTACACATTCCGTTTAATCATAGTTTGCAACTTTATTATTTTAACATTTTGAGCAATATGTGGCTCCATTTAAAAATACTTAACCAATATGGCATTAATCAACGCATTAATTATCTAATGTAAGTTTACGTGAACAAATACATTTTTAAAACTTTTTTCATAGTTTTTAAGACATTCACATTTTGGGTACTCTCCACTGGTTCCTTCTCCACAAATGCATTTCCCATTCGAATATACACTAATTTAAACTTGTTCATAACAAAATTTGCATATTGGGAACACTCCAACTGTTTGTTCTCCACATATGCATTTCTATTCGTTTTAATCCCAAATACCATACTAGTTAACAATTGAACATAGTTTACATTAGCGGTTTGAATCCGGAGCATACTATTTTAAACAGTTTTCTATGCAAAAAGTTCCTGCTGAATTTAGATAACCGGGTTCGCAAGTATTTTCAACACAAATAGTTTTACCAACGTTTGGAACTTTACCTTCTGAACATATTTTACAAAATATTCCGTCTTTAATGTTTTCTAGCGGACACTACTTCAGGCATTGTGTCTTATCAGATGAAATATATTTATCTTAAGGACAAACACACTTATTTCCTAACTTTTCAAAATTCGTATTGAACATGAACAAGCTGATAATATTTTGGAGCTGTATTCTACACATTCGCATCTTATATCTGTCCAAATAGATAATTCATCAACATATGAGCACGGTTTACATTTACCACTGATTGAAACAGCTTATTCTAGATCACAGCTTGATATACATTCTGTTTCTGCAATGTTCAAAAACTGTGAACCGCAGTTCTAGATAACACATTCAGTTTTATATTCGTTCGGTATTTTCCCCGAAATACATAAACTACAATCTGGAAAATTCCCAATGGTTTACTCATTGCATTTACATTATTAACTCTGAGTATCCCAAATACTATTCTGATTAATATCAGCACAAGGCTTGCATTGACGATTATAATTATCAATATAATATCCATTTGTACAAAACTCAATGCAAAACGTTCCTATTGGATTGAGAAAGCCTATTTCACATTTTTCAACACAAGAAGATTTATCCACGTTTGGAACTTTACCGGTTTAGCACGACGAACAAATGAATTATGAAGAAATTTAATCTTCAGGGCATTTTTCAACACATGTTGTGTTATCTACTGAAATAGAATAACTATGATCAACGATGCAAACACAAGATCCGCTTAATCGCCCGCTATATTCTAAAAAATCCAAACAATCGCAATACGGAAATATATTTTTTGTATATTCTTGGCATACACACTGTTCTTCTACTTCATCAAAAAATGATAGTATATCTCTTTCTCTACACGTAATACATTTTGTTTGTTCTTTGTTAGGATATTGGTTGGAAAGACACGAAATACATGAAGTTCCATCTTAAATTTAATGGTCAGTACAACTTTTAGTTTTCTTACTTGTAGTAAAACCCAATGTAACTTGTAGTATAATAGAAATAATTAACATTGAAGTGAATATCCAAGAATATAGATATAAGTCAAAACAATAATGCTAGAAATATTTATATACAATGACTTCTTCAAAATTACTGAATGATTTAATAGATAAGATACATTTTTCATATTCTAAGAATCTATCTGTTGACAATCAATAAAACTATTATTTAAATGTGTACATGACAATTAAAATCATTACATTATAATAATATTTCAGAGATTACAATAAATACTATACCTCAATGAATTCTTAATAAGAATAAATCTTCAGCAACTGTTGAAATATTTTTTAACATACAATTTTTTCACTATTAATTTAACTGCTTTGAATTGACTTTATACAAGTGTAAAATACATGTAACTTTTAGAAGAAAAATTGAGCCTTAGTACTGATGATAAGGTTAAGTGAGTCATTTAATTTCATTGTTCAGATTTAGAAAGTAAAAACAGCAAAAAATTGTGCGAATGATAATGAAAGGATTGAATTGTCTAGCTTGTTAAAATTAGATCAAATAATCATGAGTTTGGAATGTTTTGATTTTAGTTGTTAATTCTCCTGTTTTTGTTTATATAAGTGACATATCATTAAAATTGATACTGTGAGTTTTAGCTTCAAATTGACATAATTTAATTATGCCATTGAAAATTAAATATAATTAATAAATAAATTTTCTGAGCGTATATGCTAGTAATTAATTATGGTAATATAAAGTTTAAGTAAGTATAAGATTTCATCTGAACACCAGCCTAAGTTCTTTTTTCGCGCTTCTCGCTTATAACATTGTCATTACTACAAATATAATCGTAAAACTGATTAAAGAAAAATTCAGGTTTCGCTTCGTGGTTAATAGTTGATTTTGAAGTTATTCTGAGTTAAAATTTTGTTCATATTGTCGTCTAATAATTTAATTGATTGTTGTTTGTATTTTAAGAGATTTAATATCGTTTTCGGATATATTCAGCGTAGAATCAAATAACTTTGATGAGATACGAATTTTATTAAGGAATAAACGTACTATAAAGTTATTATTGTTTATTAAACAAACTTTTGAAGTATTTTATGAGAAGAATGATATGTTAGTAGACGTATTGGTTAAAACTAAAGTTTTATCAATGTATGACACAGAAAAACGTGGATTCTTTATTAAATGAAATTAAAAAGCAAAATTAATGTTATTAGGTCCAATAGCCGAGTAAAAGCAAAATTATTACTTGACACGCACCATAAAAAATGATAGTGGTATATTCATTGGAGTGAAAATGAAGTTAAATACTTCAGAAAATGAATTATATAAATAAATTCACTTCAATAATAATACGACAAAAGAATTATAATTTAATACAATATATCTCACTGTTAATGCGTCTTAAAGTGCACTCCGATAACAACAGCTATTACGACGGTTAGAATGCTTGCGGTGGCGATAATTGGCAAATATATATTATTTTTGTATTCGGCGATGACAGATTTGAATGTGATGAATTCGTACTTGGAGATGACTGCGAATTAAATTTATTCTCGTTTAAGCACTTCTTTGGTGTATGCTTGGTTTTCTGCGCATGTTTGTTTTGCGTACACGGTGTTATTAACAAATTCGTCGCAGGTGAAACAAACTGTTTATTTTTCTTTGCTGTAGTCAACTACTGTGTGTAATTTGTACAGCCCTAGCTGTTTAGTCTTTCCCTTTTCCTGAACGTACATTCCGAGTGTGTTCTTCTCATTCTCTTGAATTATATTTCCAATGCACTACTAAGAACTGTCCAATTGATAAACAACGCAAAACTGCGACTCGTAAAGGTGAACCTGGGCTCTTTTAACGCAGGCTACGTAAAATGGATCGTTGTAAATGATCAGTTCGTAGAGGATTTCTTCGTTTATATTTAAGTAAGAAACGACCATGATAGTCTTTCCGGCTGACTTTCGTAATTTGTCAGTATTGGCTGTCGTTCCGAACGTTACCCCGATGTTTTCATTGAAATCTGTTATAATGTAGTTCTTTTGTAATCTTTCAGAAACAATTGAGTCGAATAAGAACAAATCCGCGCGAACAGATACCACTCCAGGCATTTAACAGTTCAATTTGTTCGGAAACGCGTCTCTGAACTGAATCTGAACCGAATCTGGATTCAGAACTGCGAACAGATTCAAAACAGGATCCGGTTTGCAGTTTAAAATGTCATGAGCAGTGTAGCTATCAACTTCCTTAGAAATGATCGTGAAAATGCCGTTCGTGTTGAACTTAAGGTTCAACGAGACTTTAATTCTTCGGTTATTTACGAAATTATTGTAAAAACTTTGTAGCAAGTCAGCATTCAAAGCCGTTTTCGTTATTCTGTAAATATGAATTTGATTAAATGATGGGCTCGCGAGCTGGAACTCGGTAGAATCGCAATTAACCGTGCAGGGGTAAATTGGAAGCTGAGAATTTGTTAAACCGTCTTAGAACTCAACATACACCTACAAATTTGCGCTTATTGGCACGTTACAGCTGTTAGCTGCAACTAACACATCAATATCGCCATACATAGTGTACTCAAGCTGAATATTTTAAAAACAGCCTGTTCCGTTGTACTTTGTATGCTCAATCGTATTCACTGAATTATTCACCTTCACTAAATTCACGTCGTACCACAACTCGTACATCGCGTTCTACTTGTCCTGAACATGCGCATAGTTTGCTGGAGATAATTTAAATGTAACTATTATCTCCTAGTTGAACTTGTAGATGAAATTTACCTCGTCACCACCAGGAACTGGGAAAGAAATATCATCATAGTGAATAAAAGCAACAACTATCTTGCCAGGCAAATACATCTTACATAAATTTTCATCAGTTATTTAGCTTACTTTTTCAAATGGAATTAAGTGCAAATTCAACTAATAGGTAACATCGTTGCCACTTATATGACTCTTAGCTGAAAAACACTCGCTAAAGGATGATGATACACTTATCATAAATATTTAAACAAATATCATTTTGAGGTGGAATCAAACAAAAAATAATTATTGAGTTTTAGGCTTATGTCAATAATTTTGCCTGTTTGAATTATTCATTCCATTAAATCTAAACTGAATTTCAAAGTAATTTAGCTCATACATAATTATTGATGTTACAATATTGATGTACTATGTTAATGAATGCATTATAAATGTTTTGATTAGATTAAGTTAAAGTAATTTTGAATAATAGTATGATATTTTTATTTACGAAATTGAGTTTTGGTTTTTATAAGGTTACAGTTATGTAAGGCATGAGTATTACTAAAAAATTGAATGTGTAAAAGAATTTATTGTAAAATTACGTCTATACTGGTCATCCTTTTTCTCTGATCATCACATTTCCTTTCCTCACATTCCTCTCTAACCAGAAGTCTCGCACGGCGTTATCACACGTCACACCTCCTCAACTTTGTTAGCTCTTTCGGGCTAATGGAGTTTGTTTTTGAGATCTTTTTGTTGATAACAGCTTTTGGTTGAGTAGGGGAGTTGCGTGTATATATGTTTGCACTGTTTTTTATTTGGTCAAGGTTTAAACCAGGGAATAGTGTCATAAATTGATTGTCTTGTTTGCGATTTTATGGGTCCAGTATTTATTGTAAAAATATTTTCATTTGAAATGGTATTAATCTTATTATTTATTATATGATTATATTAACTTTCACTTCAATTATGAGAAATTAATCTTTTCATAAATAGAAAGTTCTCGAAATAAAAGATGATCAACAACTTAAAATATTGTTAAGCAAAAATATTTTGTAAAATTTTTAAACAATTGATACTAGTTATATTAAAAATCTGCCTAAGTTTAAGGCTACATCATTAAATATAGTAAATATTAGCATTTTGTCATAATTACATAACATTAAAATCTTAGACCTATCACATAATAAAATTATTAATATTGAATCATTATAATGTTTAAATATTACTATTTTAAATATCTCTCACAATTGTATCAAAGATATACACACGTTGAGTAAATTTTAGTCGATACAAGATTTGTAGCTCCAAAGTAATTGTATAGCTACAATAAATTCACTACCATCAAGTATAATAAAGTTGAATATAGCTAACAACAAATTAGATAATATACATTTCTTAAATAGTTTAACTAACTTAACTTGGGTTAACATGAGTAATAATATGATCATTGATATTCATCCCATTTCACACCTAGTTATGTTATAAC
Source organism: Hexamita inflata (assembly GCA_963988835.1). NCBI lineage: Eukaryota > Fornicata > Diplomonadida > Hexamitidae > Hexamita > Hexamita inflata. The sequence continues at coordinate 79,075 of CAXDID010000713.1, forward strand.
ATGCGGACGTGTCAAGTAATATTATAATTTCAGCATTTAGCTAATACTTAAATAGCAGTCTCATTTATTTTAATATAAACAATAACAAGGTAACTAGTCTAAATTCTCTTCAGAAACATAAAAATTTTGCTAATTTTAGTATTGGTCAACAAACACAACCAACAAACAAGTAATTAATTGTTAATTTAAAAATTAATACATTATATAATATTAATTAGAGTTAAAATACTTGTTTAAAACGATATGTAATACTTTATGAAAAAATTTAAAACATTAAAAGCTTCGTTAATACTAAATAATCTGTAATAATCAATCTTATAAATTAAGAAGTATAGTGTCTTCTAAAGTTTATAAATTGAGGGCTGAGTAGTTCTAAGTTTTGATCATTTTTGATCTATTTCATTATATTTTATATTTTTGTATTTATATCTAGAAGATGAGGTATGATATAAATAGATTAGTTTGAGATAACGTTATTGAACATACAAGTTTGGATTTGTGGATTGTCATGATTTATGAGATGAAGATGGAATGATTAAATTGAGCCTTTTAGTACTGATGATCAGGTTACAGTTAAGTGAGTCATTTAATTTTATATTTTAGTATTTATATATCCCACTCACTTAACTTTCGTTTATACTAGTTCGGTCTTCTGTACAGGAACTGTAAGTTCACGCGAATGATCATTAGTTTTAGATACACCTATGTACGTTAGGCGCACCTCCGCAGCCAAGGCAACCAACGACTCAGGTACAAGCATCCAGGGGCGTAACGCCGCTGCTTAGTGCAAGCCGATCTATACGGAATCCACCTGCGTCGTACCATCTGCGTTTCTAAGGAAGCAATGGAGCGGTTGCCGCTTTCCAATCCTGAAGGCTCGTTGATGGCATGCCCTTAGCCATACCGATCCTTGACGGCAGCTCAGCACTTTGAACCGGGGGATTTTACCTTCCACAACCGATTTGGCCGAGCCGCATCTCAGGAATGGGATGGCGAGGAACGAGAAGCGCGATCAAATGAACGCATCTTCGATCACACTAAACAAAGCTGGTATTTCAGCAATGCCTCTTCTGCTCTAACGTCGGACGCCGAGCCTTCGTTATTTTAGTATTTATATATATTTACATTTTCTATATTTTTGATATAAATATATTACTTATTATAAAGTAAATTAATCAATAATTAAAATAAAGAATTTCCACTTCTAAATGGGCCAAACAATGAACGAGAAGCTATTTCCGACGCGTTACATTCCAGAATTTAAAATTCCGTTAGATCACACTGAGATGATAGATGTGCGCATGCGTCTGGCAACCTAGAAAATAAAATTGTCTATTTATCAACCGAAGAATGCTGACATTTCTAGGACCATAATATATATTCACGGAAACGGCGAGAATATCTACTTGATTGATGGGTACATGCATGTGTACGCGAATATGCACAATTCTCGTGTGGTTTCTTTCGATTGGTGTGGGTACGGCGATTCAACTGGTACTGCGAGCGAGTTTTCAATGTTGCGTTGTACCAATGCGGTGTTTAATTTTGTGAAGCAAAAATATCAATTAAGCAACAGTGATGTAATTGTCTGGGGGAACTCAATTGGCTCTGTGTCCTCTATATACATGGGCAGTATTTACCCCGATTTGAAGTGCTGCATTGCTTAGTCTCCTCCAGCGTCATCCGATGACGTCTGGGGCAAGTCCTGCGTGAACTGCTTAAAATCATATTAGAGAATTAAAAACGTTAAGTGTCCAATATACATAATTCACGGAACGTCGGATAAAATCGTTCCTTTTAAAAATGCGGTCAAATTAGTTCAGAATTTTGATGGAATAATCGATTTTGAACTTACGGACGTTTTCGAGGGCGTTAAAATGTTCAAAACGTGGAATCTGAGATTGTTCGCGATCATGGGCGGAGAACACAACAATTTACAAAGTTTGTTTTCGGAACAACTGGAATATTGCGTTAAACAGGCGATGGACTGATTCTGCTTTTAAGTATAACGATTGAATAATCTTGGGTTAATGTGTATATATTAATAATAGTGAATTAATTATAATACATATGGTATCACTGCTTGGAGATAGCTTGAACTGGGCAGACATCAACACATTAGAATTAGCCGTCGCACTTGTTTGGAGAAATCAAGGCAGATTTACCATCACCGTTGAATTCGAGAGCTTCCTGTGGGCAGGCGCTGAGGCAGGCACCACATCCGATGCAAGCTTCTTGGTCGATTTTGATAAAATTGTTGGAGGACATATTTCTATTGATGTGGAGTGGCAAAAGATATAATTCACAGATATAAATTTCATATATTATCAATAAGAAGTAAAACATTTGCATGTAATTTTAAATTGATCCAGAAATGACTCAAATGAACATAAACAAACATGACTCACTCAACAGCAACAATCCAACAATACATCTAAACGCAATAAATAAATATATACTAGTTATTTTACTATAGCCAAGTAAAAATAATATATATTTTAATAATTTTTGTATATTCTTGTGGTTGATAATATTCCAGTTTATTAAAATGGCTTTCATCTTTGTTTCCAATCTAAGTGATTCTGCTTCCTCATTTATGTAACAGCTTTAATGTATTTACTATGTGTGATTTTACATCTAACAAACTATTGGTATAGATGTTTTGCATCCAGATAATAAAATTATTTTTGTATTTCATTTGTTTTCTAGATTTAAGTGAGTCGTTTCATCACATCATTATAAATAATTGTTACTAACTGTTTAATTCCCATTTCCTTCCATTATATTTTCTTTAATCACATTTTAATCCTTTTTCCACTCCCAATATAAGCATGTACTCATTCTATTATTTCTTGTCCCAGTCTTGGAAATTCTGGTCCTTTTGGGCTCTTCTTTCGTCAATTCTTTCGCTGTCAGTAATTTTTTGTGCAGAAAATGCCCAGGATTCCGATTCAACTCGTCGTGTGTACCCTTTACGTTTATCTCTAATCACTTACGTGTTCATTCTTCTAGCTTCAATTTTCGTTCCGACCATTTATAAGGGGGACGGCCGTTTTTGGATGTTCATGTTGAGCGCGAACGACATTTTCATCCTTTTCTTCACAACGCAGTTCAACCCGTTTTATCTGTTCTCAACCCGATTCCCGAACCCGGAGGAACTAAACGGAATCAAAATATTACTGTTTAGTGTATTCGAATTATTATGTTACTTTGTTGTTGGGGGATTGCACTTATTAATAGGATGGTACTAGCTAAATTCTAAGTATAACCAGTACTATGTAACTGGATTTGATAACAGGAGGAAGTTCGCGGAGTGGTTCGCAGATCTGGTGGTCGCACCGTGCGTGAGCTACTGGTTTCTAGGAATTATTCAAGTCATCACGAGAATAATTCAAGTCGCGCGGAACGAAGGGATCTACGAGGACGAAAACGACAAAAGCCTGAAAAAAGAGATCAAAAAGTACAAAAAGGACGCAAAGGACGAAAAAAGACTGCAAAAACTCATCAAGGACAAAATTAACAAAAGAATCAAAGGAATGAATAACGTGTGAAATAATATAACATATAAATAAAACGGTCACTATACTTTGCCCTTTCTCCAATGAATATATGAATTTGATTTTACACATTGACATTCACCAAACACTATTTACTAACCACAAATATCGCAAATGCATCTATTTCCAATGGCTTTTGAATTCGCAGGGCAAGCATCACATGATTTATTTTATAGATTATAAATCTAGTTTTATGGGCAAACACATGTTATTTATGCAGAATCCGGAGAAGTTAGTGGTGGACACACTTGGCACTATAGAATTCCTTCATTCGTGCTCAAAATAAAGGAATCCGTATTGCAAACGCAAGCCATAAATTGTAAATGAGAGTTATCCGGACAGACGCAAGACGAGCCTTGAACAACCGAGTAGGTGTTGACACAGAGACAGACCCCATTCACCATCTACTACCCTGATATCACATTACAAGTGCAGATATTGTTGAGCATATTAGAGTTTTCCGGGCAAGAAGTGCATGAGTTCGATTATGGGTCGTAAATTTGATGTGATGCGCAAATACAGGCGGTTTATTCGGCGTTAGAAGTAGACAGGGCTGGACAAACCTAACAGTAAGTATCTTTCTCGGTATTGTACAAAATCGAACCAGATAGGCAATTGGACTTGAGCATGCATCCGTTCTTCGTGGCGTTGATCACTTATAAGGGGTTTTCGTCGCAGCGCAGCACACATTTTTTCATATCCGCCGTAGCGTATTCTTGGATTATCTAATTTGGATCATAAATGCATTAATCTACACAAGTGATGTTATTTGGTCTGAATTGGCCAAGTCTTCTCTTTCCACCATTGGTACCAGCATCATCATCGTCGTAGCAAGAAACAACACAGCTAGTCTTATTCAAAGTCAAATATTAAGAAACCGGACAACTGGAAATACATCTGGTTTTCGTCGAGTCAATAAGTCTTCCAGCAGCCGCACCACCATCTGTGTCCAATTTACAATCAAAGATGCAGTTGGAGCTGTTGTAGGTCAAATAGTATCTATCATATTGGTTTGTGCCGAAAGGACAGGTTGCAACGCAGTTTTCAAGGTGTATTGCCGCATTGTTGTCTTCAAGATAGCACGAGTTTACACAATTGCTCTGGTTTACAGTTATATAGGTGTTCGTTGAACAGATATCTTCACATTTCGTGCGGTCGGCACTGATCATCGACCCGTCGAAAGCTTTGCAATCTGACACGCACCTATCAGGAACTGCCCCTTGAACTTTGAAACTTGGGATGACCGCGTTCGGATCACATGCAGCCACACAAGACTTGTTCTGGTAATCAATGAACGAAGCCGGACTGTCTTGAACAAGACAGCTGGAGACGCATGAAGTTTTGTCAACTGATGTGTAGGTTACGTTAACAACACAATTGGCTACGCAAACATTAGGAAATGCTAATTTATCAATTAAAGAACCCGAGTCCTCCGTTTTGCAGCTTTTAACGCATTTGTCCCTGAGAACGGTTGCGAAAGTGTCAACTCCTCCGGATTGTGGGCAAGTCATTGCACAGGCAGTGACTTCGTAGTTGAGGAGGGACGTTGGAACTAGGTTCTTGCAGTTCGTCACGCACAGGTGTCGATTTGGAGAGGATATAGTATCAATGTAGGTGTACGTTTTCGGGGTTCCGGCTGGTGAGCAGGAGTCAACGCATTTGGACACGTGCATGTCACCGAAACGAAGGAAGTCGTCAGTTTAACATGAGATAACACACGCAGTGGTGTTAGAGTTCATGAACGAGTTGGTGCATGACTCAACACATCTTAGAGCTGGGAGGATTCCTGGTGCGGAAACGACCCTTTTTGTTCCATAGGCGGCTATATCGTTTAGAGTGCAGTTATCCAGGCAGAAAGTTCCGTCGAAGGAGAGGATTAAACCAGTTGTTCCGGTGGTGCACGCTGAAATGCAGACGTTGTTTTTGGCTTGAATTGAGCCGTCTTCCCCGCATTTCGCGAATTATTCACAAATTCTGTATCTGTTTTCAAAAGTTACCAAATGACGTTCTACAATGTTGTTTGAATAATTAAAATACCATGTCACAATAAATTTTATCGCATACAAATCACAAAAATTTTATATATCGGCTCTTTTGGTACATCTCAAAAACATCCACTCAATAATCAATTACAGGAACATTTTCAAATAATATTTTAATGTGTTCCTTTCTTCTGTTTAGTAATATTAGATTTAACACTTATTTTATAGACCCAAGTTGATCACGTATTGACTCTTGAGACAAACTTTAGAAATTGAAAGCTTATACGCGATTTTGCCTGGCTCTATACGCGAGTGTATCCAAGAGTCTTTTGGTATAATATTCTTAATAGGTTATTAAATTTTCAGGGATGATGGGTATGGGATAGGATAGGATATGGATAGGAGTTATCAAAGATTATGGTTACTATATTTATTTCTATTAAAATATATTTATTAAATTGTTGAATATGCATTTATTATAATCTGTAACACTACGATTTTTTAGATCTAGAAGGAAAAGCCTTTATATATTGTTATTTATGATTCCTTCGCGATTATAAGAGATTTTTGGTGCGTGCCATGCATGAAATGTTTTACAAAATCTAAAATATCACGTGTATTATAATATTTATGATTTATGATTGGATCTTCCATACAGCAATAATCTCACTCGTTAGAAAACTGGTGTTAATGAAAATTTGTAGAAAAAGTGGAATTTTAACTTATGTTTATATTTATTACAGTTCAAAGTATTACAGGTAGATAATGTAATGATAGTAGTATCTAGTACTGTCTATTTCTTCTATAAGAACGAAACCATAGACTATAACTAATTCTTGTTTTATGTATATAATTTGATATATATTTGAATATAAGTTGAAATACACGAAATATAATAATTTTAATATCATAATATAAATATTTACAATAATTCTGAAATTATAATATTTTAATTGAATACACTCCAAACACATACATATGTTACAGATTATCATTTATTGATATTTATTGTATTCTCTGAAGTTGTTCGCGACAGCATTTTTGTAGATTATCATGATTTATGAGATGAAGATGGAATGATTAAATTGAGTAAATTAAGTAATGATGATAAGTTACAATTAAGTGAGTTAATTTTTTATAGTAACATAATTAAAGTAAGTTAGCGAATCAGGTGAAACTGGTCTGCTAACGATTCAGTGAGGACTTTGCTGGGTCTTTACTGAGTAGCATAATTTACAATTGAGTGTTTAATTTTAGAGTGGAAAACACTATTAAATTATTTTTAGTTCATTTTAAATCATTTTTCACTCCCAATCATGTCCCATATAATGTTCATTTTGTCCGTTTAATCAAGGATAATGCTGACTCCGACGTTGATTGACGGGTATGTGTCCGATTTGGCCGAGTGTCAGTCTGCCTTTATCTCTTCGAACTACATTAACGTGACTTCGATGAATAAGTCCGATTACGTGAACAGGACGCTCTTCACGGGCCAGTCGTCCAAGATGTACGTGGGCTGCTACGAGAACTACATGGGCTACACCTACGGCCAGGAGGGCAAGATCTTCTACCACGCTCACTTCTTCGAGAACTACACTGAGAAGGAGGAACAGTACGAGGAGGAGTACATAATGGACGTAGAGTACAAACTGAAGGCCCAAAACGGAGACAAAATCTCCTTCTTCAAGAACATCCTCGTTCTCAAAAGCTTGAACCAGGTTAAAATAAATCAAGTTCAGTTCGTTCAGAAACAAAGAATTATTGAAGCGGTGAGCATTAAAAACTTCGTGGGCAAACTTTAGTATTAATTCTACTAGAAGGGGGATGTAACGTACATGGTGTACAGTTAGAACAACATACTTACCATATACGATCTGGCGCAGAACAAAAGCGTATTTGAATAAACATTCGAAGACGTATAGATACTAGAGATAAAATCTGAAAGCGCAAGCAACTACGTGATCACGAAGCAGAAAATGGACTTCATATCGTACGAAATCACAATTAGTAAAGAAGGAGCATTCGGCCTCAAATAAAAAGCAAGCCTGAAAGTATCCAGCATCCTGGACAAACTGGGACTCGTACTCGCAAATATCCCACTTGATCAACTGCTAAAATACCACAGAGTCAAACTATACGGTGAAGACTACATTGTGTTCTACAGCCCGTACAATAAACCGTTTTTGGCTCGCGGAATGCTCCTCCTGTACTCAATCAAAGCAAGCCCAATTGAACGCCCAGTTCAAATCTACCTGAGCTCAAAAACACCAATCAGCGTTTACTCCAACTCAATGAACAAACTGTACCTGTTCGGACAAGTTGGAATTGGAAACGCACAAACAGGCTTCATTGATCTTGATGGACTCCTGAAAGCTCCAACAGTTCTGGAGGATACCACTAAATCCTGCTGGGCAATTAAAGAAAAAGTTAAAGTCGTTCAGCATTTGAATCAAACCCTCGAGGTTTCGCTATCTGACAAAACAAAGTGCGATCCAGCACCCGTTTAAATGCTATTCAAAGACTATTTCCAAGAATCAAAGATGAACTTTGATGGTCATACATACAAAATTGATAGATATTCAAGCATTCAACAACTCGGATACGATATAATCGCAAACAACCTGGTGAATGTAAATTCACAGAAGATGTTGATTTCAAAATCAATTCTATCATATGTTGATGGACCAACTTCATGTTACAACAATGCATAAGTGGTAACTCTTTCTTTAAGCGAAAATAGGCTTTCACTTGGTGTGTCTATTTCAGAAGCTGAGCTGGCAGTCTGTGCAATGGATCAGCCAGATATATAAGTTTTCTTCACCTACAACGAGTAGAAGATAACGAAAGTGTTAGAACAATAATCTCAAACTAATCCTCTAAATGGTTCCACTTATGGAGTTCTGTTCGATCCGGACACCATGCCTAGCTTGAATGGTGAGATTGAAATGATACTTTAGGTAACATCTTATTCTCCATCTGGATACGTATTTAGTGCAGTGAACATAACCAAGAAGGTAAAAACTTCGATTGCGAACTGTTTCTCTCTTTCTGAGTACGTTAAAATTACTTACTCTGGTTCAGCAACTCAAGTTCAACTTTAAGATTTGTTCCCGAACAAGTTCGCTCGTCCATGTTACAAGGACTTCAACTTTGGTTAGTTTGATTTAGCATACACGTTCCACGATGTAAATTACAAGTACAAGAAGCAGGATTTGCAGTTGGTCAACGGGATTCCCTCAAAGTATCAGGATTTGGATTTGAACTTGTTCAATTTCACGGCCGCCAACTTGAACACAGGTGCGTTTTAGATGGATTTATACCAGGGATTGATAAAACTCTAGAAGTGTCCAGAGCTCGATGGGGTGGTTTACGTGTACGTACTTAACAACAAAGTTACTCTCAACTGGGAGTAAACAAGTAAGTGCGCTTATGTTAACATCTCAAAGGACATTCCAGCGCAGAACGTGAGCATCGTCGACTCCAAGGGCAAAGCGCGCTGCAGTTTCGTTTCCACTGGCGATTATACTTATGAAAGCTAGTGCAGTGTAAATTAATATGAATAATTCAAATTCATTTACTTAATCGATGACAAACAGCAAACCAAGACCAGGAACATCCAAATTGTAAACCTCGACCACAAGAAATCAATCTGGCTCACATATTTACTAGCGATTGTGTGTCCAATATCCTCACTTTATTTAATAGCCACCATTATCTACCTTATCATCAGCTTTAAACAGAAAGGGTACGTTTACACGGCCATTCCAAGTGAAACGGAACCGGTAATTGAGACTGAAGAGATTAAAACGGACTTTTTGAACGAATTCCAAGAGGCACCAAAAACGAAAGAAAACGATAAAAAGAAGAAAAAACAAAAGAGCAAAGAAATCGATGAAATGCTCCCGACGATTCCAGCGCCGAAAAAGAAGTGAGAGGAATTGATTTATTATTTATATCCACACAAGTTTATTTATTTCCACACTTAACTTTATTTTTTTAAACCTCTAAACTATGAGTGAAAATCCCTAAACCCTAAACCAGGTACAAAAGATACATTTGGAGTCTAAACCTTGATCAGGCCGTTCTTAAACTACTGTACTCATAGTATAAAGTTTGTAGCTCAGACTTCTTTACGGGAAACTATAAGTCCACATGAATCAATAGTTTAATACATAATTTGGTGCGATTTGAAGTGTAAAGTTAAAAAATATAATTTTTCTCTACAGAAGCGAAAATGAATCTTGGCCACCCCCTACCTTGAAGTTAGAATCTTTTTGAAATTATAAATCTTCCTGATAGCTATAATGTATATTTTATACAATTTTATAATATTTCTTCCACTCTAAAGTTGTTATACTACATTACCTTATAAGCAAGTGATCAATAACATAGTTTTTAACCACGTTTTTTGACCACAAATCATTCAAATTCGATATTTTCCAAAGATACATTCTGGATACATTTTTGCTTATAAGGGAGTTGAAATCGGTAACTCCCTTATAAGCAAATAGGTTACTCCCTAACAAGCAAGGTTATGTAGTATATCGTTCAATCCAAGT